>CM055192.1:9530403-10047903 GCA_029224185.1 Karalla daura | reverse complement strand
TTATTAGAGAAACTGGGAATCAGGGGTTGCGAGTCTGAGGCTGGGAACTGATGGAGGAATGGTCGACAAGGCCGTGGGGGGCTCACACGTTGTGGCGGCTGCCACACAGAGTCGAGGGACGGAAGACGGGTCGCGTAGCTGGGAGGATTACTGATCGTGGTCGAGGGGCGGAAGGCGGGTCGATTACCAGGACCGGGACAGAGGACGTGGTCGAGGAGCCTGAAACTAGTCAAGGAGGCAGGGAGCAGACAGGAGGAGGTCGAGATCAAAGGGCGGTCCGGTTAACCTGGGCTGGAGACAAAGACTGGAGTCGGGGGCAAAACAGGTCGGCAACAGGAGATCAGAGACAAGGTGAGTGGTGGAATGAAACCCATGAGAGCGGTGGCAATTTAGCAAAGAGTGAACCCAAGGTGTGTGCATAAGTATTCAACTAATTGGTGGTGAGGTGAAGATGACTGGTAGGACTGAAAAGGTGTGAAGCGGAGGTGGAGAAAAGAGACAGGCTGTGGCCAGAAAGAGGTGTGATAAAAAGGTGGAGAGAAGTAGACCAAGTAAGGTGTCAAGAGTAAACAGTATTGTGACACTGTATTCAACAATTAATGAAATGAAAGCACAAATCTGACACTTCATGGTGCTTTAATTTTTATTACTGTAGGTTATGTTGGCTATTCAGCCTGGAATGTAAGTGAAAGCAGCTTCTACAAATAAATTTATCCTTGCATGACAGGTGTAAGCAGCAAAAGTGGTGCAATGGGAAAATATTAAGACTAAAGCTGAAATTGTTGAAGAATGCAAACGGTTTCTGACCAAAGTGGGGCCCAACGCCGAAAAGACAAAAGAGGCCCCAGGCAATTTCGACATGAGCAAAAAATTGGTCTCTCCTTTCTACATACTAGATCATTGGACTACCACTGGAAGCTTGTACAGTTGTCAGGCAACAAGGCAGGCAGACAACAAGACATCGGTCGATGCCTGGGTTGCGTAATCGGTTGCGCCCCATCCTGCCACCAGACACGTGGTGCCATTTGCTGGTTCCTTCATTGTGGCACCCAGTGGGAAAGATTTCACCGCTTTGGTTTTCCTCACAGCTTCATCGAGCTGAAATTTAGAGGATCATTACAAACTTATGTTGACAGTGTTGATGCTTGTGTGAAGGGTTGCTGGATAGACATACAAATGCTAATTTAATTCTCTATCCATGTTATTTTTCTGTTTTTGATCTTTCTTGATTCAATCCAAGTAATAATTAATTATTACATTTAAAAACATTAAATATTAAAAAAACAATTTCACTCTCAATTAAAAATCTGCTGTTTTTTGTGATTTGTCTTCAGATGCAGACATCAGATTAACATTTTAAGGTCTTCAACAAATTTTTGTCTTTGCTTCATCTGCATGCTGATTCACTGTTGTAATGGGAAATTGATGCTTGGGCATCCGCCTTGAGCATAACAGACAGAAACAGCAAGAGCTGTGTGTCCTTGTGGTCGTTGTGTTGACTAGAAACATTTCATATAACCTTGAGTTTTTGTTCTTTAACAAGTTCAGCATTAGTCTTCATATTATTCCATGACAGAGCCTAGCATGGTCAAGAGCATAGTGGGAGTAATGCAATGCGAGGGCTTATTATATTTAATATATCTTCATCATCCTTTTGATCCAGCGGAGCTTCTTTGTAGAAAGGAATGCATACACTCCAGGCGTGTTAGGAAAGCCACACCCTTCACCAAATGAGGTGACTCCCACCAGAGCTCCGTCGCACACCAGAGGCCCTCCAGAGTCTCCCTGCAGACAGATCACACGCAGGTCATCTCTAGACACACAACTTTACTTTTTTAACTCAACTTTTATTTATACTAAGTGCCAGGTCATAACAGATGTTATCTCAAGGTTCACAAGAGTGAACAACAATATGTACAGAAAAGTGACATCGTTAACACCTCCTGCCCTTGGACCCCTGCAAAGACTGAACAAGAACTCCCAAGAAAAACCTCGACAGGAAAATAAATAAATAAATAAGGGAGAAATCTCAGGGTGAGAGACAGAGCAGGGGATCCTCACCCAGGAACGGACAGGTGGGCAGAAGCAAGACAATGTACAGAGATACATGGATTGATGGCAAACAGTTCGCAAGTCTCAAGGTCAAAGGAGTCCATAGTAGAAACAGTGCTTGCAGCAGGAAGTGCTGTGATGAGGGATCGAGTCCTGGATACAACTCTGCATCTATGGGGTCTGGGAGGAGAGAAAGCACAAAGTCTCTGGGAACATCGGATGTTACATCCAGCCTAGGGGACATGGCCGATGCTCCCCTCTTTCCCCGTTGCCAAGGACGACCATGGCAACAAAGCTACATTCCAACAAAAACGTTTCAACAGAGTACGTGCTGCCATACAACTGAGTATGGCGGCATTAGCTTCGGGGCGAGCATAGCCTAAAACAACAAACAAAAATAATCTCCATCCCCAAACAAACTAATTTACCTATCAAAAGTAAAATAAATGAAAATACAGGATTCTAACCTGACTCCCTATAAAATAAGCAGGAGAAAAGGGTTAACAAAAAGAGCTACCCATCCCTATGGCTACCTGGACTGCTAAAGCAAAAGAAAAAAAAACTTTAATTGGCATTACAAGTTTCATTCACAATAGCAAAGAGCATGGTGCTGTTGGCAATAGGACCAAGAGAAGTGGAAGAGCAGCCCAAGCAGCAGCCTTTTGATACTCGCTCCCAATCTCTGTTCACCAATCAGCCACCAGCAACCAGCACCTGAAGAAAGGGACACCAATGGTGGTAGCACCACCCTCAGGCAGGGAGGAACAACAGAGCAGCAAAATCAAACACGTTATGACCCAGGGTCATAACACAGGTCCCCGGTCAACATGTTGGTCTTGTGCAATCACAGAATAAGAATAGAGAGGAGGTAGCAGGGGAAGGACAGATGGGAGAGACAGAAAGGAGATGAAAGAGGGAACGTGTGCCCGATCCACGCCCACAGACAGGAGAACAGAGAAAATAGTGCTCAATGTACTGAGGGACCCCCGGCAGTCTCATCTTATCTAGGAGTCTACCTGTAGGTTTTGTCAAAAAGGAGGGTTTTTAACCTACTCTCAAAGGTAGAGATGGTGTCTGCCTCCCGGACTGAGACTAGGAAATTGTTCCACAGGAGAGGGCCTTGGTGGCTAAAGGCAAGACACCTTTTCGGTCCTACTAAAGAGATATGATCTCTCCAGTTTTTGTCAGGACACGAGCTGCCTGTTCTGAATGAGCTGCAGAGTTCTCAGTGACCTGTTGGAGCATCCAGCCTATAAAGTTGCAGTAGTCCAACCTGAAAGTAATAATGGCACAGACCAGCTGTTCTGCTGCGTGAAGTGGGAGTATATGCCTAATTTTAGCATTACTGCAGAGTTGAAAGTAGGCAGTCTGTGCAATACATTTTAAGTGGGAGCTAAAAGACAATTAACACCTAGGTTCTTTACCGCGGTCCCAGAAGCTGTAGCAAAATTATTCACCTCACACTGCAGCAGACAGACATGCAGGTTGTGCATTTACTCACCTGACAGGTGTCTGCGCTGTTGGTACCGTCTGATCCAGCACAGATCATGTTCCTGGTGAGCTCAGGGTAAGTAGAGGTGCATTCAACTCTGTCCGATATGAACACGTTGGCAGACAACAAGACATCGGTCGATGCCTGGGTTGCGTAATCGGTTGCACCCCACCCTGCCACCAGGCACGTGGTGCCATTTGCTGGTTCCTTCATTGTGGCACCCAGTGGGAAAGGTTTCACCGTTTTGGTTTTCCTCACTGCTTCATCGAGCTGAAATTTAGAGGATCATTACAAACTTATGTTGACAGTGTTGATGCTTGTGTTAAGGGTTGCTGGATAGACATACAAATGCTAATTTAATTCTCTATCCATGTTATTTTTCTGTTTTTGATCTTTCTTGATTCAATCCAAGTAATAATTACTTATTACATTTAAAAACATTAAATATTAAAATGTGGAGCTAACAATTTCACTCTCAATTAAAAATCTGCTGTTTAAGTGATTTGTCTTCTTCAGATGCAGAGATCAGATTAACATCTCAAGGTCTTCAACTAATTTCTGTCTTTGCTTCATCCGCATGCTGATTCACTGTGGTTTCTGCAGTGGTGTCCTTACCTTGAGCAACATCAAGTCATTGTCTTGAGTACACGGGTCGTACTGAGGGTGAATAATCTGGTGCTTTACGTTTCGGTACTGCCTGAAATTCTCTTCATCTTTGGTGACATTGTGCACACCAAACATCACAGATACAGCCCTGGATGAGAAGTAAACTGCGTTGAAATCATTTATTAAGAACTCATATGCGTAGATTTCTTCTCTATCACCAGTGATAATGCATGTTAACATGCTGGAGAGTTTAAATGAAAATTTTTTTCTGCTCTCTCCTGCCGTTTGAATCTATGCCTGCAAAATTTCGAAAGCAGCATTCACCTTGAATGTCTGAGTCCTACAACCTGGTCTTTGTGTTTGTTGGAGTAGATATTGGTCAGTACAAAAGAGCTCTCCTCTTCAAAAATGTCAATGGGACCACAGCACGTACAAACTGGATGGTTTAAAATTTGTACTGGTTTATATGATCAGTGCACTAAATATAAAATCATCAGTTCAAATTGTCTTAGCGCATATTCAGAGTTTTGGAAGTTTCATGGATCCCAGGAGATGTAGTTTTGTGGAGTTGTACAGACTAATCTAGTTAGGGACAGACTGGGCGGTCTGGCATTTAGGTACATGCCAGAGGGCCTGCAGGCCGTAGTCGCACTCCCCCGCCCCCCACCCCCTCCACCCCCCTCCCCGTTCCGACAATCACTGCCGCCGCCCCCCCTGGGGCTGCTGTCGGGTGCAAAATGCCAGGGCCGTTTCTATTTCGATTTCTGAATCTAGTTGCTTTAACTACTTATATAGAAATCAAATGGACCTATGATAATCTCCACTGACAGATTTGGGGATTCATCATGTTTCAAACTTACTCGTCAGGAACATGACAGTGTGCAGCAGTCAGCACCCAGGATGGACTGATCAGTGTCCCTCCACAGAAATGTCCACACTTGGTCATCAGCAGAGCCATGTAAGGCAGAGAGTGGGGCTCTACTTCTTCCCCATCAATAATCTCAGATCCATGACCTGGAGCAGATCACACTCCAATCATCCCATTTACATCAAGCAGCATTACAAAGAACATTTCTGTAAAAGTTTAATTACTCACTTGAATCAACAGAGAGGAGAACCATGGCGGAGACCAGGAGAGCAAAAACCGCTGGGGTGAACATTTCCTCGTATTGTTGCAACCGCACAGTATGGTAACATACACCTCTGAAGTGGAAAGCTGGAGACTGTGCTTGAACTGGAAAGTGCGCGTATTTCTTGCTTTGAGTCTCCACACTCATCATTTGCAGCATATTTATACACACACTTGGCGTACAGTCTCCTCCTTCACAGTAAACTTACAACATGATTCTGAATGCTGATAAACTGACTAAGTCACATAGGCAGAACAGACCCCATTGAGGAAAAAAGAAACATCACATAAACACAATTACCAGACAGTACTAATGCTATCTAAACTCGCTGGTTTAACAGTACATAACATATACTGCAATTTTCATACTTTTTCAGTTTGAGTTCCAATAAGCAAGTAGCTGTCTACTCAAAGGCTTGACTCTTTAACTAGTAATTCTATTTATCATTGTTCAATTTATATCAATAAAGGCCTCACTTAAACCCTGGTATACTGACTTACTACTACTGTAAGCAAAATATTGCCCAACTCCAGATAGTTAAGTCTTTTTGATGAGTTCCCTCAGATCTCCTATTGGTTGAGGGGTAACACTTTATAATGAAAACACACTATTAAGCATTAATAGAATTGAGTTATTTATAATGTATGGATACTCATTAGTATGTAGGTTTTTAAATACACCGTTGAAATATTTTATTAATTATTAATAAGCACAATAGTTATGGATTGGAAAACACTGAATTCATCATTAATACTCATTAGTATGTGGTTTTTAATCACCATCATCATCATAAATGTTTTACTCTTCATTAAATAGCTCATCTTTATTAATCATGGATTCAGCATTTATAAATGAAGTATCACTTTCCTACCAGTTATTCAGGAAAAACTCATAAAAACTCACAAATTCCATTTCCAATGGATGTCTTGTAAACAATTACCAATGCAAGAATTCAAGAATTCAGGTGGCATTCAAAGCATTTACTACTTGTTAATTAAGAATTTTGTGTGAGCTCATCTTAAGTGGGCATTATCTTATAAATCAATTACAAATGAGATTTAAAGGATAGCAATGCCTCAAGTCTCACAAAAGTTAGGGGATATAGAACTTATTCCATTGAATTATCCATTATTCCATTGAATTATCTGGAAGATCCATCTTTTATATACAGGCTATGGGTTTTCCATATCTTCAGTGTTCAGTGGCAAGGGCTGGCATGGGCCCGAAGAACTCATTGTCCACCCCTGAGGCCACCCCAGATCTGATGCTGCAGGTACCATCAGAAACTTGACAATTTGCTTCTTGACCAATCAAATATCCAAGCCTATAAATGTATTGTTATTGTAAGAGTTGTTATCCATACCATATAAGCCATATACTTATGGTTTAGTATTGTAATGGTGTCATACCACAGAAGCATGTTAGCAATAGCGTTTATTGATAAATTTGTTAGAAATGAGTTAGAAACGTGAACGTTTTAGATTAAAAAAGTGGGTTGAAAAATAATCGCTCCAGTAAAGTGTAGATAACCAATATTTCTACTGAAGTAAGGTAACAGTATTTGTAATTCCTTTCCTGACATCTCTGCTGTTAACTAATGTTCTAACATGCACGATCAATACACTGATTCTGGCCACTGGACTCTCATTTCTATAACTTTTTGACTTTCTGTCAGCATGAAGCACATTCTGGGCATGTATATGGCTGCCAAAGAGTTACCTGGCATGGATGGTAAGTGGGAGGCAATGGAAGGTAAGTAGGAAGCAGGTTCAAAAAGCTGTCTTCTGCCTTAGAGTCAGACTCCTCATTAGTAGGTAACTAGGTAGGTAGTTTCCAGGTTCTCTTCCAGGTTTTGCATGCTCCTCTCTCTGGTTTCAGTGTTGTATCATATGTTTTGATGATATGTTCTTCTTTATCTATTATACTGATTCAAATTGATAACATATTTTATTATCATCCTCTTGAATCTGGTTGTTAGCGTGTAGTTGAGTAACACATCTCTAAGGTTTACAGATCACGCTCAGGCGCCTCCTCTTCTGTCTTTGAAAGGAAACCACAAAGGAGCAAGATAGCATGTTCTGACAGGCTTATCTGCTTTTTTAGTGCCCTGGGGTATACCATGAGGCACTGGCGACATAAATAGCTATCCTGTGTGTTTCTTCTTCTTCATCATCATTTCCTTCATCTTCTTCATCTTCCTTGTCAAATTTCGGTCGTGAATGCAGCCAATAGTAAATAAAAACAGAATATAAAAACTAGTGTTGTCAAATAAACGCTTTATTAATGCATTAATGCACAATACTTTTAACAGCATTATTTTTTTTAAATGCACAATTAACACAGGGGCATTTGAATTTCGGGCCACTTCATAGATCGCAAAATGAGGAATGAGAAAGGTGACAATCTGGCAAACAGTGAACCCCAGGAGTGAGGGTAAGGATCCACGTAATTGGTAGCCAGGTGAAGGTGACCAAAAAGAGAAACCAAAAAGGTGTGAAGTAGAGATGGAGAAAAAAAAATTGTGTAATGTAGATTTAGAACAGATTAAAAATATGCGATTATTTTTTTGTTAATCGTGATTAACTATGATCAGTGATGCAATTAATTGTGATTAAATATTTTAATCGATTGACAGCACTAATAAAAACATAATCCATAGTGGTAAGAAAGCTTATCTAATATCTTATTCATCCAACAAGCATACAGTTTTAGTTAGATTTTTTGAAAATAACTGCTAAGATTGATAGCTGCAGCCAACGTTTCGCTCAAATACATAATAATCAGAGAAGCGTAGGGAACTCTCTGAAGACCCTCCCTCCTCAGAGGCCTTCTTAGGATTATCGCTCTAAAATCAAGTAGTCTGTATGTGTTTCAATTCACTTTAATTAAATTTGATCTAAAAATGCCATTTCATAATGTTATCTCAAAAGAGTTTGCATGACCAAAACAACAAGAAACATATGGAGAGCAGAGCCCAACAAAAGTAAATAGGACCCCAGCATGCTGAGGTGATAGGGTGAAGGAATGAGTAATAATATGAGAGTGGTCAGGTTCATGCTAAATGTCCCAGGTCCAGTGGAGCCTGATGGAACAGTAGCAGCAACCACAGTAGCAGCAGTAGGTGGAGGAAGAGCCCCGGTCATAGACCCCATGGATCCAGCACAGTATCCATGGGGTCTATGAGTGTAGAAACAGCGATGAACGGGTCACATTAGTCCTGCAGGGGGGATTCAGGGAATCATGTGAATAGAGGGAAGGAATGAGAAAGATAATTGGGCTGAAAAGAGGACATAGAGTTGTTATTTGTTTCTGTGTGTGTGCATAGTACAGGTATGTGCATGGTGCATGGATGCAGATGTGAGTAGGTGGTAAGGATTTGTCACCAGGCTCAGCCGTCCCCACCACTTCTCTGACTATGTGCTGGTGTGTATTCACATATACATGACGGTGTTTGCAACATCTGCTAGATAGATTTTTTTAAATCTTTTTGCCAGCTGTTGCATTTGGCAGGAGCCATTCTATTGCTATTTGTCTGGATCAAATGTGTAAATTAAATTAACTAAATGTGTAAATGTGACTCATCCATGGTTCTGATTAGACATACAGTAAATGCCACGTTGTTTTTGCTCATATGCTCACAGTTAGATCAGGAAGGCTTTGGTTAATGAATCAAGGTGATAACCTGCTTCATGATACATTAAACCAGACCAAAAATTTGGAATATGTTGATCTGGGTCACTCTTGCTGTCATAGTTTTTGTTACTGTTGTATAGCTAGTTTTAGTGTAGATACGGGCAAGTCTCCCATTTGCTTCCTGACCATGTACACTGGACTGTAGTGCAGTGCAGACCATTACAAGGTGTCCAACATCAAATTTGGACCCACAGATATCCTTTAACTCTGTCTTGTTTCTTGCAGCCTCCTGATTGACTCACATACACCACTCTTTGTAGTCCATCTTTATTCTGAGAGAGCACAGGACCCGAAGTCTGTTCATGCAATAGTCATAAGCAAAGCAGCTCCACCAAAAGTGGGAAGTATATTTTAAAGTGGAGCTCATGCAGTATTTTCCACTAAAATTGTAGCCCCACATTTCTCACTGTTTGGCTAACTGACCCACCCCTTGTGTCTCCCTTTCTTTGAGCGTGGTTGTTTGCCCCAACATTACTTGGCCTTTCCCTCCCGCCCTTCCCTATCATGTGAGGTCCTAAGTCGTCCCATCAGCTGGTCCACATACCTGTGGCTCATTATCTCATCCACCACACCTGTTTGTCTCCCTTGGCCTAGAGTTGCTTGTGGTGAGTTCGGCTGTGTTTCAGGTTCATCTTCTCATGTTTCATTGTTTTCATGTCACACCTTGGCTCCCACCCTCCATCCTGCACCATTCGAACACTTTGCTTTTATCACTTAACAGAAAATCTGTGTTAATTTGAATTAAAAAAAATAGTCAGCATATATCATATTACAGTCTTTATTTATCCATGTGCATAAGTATAACCAGCTACCAAACAGTAACAAAAGCTGAATTTACTTTACTATACTTAAGCAAATAAAAGGCCTGTGAAGGGCTGTCTCTTTACAGTGGTCTATGATATGCAACTGCCAAGGAAAGATCTGCAGCTGATTTTTCACTGGATCAATAAAGTCTGATTGATTGATTATGGGCCAAAACTTGTAAAAAAAAAGAGTATAATAGTAGAAAATACTTTAAAAATTCACGACCAAAAACTAAAATAAATATACTATTTGATGTTATTTTTTTCACTTCTTTTTAAAGGCTTGACAGGAAATAAATATTTTCATACATAGTATCAGTATTTGCTAACATTTGTTTTCCACATTTGACTTTATTCCCTTTGAAACAAACCAATTAACGGTAAAATCCTCATTTAAAGATAAAGATAAATAAGTAAATAATACCTTTCAATATTTTGTTGCGGCTATGTGAAAAAAACATTTAGTGTACGGTTTTATCGTTTTGTTTACAGTACAATTCAGATCACATTGCGTGGGTCAACTTTGAGTAACCCTCCATGTTGAGATTCCATCATCCATGTGTCCACTGTCATTAATATATTTCACATGGGTATTAGCTTGGATTATAAGTGATGACATATGAAAGAAAAGATAAGTTGAGAACTTTAAGTCTTCTTGCATAAATGGAGAAATATGTGTAAAACAGTAAAATACAACAAAAAACATCCCTGAAGTTGTTTTGAAAAGGAGATGAGCATTGTTACTGCCTACGGAGGCTGGTTACAGCCCGGCAGTATAGTGGCTCTTCAGGACTACCTCTGAAAAGCAATGCATCAAATGCATTCAATTGTTTGTTTAATACTAAGTTCAGTTTTTAGATGCTGTGTATCACCCACATTGATCTTCAAAGATAGTGAACGTGCTGATCAAAATCAGTGCTAATAATGGTTGTCTTAGAAAACGGCCAAGAATATTTAATATTCATCTTAAATGCCTAAAGGCCCACCAATACAATCATTGAGGTCATGGTCTATGTAGTGTAAACTCTATGTAGCTCTATGTAGATGGCTCTCTAAGATGCCACTGAAAGCTGTCACTTTGAAGCAGCTGCAGGAAGTATAAACTTTGCACAAGAATCACCCACCAAAGGGGGGTAAAATTGAGACACTTGTTAGTTGATGAACGTACATGCTACGTGGTGCGCATCAGCACATATCACATCAGGAGGCCATTGGAAATACTGAAAAAAATACTAAAAATAATACTACTTATACCGTGTACTGTGTATTTCCTACCAAATAATAAAAAGTCCCCCAGTGTTATCTGGACTCTAACCAACTGCTCTTATTTTCCTCTGGATCAGATCATTAAATGTGTCTTCAGTAAGGAGCTCCATTGGTGGGATGTCATGATTGGCCTCATCCTTCCATCCGCCTGTCAAAGACAAAATAAGATATAAAGGCATATGGAGGAGAAATGTTGAGGAGTATGTATTTACTTTTATTTGAGGAGTACACAAGCGAGGATACTTACATTTTTTCAGTATTTGATAAACAATCCACACTGGCGGAGCAAAAGACACCGCCTTGAGCCACTTAAACACATTGATGATCGCTTGATGATTACCAGAGTCCACTGGGCAAAAGAGAAACACGGATCATATATTGTACAAATATATGGGTTTCAAGTCCAAGAATTTTTGAAATGTTTTCAAGCTGTTTTGGTGACATTCAGCCTAAAGCCTTAAGTATTAATGGATATAGATTGGTTTATCAAAATCACTGATTTACCTGTTTTAGTTATTTTAACATGTAAAGCTGTTGGGTAGCTTTGCAGGTGTGTGGTTCCATCTGTGACACTGTCAGGCCGGACAACGATAGCAGAAATTTCTACGTAGTATCCTGTGGCTGAGGTTAAGCTGGAGATGCTGATGTTCATAAAGGCAGAGCCCTCAGTGTACGGGTAGAAGAGCGTGTCACAGGTGTTGCTGCATGTTGTCACGTTGTAACTGTGTGGAGTCATCTGCATAAACACAGAGACATTCCAGCTCAGATTCACGTGGTCTGAGCCCTCTGACTCCACTGTCACATTCACAGGAGAAACTGGACCTGTGTAAGGGAGAGAAAAGAAACAAATCAGAGTTTTAGCATGATTAGCTACATAAGTTAGACACATTAGACAGTTAGACAGTCAGAGATAAATGATTATGATTCGGGCTTGTTGCTGAATGAAGACTGATTTGAATAATGTTTGAGAGGTGCCAATGTCAATAAATGATGAAACATACCCGAGAAGAGTGAATGTACTTTGTAAGGCAGCAATATTTGCACAATGCTTTAACCAAGGGGAGGGTTGCATGCCCAACTTTACTTGGAAACCAAACTACAATGCCTATTCTAATCTTCAGTCATGTTCTGGCCCAATTATCTTAAAACAGGGATGTTTCTCATCCCCAGAAATTACAAAAGGGGGAATTGGATCCATGATGCATGCTGTTTAAACAGGAGGCCAGCAACAGTGTTTAATCATTTAATACATGGCAGGAATTTTGCCCTGTCTGCCATAGCATCACTGACAACTTGTTCAGCATTGGAGGTGCATACATGTACGTAGATACTGGGTATGGCGACATATGTGAAGCATAATTAATATCATATGAATCTTAATTTCATACAAAATGTATAGCCAGGAAGCTTTACTCACCTTGGCAGACAGTCCTGTGCAGCTCATGACAGTAGCGAGCCAGCAGATTCTTTTCTGTTTCAATCATTGCCTCCAGACTTGCACAGCGGCCTTCAGTATTTATCCTGTACCAGTGCTGATGCTTCAGCTCTTCCCCACTCACCCACTTCCAGCCACTAATGGGGCTCTCACGCTGCAGGCCAAGCCAGAAGGTGACTCTGTTTTCAGCTGTGGCATTGAGGAGAGCGAGGTATTGCTCCCTGGTGCTCAGGACGGTCATGTCCACATAGTGCCTTCGACAAAATGCCCGGGCTTTAAACCAGGACATCGGCCTCTGGATCAGGTGGTATGGTGAGATGATTCGGCCAAATGCAAAGTCATGGCACACAACTGAGTCGGAGGAGAGGAGAATGAAGTCATTATCAACAACTTCAGACCACTGTAATCCAGCTGCTTGTGTGGCCAGATCTTTTTCCTGTGCACCCATGAATAGATCTATGATCCTGACCTGATTTTAAACAGTTAAACCTACAAAACCATGCAAAAAAATCCAGCAGCAAACAATGTAACTGTAAGGAGATGCTACGTGGCAACAATAATGTACCGGAAATCTAAAAACGAAAGTATGTTGCTATCAGGGCAACTTAAGTTAGAGTTTGTAATGTTAGTAATTACATATGCAATGGTATTCATGCACTTCTCTCCATATTACAGTTCCTGATAGTCTTGAGAATAGCAGCAATCTGGTAGATTTGTGCCAAAATACAAAACTGCACGCAGTGACAACAATCTAAGGCGTAAACCTAAGCTGGGTCAAACCAATTTTGGCAACAATTACCCAGAACAGCCAGCCGCTGCAGAATCTGTGTGCTGAACATGCAGTAGGATCCGTGATACTGTTCAGAATAAACAGTTTCATTCCTTTTCTATCCAGCGGGCGTCAACCTGCTTCCTGGTAGTCAAATATATACTCCTTTCTCCCATATGTCCAACTCCAAAACTTTTTCTGCCTGACAGGTTTATAAAGCTGCCTTGGCTTCAGCTGTGTGATGACGCAAGAGGTGGGGGAAAGTGGGAGTGGCTACATGACTGCACACCTGTATCGGGATGATTCCACGCATTAAAACATGGGTCAACAGTGTCAAACTCTTGACCTTAAATCTCTAAAAACTCTATTAATGCCTTGTGTGCTTTGCGTCACTCAACTATTGCATTGCGCTCAAAGAAATTCATACGAGCTCCTGTGATCATGCAGGTGAGCAGACAAGAGTGGATTGTGACATTGGCGACTGAACAGGCAGGACTGCTTTTATATGAGGTGCTAAAAATACTGACATGAAGCGCCGCCCCAAAATCTATTTTAAGCTGCGTAACTGGATAGGTAATTCTTGGTACAGTGTACTTTGATATCGGAGCTGATAATAAGTTACCTGAACAATCCACAGCTTGTAGGAAAAGTAAAACTTAAACAAAACTTGAACAAACCTCATTCTTCGCTCTGTGACAAAAACATAACTAAGAGCTGATCATTGTATTTATATTGTATGTGTGTATTTACATACATTCACAACCTGAGATTCGTACCAGGATGTGTAACCTTCCATTGTGCCTCTATAACTTTAGCCTTTTGTTCTCCACCTACTCAAAATGTTTACATAGCAATAGCCGCACAGACAAACGCACACAGCATCTATTTTGCAATAATACTCAGTAACCAATCTAATGTCCCCATTAGAGACAAAGGGAGTTCACACAAACTACTTTGTGAAAAAGACATAGAGAAGTTTTTTTGGCTTTTCCCTGTGGTTCCCTATGTTACCAGCTAACTATTTTATGGTGGACCAGATTTCTAAAAAAAATGCAAATCAGTACTTCTATTTTGTACTTTGTATCTTATTTAATATTTGATTTTATTGACATAAAAGTTGAATTCATGCCAGGACCATTGTGTCAGATTAGTTTCGTGACAAGCACTGCTGTGGAGAAAATGTCAGCAGTGACAAAAAAAAACAAAACAAAAGAAAGAAATGACAGTTTCTAACACCTCACATCTCCTCTTTCACACTTCTGCAAACACCTTTCCCACAAAAAGTTTCACATCTTTTTTGACTGTTCTGTCGCCTGCCCATCTTGGTGAAAGCATCAACATTAATATTGAACACATTTTGTTTCTGTTCTTCTTTTTATTTGTCTGTCAGGGAGTTGCATTGAACCGTTTTTGTTAACGACTTAGACCCAATTTGGATTCCAGCAGGGTCATATGACACATGATCAGACATGATGCGCATAAGGAATCGTCTCTACCAGGAAGTCTTTACTCTTCATTGTGAAGACATGAAACTTGTGTTGACACTGAAGTTGTGACATTGTCACATTAATTCAGTTCTGATTGTTACAAGGTAAAGTCATAGAGTGGTGATTCAGATGGACTCTGCTCACCAATTATTTCTAAATGTCAAATAAAACCACGTATTACAGTCATGAAATATTAATATATTTTTTTAAAGTTATATTAAGCACTAAAAACATAACAACCAAAACCAAAAAAGTATGTGTTTATTCTTCCAGGATACCAGAAGATTTGTTTTTGTCTATAATTTGTGTCATTTTGGCAAAACTTGGAGGTAAAGAAAAAAACGTTCAATTTTTAATTTAAATTAAATTTTAAATAATTTAAATAATAATTTAAATAATTTCTCAGTGTGACGTTAAACAGGCTGGAAAAATACTGGTAGTCAGTAAACTTTCGCAATGTGGCAAAAAAACTGACTGCAAGAAGCTCTGTGGTTATAAATTGTGATACACAATGACATGGTGGTTGGGGTGTGAGTTTGGCTCAGATGCAGGGGGAGAGTGGCTCATGGGAGCTGGGCCTAGGTAAATGGCCTAGATTCATTTTCATTTAGTCATTTAGCAGACCATAGACTTAGAGAAATTCAAGCTAATGCAATACATACCTCAGTATAACAATGAGCACTGCACTACACTGTTATGGATGAGTGTGCAGTTGCTCAGAGCAGAGTTTAAAAGTGACATGGAAAGGCTTAATTGATTATTTATCCATGTTATCTGACATAACATAGAACATAGAAGCTATGGAACATTGTTCATATATTACATGTATTATTTGTATGCACACATACAGTATACACACTCACACAAACACACACACAAACAATAACTGTCGTGCCCAATAGAGCTCAGCAACTTTTTTCCCAAACTAAGTGGTAACTGGAGAAATACAGCTACTGTATGGAGTGTCAACACGCCTAACCTTAAGTATGCATCAGAATCGGAGCAGTCAGATATTGCGGGAAGAACCAGGAGTGTGTACACTGATAAAAAAAACTAAAATCTAAAACACCAAACTGCTGCCATACATACCTTCATTTACTCATATACTTGAATGGATGCAAGTACATGTTAACTGTTTTGGAGGTGGGGAGAAGTGTGGTTTACATCACACTATGTCACATCTGTCTTTGTTCAGATGACCCATTTTAACACCCATGTGAAAATTTGATGTGTCAAAATGATTGATAACACAAATGGTTGGCTTAACTGGCTTGGTTGATTGATTTGGGAATAGAACTGGGAAGAGACTGTTGCTATTCAACAAAGCCAAGGTAAAACAGTTTTCTTTCATTATCGGCCCCTTTTGATATGAAATGTAAAAATGAATGTTACAGTATTTTCTCATTATGGCCTCATTCTTGAAGCACATACTGACCTTAACAACACTGCATTGTTTCATGGTAATGATTGGCTGGCGGGACATCTTCAGCCCAGCCACATCTCTGTCCCATATGGACAGCGAGCCATGAGTGGAGCCGCAGGCCAGCCAGTCCCCATCCAGGGACCACTGCAGGCTGCAGAGGTCCTCCTCCTGGGTGTCTACCCCAACCAGAGGAGTCTGAACCCGAGGGTCCAGGTGATGGATATGCCCCAGAATAGAGCCGCTGTAACGTAGCAGAAAGTGTCATTTCTCTGTATGAGTATTGCACCTTTCTTATTAATGTGAACTGCAAAGCCCTATTACAGCTTAAAACAATGTTTGGGACTGAAAATTAAGTTAATGGAATTGCAAAAAAAAAACCTGGACGCCAACCAGCATGTACAATCCGACCCAGAGGAAGACCCAGGACACGCTGGAGTGACTATGTCACCTGGCTGGCCTGGAAACGCCTCGGGATCCTCCCAGAAGAGCTGGAGGAAGTGTCCAGGGAGAGGGAGGTCTGGACGTCCCTGCTCAGACTGCTGCCCCTGAGACTCGGCCCCGGATAAGCAGAAGAAGATGGATGGATGGATGGATGGATGGATGGATGGATGGATGGATGGATGGATGGATGGATGGATGGATGGATGGATGGATGGATGGATGGATGGATGGATGGATGGATGGATGGATGGATGGATGGATGGATGGATGGAGTTACAAAAAACAGAGGTCTGCTAGTGCTTATCTCCAGCACACAAAGGATGACAGCAGAGGAATACAGCCTGGACAGTCCATCACAGGACACACACACCATTCACTCTCACACAAACACCTAGGGGCAATTTAGAGTCTTCAGTTGACCTAAACATGCATGTTTTTGGACTGGAGCTGAATTTTGACACCACACAATAAATCAAATGGAACGACACAGAGCCAGGACTGTGTAGCTACATTACAGAGGAGGACAAAGATCGCTCATTCATGCAAAGCTTTGTGAGCAATCCCAAGAACTTTGAACTGCATCTTCAAAACTGATCCATGCAGAGAAGAAGTGGAATGAGATAAAGTCACTTTTCATTAGATATACCTGCTAAGTAAGTGCTCGTTCCAGGAAATAGCTCTGACCATAGAAGAGTGTGGTGGCAGACACCTCACACTCTTCTTGTGTTCGACATCCCACAACTGATGGCAGACAGAGATGTGAAGGAAAAACAGCCTGTTGACTCATGTATGTGTCACACCTCCCCTCACAGCAGCCCACCGCACTTGAGTTTGCATGAATCTACACATTCATGTGAAGCTCTGGAACTTTTACCTGAATTTCCCACGTCTGGTTGCAAAGCAAAGAAATCTGCCATCGTGGCTGCAGCTCAGACATGAGATGGACCGGGCCAGATGGTCTGACATTGGTCCTGGTTGTGAACCTGGGCTCAAGTGTCCTGCAAGAGTACGGGTTTCTGAATTCCAAAGGTAAACAGAGGAGCCCAGTGCTATTGCAACCATGCCATTACAACTGCAGTCGAGAAGATTAGAGTCTGGAGGAGAGAAGACGGAAAAGAGAGGAGGACTACAGAGGGTGGAGATCCAGAAATAGAATTCTGATAAATGCTGGTGGCTTCATTTTCAATAGTCATAAATTACTCAAACTGAGTTGAAAGATGCAGGATTGAGCTCATTATATGTCATAATGATGTGTGTGTGTTAGCTTTGTTTTCAAAGTCCGTGCTCCCCGACTCAAATCTATCGCGCAAACAAACTGCATAAAACCGCATTCAAACCACACACCACCAAAGTTTATGTTTAGGTCATGCATGATGTTGTTGAAGTGACAGTGACATGGCCACTGCTGGGAACACGTACTGCTGCGCTGAGGTCAGGAGAGACATATATAAACATGAACATTGAGCATGCACAGACAGGCCAAATAAGCTGAAAATACCGTCTGTGCTTCATGTCAACAAGTGTTAAAGAAACTGGAAACTCTATGCATTATGGAGTTCTGTGTGGCACAGCACATATCAAAAGGGATTTCTATCAGGTGCTGAAATTGTGTGCTGCTTAAACGTCACATTCTCTGGATTTAAGAGTAGAGAAGGACGTGTGATGGTCACACTACTAGAAACAGGTTATAAACACAGTCATAGTAGAGATCGCACATATACACATCCTGACCCTTCTTGTACTAGTTTCAGGTGACTGATTAAAACAGCTCTGCTAAACCAGTTACTCTCCTTTCCTGGTATGACATCATGCTGAACTACTTGTTTGTGTGTGTGTCTGTGTGTGTGTGTGTGTGTGTGCCAATGTTCAGACTCAGGTTACTTTATTTGTCCCTGTAAATAAATTTGTAAAGCTAACAACCTCTCATTTGGCACTTGATTGCAAAACAAATGTAATGGGACACTAGACAATAACCAGAATGAAGAAGAAAGCAGTTGAAAGCTCCTAAAACATGTTAAAGGTTCTAGGGCCTCCACCACTCTAACCAAAAAGATAAGATAAGATTGTGAAAACATCAAAATGAATAAAAAACAAAACAAAAACCAACCCAAGCTCTAACTTGGCAAGTAACATGCATCATAAATAGTAACATTAACAACAGTAATACACCAGGGGTCTATGTGCAAATATTGCCGTAGTGTGTTTGTGTGTGTGTGTGTGCGTGTATGTATGTGATGCAGCACCAGCCTGTTTCATGTTATCATGTTCCTCATCTGCAACTCCACACAAATTCCTGCAAGATAGATAATTTAATCTGTTTAGGTGGAAGTTCAGTCTTTGATCAGATATTGTAGAAATTGTTGCACAATATGTTTTTATGACATATAACTGTGTGTCTTAATCATCTACATTATTATATTTACTCTCCTTCACTATCCTACTGCAGCTGCTCATATGTGGTATTTGTGTATCTGTGTTATTTGTATGCAAACTGTCATTGTAACAAACTGGCACTTTACATACTTTAACATAGTTGGATTCAATTCAGTTTAACTGAATTATCACTGGGTCAATGATATGGGATGACAGTGTACAGGAAAGAAGGTGAAATCTGCTCTTCCCTCTGTCTGCATATCTTTTCTGGCATGCAGGTGTGGAAACTACAGCTTCCTTGTTCAAACCTGTTCTGAGAAATTTTTTGAGGTCCATTGTCTCGTGTTCGTGGTCGAATGATGTGTGACGGGTGGTTCTGAAAGACACACCTCTTGTCACAGCAAATTTGTAACTGAGAGACCATAACTGTTGATGTGTTAAAAGTGGGGTAGGCAATTTCTAAAAAACACCAAGCCTCCAGAGTGCAAAGCAGCATGCCACATTGCACTTGACCACAGAGGAGGCATGGAGATATGGATGGATGGACTGACAGATGGATTGGCAAATTGTATATAATGTGATCAAATGTTCAACGCAATTGTATGGTGTTTTTTCAGGACTACTTGTTCTGTCTTTTTTTAAAGAATCTATTTACTCATTTGCAATCAAGGTGTTTCTAGCAAACCAGTAAAAGGTGTTCTAGAAAGAATTCATGTATCCCAGTTGTATGCGCCAGTGAGCAGAGTTACATGGGAATGAATGAGCCGCCATGTTTGGTCCGGTATCCAGTTCTTTTTATACATCCATGGCTCACTGGCGCATACGACTTGCTTCCGCATCAAGTAAAGAATAGAGCTTGCGCAGTAGAGTCACTCCCATCAGGCAACACAGGACCATGAACCAATCCGCATTCAGGAGAAATACAGGGAGAAAGCACGGCGAGACGACACGCATGCGCTTTGAGAGAGCATGTGAACTGCTGTGATGTCACGCTGTGCTGTGAAACTTTTTCGTGACTTTTCTGTCATTAAAATTTTTTTTGATAAATGAAAAGTCCATGAATTAAAAATATGCAATACAAAGATCAGTAATTAGCTTGCAGCTGAGGACATCCTGCCAACATTTTTACAGCCGTCTCTTTTACTTTTGCAGTCTATGGGGAAAATGCTTTTTGGGCCCAATGGGATTTCTGTTGCAATACCAGGGTTGGCCACTGGGAAAAATCGGCTGGCTGGCAGAGGGGTGGCGCGCTATCCAGGTCTAATGACACATCCGTGCTGTCGGTACCCGATCTGTCCGGAAGTGCCCGATCAGTGCTCTGTGTCTGCGCATGCGCAGTTTGTGTGTTCTAGTCCGAGTGTTCACGACAATGCCCAATTCGTCCCTTGCGGTTTGTCTAGATTCTATTACCTCAGGGTGGTGCGAAAGAGACTTAGAGCAGTGCCTTTCAGCTAGGGAGCCATCTTACTGATGAAATTTTATAACATTTCTTTGTAGTTTTAGTGTTTTATTCATTATATAATTACTTCTGAGTTTTATAAAGCACTGCGGGAATATATTTCCACAGGACAAAGATCTACTGTGGTGTGTGAAGAAGCTGAGATGGTTGAGAGACAATTTTATAGTAAATAAATAATTTAAAAAGCTAGCAACTGTCATAACTCAACAGGTACGAATTGGGCAAGCAAACTGTCCCTCCTTATACGTCATGTCCTTTTTCCTGAAACGCGATCAAACGTCATTGTGCGCATGTGCAGTATACACAGAGCACCGATCGGGTACTTCCGGAAAGATCGGGTACCGACACATGCGGTAAACTACAGAAAATGGCGCATGACACTGATGTCATCAATCATATGGTGTCCTGGAGGGGAAAAAAAAAGCAATTTAGCAAACTTATATAAACTTGGTGTTATAGTGACACCTTGTGGCGCACTATATACACTGCCTTACATCTGGCTCTACAACAAATGTTTGTTTGAGGGCGACATTTTGAATTTGCTCCTTTTTCCCATTCATTAGTGCTCTGGAAAGGAGCACTATTGTTCTTCTGCGTGTTTGTTCTTTGTTTGTGTTTTTTTGCGTGTTTGTTTATTATAGTGAAATTTCTTTCAAAATTTCTGTCTCAAAAAACGCTTCATTTAAAGATGTTATATTGTCTTGGCTAAACGTGAATTCCTAACTTAATAGAGAGTAGGACCAGGAGAATGGAAACCTGCAGGATAAACGTGTCTTCTTTTCTTGATGGGAGGGCACTGAGACCCACCCTGAATTCCAACCTTGCTTTTATGTGTTCAACTCAAAAGATGAAAAGATGAAAAGATATTAAACGGGGTTAGGGTTATTGTCAGCAAAACAAATGCAGATTAGATATGATGATTAGAGTATCCTGTCTGTCGTATATTTTCCTGTTTTGTTGTTGTGTCTCATCACTCCTTGTCCGTCTGTGTTTTCTGGCCTGTCTGATTTCCTGCTTTTTACTTCATGTGTCACACCTGTGTTAAGTCAGTAAACATGTGTATATAGTTTGTCTTTTTGCTACTCTTCTTGATGTTTTGCCTCATTCTCTCTTGTGCTTCAGTGAATCAAGCAGTTTTTTCTGTTTTTCCTTGGCTGCTGTATTTAGTACCTCTGATGATGCTGATCCTCTTGCATTTTTGACTCTGCCTTGCTTATCCTTATTCCTTTGTCGTGGTTCTTCAGAGCCTGATCTTATTAATTTCCCGATGGTGAGTCATGCATTTGAGTTTTTTTCTTTTTTCACTTCTCTTTTTTCATTTTTCTCTCTGTCTTTCCCTCTCATGTCTTCTTTAGGCTGAACAGTGAAAAAAGTCGTATGAGTGGTGAAATGAATCATCAGAGATGAAGTGGCTAATAACTGTCTGAGATTAGGCCTTTACAATGGTCGAGGGCACTCACAGATGATAATCTGAGAAAAGTAAAAAGTGTAGAAACACTGTCAAATACTACAGTAAGTTGAGACATTTTTGGGCGGACTTAATATTGTATGTATTTGTGTAAAATTCAGACACTGCATTCAACAAATAATGAAATAAAAGCACAAATCTGATTCTTCAGGATGCTTTGCTTTTTATTACTGCAGGTTATATTGGCTACTCAGCCTGGAATGTAAATGACAGTAGCTTCTAAAAATAAAATGATTCTTGCATAAAAGGCATAAGCAGTTAAAGTGGTGTAATGGAGAAATATGAAGACTGAAGCTGAACTTGAATGAAAAGAATGAAAACAGCAAGAGCAGCTGGTGGGCTGCCCTCTGTGTGTTGACTAGAAGCAGTCCATATAACGGTAAGTTTGTATTAATACGCAAGTTCAGCTCTAGTCTTCATATTTTTGCATCACAGTGGTTAACATGATCAAGAGCATGGAAAAAAGTAATGTGACTGCTAAAACTTTTTCATCATCTTTTTGATCCACTGGAGCTTCTCTGTAGAAAGGAATGCATACACTCCAGGCACGTTTGGAAGGCCACACTCAATGCCAAATGATGTAACTCCCACCAGAGCTCTGTTGCACACCAAAGGCCCTCCAGAGTCTCCCTGCAGAGAGATCACACACAGGTTATCTCCAGACACACACTGACCTCACACTGCAGCAGACAGACTGGCAGGTTGTGCATTTCCTCACCTGACAGGTGTCTGCGCTGTTGGTACCGTCTGATCCAGCACAGATCATGTTCCTGGTGAGCTGAGGGTAAGTATAGGCGCATTTGCCTCTGTTCACTATGGACACATTGGCAGACAACAAGACATCAGTCGATCTCTGGGTTGTGTAATTGGTTACGCCCCATCCTGCCACCAGACACTTGGTGCCAGCTGCTGGGTCCTTCATGGTGGCACACCGTGGGAAAGGTTTCACCGCTTTGGTTTGCTTCACTGCTGTGTCAAGCTGAAATTCAGAGGAGCATAAAATACTGACTCATTCTGTTGATGATTATATATATAAGGATTTCTGAATGGACACACACAAAAGCTCAACTGCAGACTTTAGATAAACATCTCCAGGTCTTCAACTAATTTCTCTTATGTTGTTGTCTTACCTACAATTGTATCTACATCTATGCAGTGTCTACTTACCTTGAGCAACATCAAGTCATTATCATTTGTACAAGGGTCGTAGCGGGGGTGAATAATCTGGAGTTTGACTTTTTGGGACTGCCTGGAATTGTTCTCGGATTTGCGGATATTGTGCACCCCAAGCCACACAGTACCAATCCTGGATGAGAAGGAAACTGTGTTGAAGTAATTCATTAAGGACTCACATGCCTATATTTTTGTATAATGTGGTTATACGGTATGGGCACTTCTCTTTCCTCTGCATGCATGCATATTTCCTTGATGGAGAGATTACGTCAAAACAGAGATGATAAGACTGAAAGCAAGTGATGGAAGTTAAATATTGACTGAATGCTGAGGAAGTTTTCTCCTCTCTCTCTTACAGTTGAATCCATACCTGCAGGATTTTGAAAGGAGCATTCATAAGAAGACCTTATCCCTGAGTCAGTGGAATGTGACAGTGATGTGTCTTTCTCTCTTTCTCTTTCTCTTCTCTCTCCTTCTTTCCCTTCTTGTCTCTTTCTTTTCCTTCCCTTTCTCTCTTCTCCCACCTCTCTTCAAGCTTACTTTCTTGGACCATGACAGTGTGCAGCAGTCAGCACCCAGGATGGACTGATCAGTGTCCCTCCACAGACTTGATGTCCACACTGGTTCACAAGCAGAGCCATGTAAGGCAGAGAGTGGGGCTTCACTTCTTTCCCATCAATAATCTCAGATCCATGATCTGGAGCAGAACACACCCCACATATTATATTTAAATTAAAGCAACATATTACAAAGAAAGTTACTGCAGTTAAAGGTGAATTACTCACTTGACTGGACAGAGAGGAGAACCACACAGGAGAACAGGGAAGCAAAAGCCTGCTGAACAAACATTTTCTCGTCTTCAATGCGAGAGCACTGCAACCCCCCATCCCCAGATTTTTACACTCCCTTTTTATCTTCAACTCAAAGGATGTGGTCTGACAGTGGGAAACCATGAGTCAGAAAAGTAAGGTGACGTGAGGTGTGAGAGTCGGTACATCTTGCATGTCTTTAATTGGTCTGTAGTTATAGATTGTGTCATTTCCCTTGCATTATAATCACTCTGTTGAGAAAACTGTTGTGGAGGATTCATACGTGATGCGGCTCACATCAACACACAGACAGCACTCAATCCAATTACCAATCCATGCATTCATTTTATGTTTGCTGGAATTACCTCCAGCTAAAGCCAGCCACATTGGGGCAGCTCAAAGAAAGTTAAAAATGGATGGAAGAATGAATATACCCACACTTTCATTTCATACGAGTTAAGTCCCACTGGGAGTAGTAATAGTAATGTGAGTGGAGCAGCATGAGATGAGGCCCTCACAAGGGGTGAGACCAAGCAACATGAGGTCACTGGCCTTATCACAAGGGTTGTAGCTCAGGGAAGGAACGCAGCCCTTTGCCTTTCAGACCTGCCAGGAATCTATTTCTTTTTCTGTTTCTTTGATAGATTACACCCCTGTGGATATGCAGACAACAAATCCACACCAACTGGGTTATGTTATGTCAATATGGACCAGCATCACTGAGAAATGTTTGTATTACTTCAGAGAATCAAGGCAGATCAGAGGGCAAAATGTATATCTGTTAAAGTGGTTGATGAGTGTCGTAGAGCATGTTGACAGATTATTTGATGTTTTTGATGTTTTTGTGCAAAATTCACAATTAGTATACAACAAATAATGAACAAAAGCACAAATCTGATGCTTCATGATACTTTTCTCTTTATTATTGCAGGTAATATCAGCTATTCAGGCCATAAATGACAATAGCTTCAACACGCGCGCACACACACACACACACACACACACAGAATCTAAAATGGATAAAATGATTGTTGCATAAAAGACAGAAATAATTAAAGTTGTTCTTTGGTCAAGAACCCAGAGGGCCTATTATATTTCATACTTCTTTATGGTCTGTTTGATCCATTCAATTTTCTCTGGAGAAACCAATGCATACACTCCAGGTTTATTAGGAAGGCCACATCCCACACCAAATGATGTGACTCCCACCAGAGCTCCATTGCACACCAGCGGACCTCCAGAGTCTCCCTGCAGACAGATCACACACAGGTTATCTCCAGACACACACTGACCTCACACAGCAGCAGACCGACTGGCAGGTCGTGCACCTCCTCACCTGACAGGTGTCTGCGTTGCCGGTACCAGTGGAGCCAGCACAGATCATGTCCCCAAAGACGAGCGGGTTGAAGTTGTAATATTCAGCAGAGTTGCACTTGGCCCTATTGATCACAGTCACGTTGGTAGACATCAAGACATCAGACATTTGCTGGACTTCATGATTGGTTGTGCCCCATCCTGCCACCAGACACTTGGTGCCATCTGCTGGTTCTTTCAGGATGTCACCCAGCGTTTTCACTGTTCTTGTTAGCTTCACTGCATAGTTGAGCTGAAATTTAGGAGGAAAGTTAGACAATGATGCTGAGAGTGGAAGGATTACTGGATGGACCTAAAAAGGTAAATGTATTAATTTCATTTCTTTTAAATGTCAATCTTTTCTTTTCTTTCTACTGCAGTTGTTAGCGACATGTTTAAGAACTGTCTAAATAAAGTGCTGGATATTCTCTGTCTTAAAACATTAACAGCATCAGAAGGTGGCACTGTCAATGCAAAACACACTATGATAGGAAACCTACTGTATTAATCTTAAGGCAAAGTTAAAAAAAATCTGTCAATTAAAGTGCCTTAATGTTCAGGTTTTGCATAATTGTTTTCAACTTGTGGGTTAAAACTCTCTCTTCTTCTATCCTTTCTTTCTGTTGCATCGTGGATTATTAGCTTGTTGATTCACTGGTTGCTGTCATGTCTCCTTACCTTAAGCAGCATGAGGTCATTGGCCTGATCACATGGGTTGTAGCAGGGGTGAGGAACGCTGATCTTTACTTTTCGGACCTGCCTAGAGCGTTTTTCCTTTTCTTTTTCTTTGATAGAGTGCACACCCAGCAGCACCTTTGTGATGCTGGAAGTAAAATGCTGGAATTAAGTCTCCACAGGGAGTTTTAGGGATGTATCATATCTCAAACTTACCCTTCACAGTGTGCAGCAGTCAGCACCCAGGATGGAGTGATCAGTGTCCCTCCACAGCATGGTCCATAGTGGCCCTCCAGCAGAGCCATGTAGGGCAGGGAGTGGGGCACCACCTCTTTCCCATCAATAATCTCAGATCCACGACCTGAAGAAGAACACACTCCACTCATTACTCATTTGAACTAAAACAACATATTACAAAGTAAAATCCTGCAGTTAAAGGTGAATTACTCACTTTTCTGGACAGAGAGGAGCATCAGGAAAGCGAAAACCTGCAACACAAACATTTCTTCTTATCTCTGTCTTGGTGTGAGAACACTGACACCCACTGTGAAATCCACCCTTGTTTTTATGTGTTCAATTCATAGGATGTGGTTAAAAAAAAGCAGGACCCAGTAAAATTAGTGCATGCTAGATATGACAATAGGAGCGTCCTGTTTGTCATACATTTTTTTCTTTTATTGCTGTCTCATCACTCACTCCTTGACATCTGTGTCTTTGGCCTGTCTGATTTCCTGCTTTTTTTGCTTTTTTTGTGCCACCCCTGTGTCAAGTCAGTCAACACATGGATATACTTTGTCTTTTCCCTGCTCTCCTCGTTGTTTCTCCTCATTCTCTATTGTGCTTCAGTGAATCGAGCAGTTTTTTCTATTTTTCCTTGGCTGCTGTATTCAGTCCCTCTGCTGATGGTTGCTCTGATCCTCTTGCATTTTTGACTCTGCCTCGATCATTCCCTTGTTGTACTTCTGCCAAACCTGATCTTAATTAAATTTCCCTCGTGTTGAGTCATGCATTAATTTTTTTTTTGTTTTTTTCCAATCCTTGATCATCATATATGATGCAGTTCACGTCAACAAGGCACAGGTACTTCAGTAAGGGTGGGCCAGAAGTTGCTGTTACCTCCAGCCACACCTATGTGCAAAGATGTCGAGTCGTGGATCAATTGAAAACCTGAGAAAGTGAAACATCTGCTGCTGTCACATCAAGCTGTTGGAGGTGAATGAACAGAAAAAAGTGACTGACACAAAGTATTGTGTATTTTCTCTCTCTCTCTCTTTCCCTCTCATGTCTTCTATAGACTGACCAGTTAATGTGAAAAGAAATGTATGTATGATGGATGTAGTGGAGATAATGATCAGATGATCAGATTAAAAAGTGACTGGTAAATGGCTGAGCTTAAATTTTTGCAAGGGATATGGTCTAGGGCCCCTTGCTGAGGAACACTGTCACACACTACAGTATGTTGAGGAAGTTTGGAGGGACCTAAAATTTTATGTATTTGTGTAAAACTTTAGATACTGCATTCAACAAGTAATGAAATAAAAGCACAAATCTGACACTTCGTGGTGCTTTGCTTTTTATTACTTCAGGTTATTTTGGCTATTCAGCCTGGAATGTAAGTGACAGTAGTGACAGTTCTTGCATAAAAAGGTGTAAGCAGTAAAAGTGGTGCAATGGGAAAATATTGAGACTAAAGCTGAACTCATTAAAGAATGCAAAGGTATCATGATAGTGTCAGTATAAAGGATGGAGACACAGGTTGTCTGTTGCATCACTCCTGCAGGGAGCTTTGCACACTGCTTGTGGCCTTTCTGATCAGAAATAATGAAAAAAATCTAGTTCATCTCTCCTATATGTATATATACTAGATCATTGGACTACCACTGGAAGCTTGTACAGTTGGCAGGTTGTAATGGGAAACTGATGCTTGGGCATCCGCCTTGAGCATAACAGACAGAAACAGCAAGAGCTGTGTGTCCTTGTGGCCGTTGTGTTGAATAGAAACAGTTCATATAACCTTGAGTTTTTGTTCTTTAACAAGTTCAGCTTTAGTCTTCATATTATTCCATGACAGAGCTTAACATGGTCAAGAGCATAGTGAGAGTAATGCAATGCAAGGGCTTATTATATTCAATATATCTTCATCATCCTTTTGATCCACTGGAGCTTCTCTGTAGAAAGGAATGCATACACTCCAGGTGCGTTTGGAAGGCCGCACTCCTCGCCAAATGATGTAACTCCCACCAGAGCTCCGTCACACACCAGAGGCCCTCCAGAGTCTCCCTGCAGACACATCACAAGCAGGTTATCTCTAGACACACACTGACCTCACACTGCATCGGACAGACTGGCGGGTCGTGCATTTCCTCACGTGACAGGTGTCTGCGCTGTTGGTACCGTCTGATCCAGCACAGATCATGTTCCTGGTGAGCTCAGGGTAAGTAGAGGTGCATTTGAGTCTGTCTGTTATGAACACGTTGGCAGACAACAAGACATCAGACATCTCGTCGTTATTGCTTGCGCTCCCACCCTGCCACCAGACACTTGGACCCATTTGCTGGTTTCTTCATTGTGGCACCCAGTGGGAAAGGTTTCACTGTTTTGGTTTTGCTCACTGCTCTGTCAAGCTGAAATTCAGAAGAACATGACAGTCTTATCTTGACAGTGTTGATGATTGTGTTACAGGCTTCCAAATAAACATTTAAATGGTAATTTCATTCTCTATCCATACATTATTTTGGTTTTGATCACTGCTTCCTTTTTGTTCCAATCCACAACCAAGTAATTATTATTGAAATTAAGTTAACGTTAAAACTAAACACATTAAAATGTGGAACAATTTCATGATCTCATGCAAAATTAAAAATCAGCTGTTAACACGCTTTTTTTGTCTTGCATTATTTGGTACTGTGGAGCCCAGATAAATACCTTAAGGTCTTTTGAATAATTTCTCATCTGTTTTTGCATTATTTGCATGGTGATTCACCATGGTTTCTGCAGTGTCTCTTTACCTTGAGCAACATCAAGTCATTATCTTCAGTGCATGGCTTGTAGCGGGGGTGAATAATCTGGTGCTTTACGTTTTGGTGCTGCCAGGAATCCTCTTCTTCTTCTGTGATATTGTGCACACCAAGTATCACAGCCATAACCCTGGATGAGAAGAAAACTGTGTTGAAGTCATTCATTAAGGACTCACATGCCTGTGTGTATGGTATGGGTATATGACTTCTCTTTCACCAGTGATAATGCAGGTTGACATGCTGAAAAGTATAGACCAAAAGAGAGCTGATAAGACTAAATGGCAGCTGATAAATGTAAAAGAATGACTGAATGATGATAATTTTTTCTCCTCTCTCCTACAGTTGAATATATACCCGCAAAATACTGCAGAAAGCAGCATTCACCTTGAATGTCTGCCTCCTACAACCTGGTCTTTGTGTTTGTTGAAGTAGATACACAAAGAAAGAACTCTCCTTTACAAAAATGTCAGTGAGACTGCAGCACGTACACACTGAATGGTTTCAAATTTGTACTCTGCAATACTGCAGTACTTCAGCCTCACTCGTTTCTGCACACTTTTTAGAACAATTGGTAGCTATGACAAAATTTCATGACACTGAATTATCTGGATCATCAACTGAACTCTTTCTTTTCATACATGCACAATGAAAGTTCAAAGTTGCTCAACCAAGAGCTCATGCTGATGATGATTGTAGTTTCTTGAGGTCCACCATGTTCTTCACCAGTCATTTTGTCAAAATAGGCTTTCATCAAGAATCTTTACTTTAAGGATATTTTTTATGAGAATTTGTAAGATTTATAAGATTTTATATGATTAGTCCAACAAATAGTCAGTACCAAAAAATAATAGCCATAGTGTGAATTAGAGTTGTGGAGTTGTTGAGTCTAATCTCATTGGCATAACTCTTCAGCTACTTGGATCGCAATTACCTGGACTGATGAGAAACTCCACAAACACAATTCGGGATTTATCATGTTTCAGACTTACTTTTTAGGACCATGACAGTGTGCAGCAGTCAGCACCCAGAATGGACTGATCAGTGTCCCTCCACAGACTGGTTCTTCACACTCGTCCATCACCACAGCCATGTAAGGCAGAGAGTGGGGCTCTACTTCTTCCCCATCAATAATCTCAGATCCATGACCTGGAGCAGATCACACTCCAATCATCCCATTTACATTAAGCAGCATTACAAAGAACAGTTCTGTTAAAGCTTAATTACTCACTTGAATCAACAGAGAGGAGAACCACGCCGGAGACCAGGCGAGCAAAAACCTCTAGGGTGAACATTTCCTCGTATTGTTGCAACCACACAGTATGGTAACATACACTTCTGAAGTGGAAAGCTGGAGACTGTGTTTGAACTGGAAATTGTGCGTATCTATTGCTTTGAGTCTCCACACTCCTCATCATTTGCAGCACATCTACACACACATTTAGTGTACAGTCTCCTCCTTCACAGTAAAATTACATCCTGATGCTGAACACTGATAAACTGACTAAGTTGCATAGAACATGCACACTGCAGACTCCATGCAGGAAAAAAAATCACATAAACAGAATTAATAAACAGTACTAGTGCAATCCAGACACTTCAGTTAAACAGTGCATAACAAATGTCTCTCCACAACTTAAAGGAGTCGTCATTTTTTTCATGTATCCAGTCTCCATTGAATTGACTTTATATCAGTCATTCATATTTATTATGAAAACAAAATCAAAGCATCATTCTGACCCTTTTTCATACCGCAGTTTTCCCTTGTGAGAGTATGAGTACCAGTAGCAAGCAGTATTTCTGGAACAAGTAATTTTATTGATCATTATTTATTTGATATCAATAAAGGCCTCACTCAAATTCTGGTACAGTGACTTCACTACTGTGACCAAATTACTGCCCAACTCTAGATAGTCTTTTTGATGGATGATGAGTTCCCTCAGATCTCCCAATAAGTTGAGGTATTTCACTGGTTGCTCACTGCTCTGAGGCCCGTATCATGACGCAGGATTAGTGCTTTGTGAGCTAACTCAGAGTTAACTCTGGGTTTTCCGTATCATCAGTGGTGTATCCGGGGGTGGACAGGGCTGGCAGGACCACCCTTAAAAACTCATTGACCACCCCTGTGGCCACCCCAGACCTGATGCTGCTGTCACACACAAGGTGCATTCAGGTACCATCACAAACCTGACAATTTGCCTCCTGGCCAATCAAATATCCAAGCCTATGAAAGTATTGTTATTGCACGTGTTATAATGCATATCATATAAACTTACAACGTGTGATCATATGATATAAGCCATTGTATGACGATGGCTTCTCCGTTGTTCTTTTTTTTGTGTCTTCCCCCAGCCTTGTCTAATGATTATTTATTGGAGTGGTACATACTTGTCTCAGTACTTGTTAAGAAAAAGTTCCAACTAAAATTGTGTACTTGTTATCTAATAAGACATGAAATATGTTTTCTTACCACTTTGAATCATGTTTTTATGTTTAGTTGTCATTTGCTCTCATATCCTTTTGTCACTGCTGGGCTTGCAGCTGAGAAAATTACAGAAAATTTGATTATCTTTCTCTTTCTCTCTCTCACACACGCATACATACAAACAAATTTTGAGAATAAATCAAATCAGAAAATTAATTCTGTAGAATACACAAATGTAATTACAGTAATTACTCTGCTCCAAAGTTCTGAGGCTGTAATATCATATGACTGTTCACCAACATTCACACAGTCAGCGATCTTTTGCCAGCAGTCCCTCCTACTTTTGGCAGCAGCCATTGTATTGCTTTTTGCCTGCATTAAATGTGTAAATTCCTTATATTTGACTTGTCTGTCGGTTGTTGGGTTTAGTGAAGCCAAATAAATTAAAGAAATATAGGATACACAGAACATTCTGGGTATGTGCCTGCAAAAAAGTTACCTGGCATGGATGGTAAATGTTATGTTCAACATCTGGCAAATTTTTTCAGGTGGTGTCAGGCTGGATGCCCCTTTACTGTCCTCTCACTAGAGGTAATTCCTAGTAGACATTCAAGGTGAGTATATTCCAGATCTAGGCAGGTGGGTTTCAGGTTGTCTTCCAGGTTTTGCATGCTCCTCTCTCTGTTTGGCTGGTTTCAGAGTTGTATCAAATGTTTTGATGATGTGTGCTTCTTTATCTGTTATATTGATTCAAATTGATAACATATTTTATCATCATCCTCTTGAATCTGGTTGTTAGTGCATTGTTGAGTAACACGTCTCTAAGGCATACTGATCATATTCGGGCTCTTCCTCTTCCGCCTGTGAAAGGAAACCACAAAAGAGCAAGATAGTACATTCTGACAGGCTTATCTCCTTATTTAGCTATCATGAGGTACTGGCTACAAAATAGCTATCCTCTGTGTTTTTTCTTCTTCATCATAATTTCCTTCACCTTCTTCATCTTCGTTGCCAAATTTCGGTCGTGAATGCAGCCGATAGCAAATAAAACCAAAATATAAAGATATAATCCAAAGTGGTAAGAAAGCAGTTTATTTCATATCTTATTTATCTATCAAGCACACCGTTTTAGTGTGATTTAAAAAAAAACAAACTGATAATTCACTGCAGCCAGCTGAAAAATGTGATACTTAAAAAAGACAGAAGAGGTGTACCACTCAAATACGTAATAATCAGAGAAGGGTAGGGAGCTTTGTCTGGCCCTGAAGACCCTCCCTCCTCAGAGGCCTTCTCAGGATTATCGCTCTAAGATCAAGTAATGTCTGCGTGTTTCAGTTCAATTCAATTCAATTTTATCTAAAAATGACAGTTCATAACGTTATCTCAAGAGACTTTACATGAACAAAACATCAAGAAACATATAGAAAGCAGAGCCCAACAAAGGTAAATAGGACCCCAGCATGCTTAGGTGTCAAGGAATGAGTAATAATATGAGAGTGGTCAGGTTCATGTTAAACATCCTGGGTCCAGTGGAGCCTGATGGAACAGTGATGAACGGGTCATGTTAGTCCTGCAGGGGAAATTCAGGGAATCGTATGAAAAGAGAGAAGGAAAGAGAAGGATAATAGCTGAAGAGAGAAAAGGAAGGACATTAAAGAGACAAGCTTGTTTCTGTGTGTGTGCATAGTATGTGAATGGTGCATGGATGCAGATGTGAGTGGGTGTTAAAGATTTGTCACTAGGCTCAGCCGTCCCCACCACTTCTCTGACTATGTGCTGATGTGGATTCACATATAAGTGTTGGTGTTTGCAGCATTTGATCACAAAGATGTCTGTGGTGTGCAATAGTGCTAGATAGATCTTTTGCAATCTTTTTCCAGCAGTTGCATTTGGTAGGAGCCATTCTATTGCTATTTGCCTGGATGAAATATGTAAATGTGCATATGTGACTCATCCATGGTCCTGATTAGACATGTGCAGTAAATGCCGCATTGTTTATGTCCACATGCTCACAGTTAGACCAGGAAGTATTTGGTTGCTGAATCAAGTTGATAACCTGCTTCATGATACTGGTTAACCAAAAAAAATATTTGCAACATGTTGATTCGGGTCACTCTTCTCTCATTTCTGTAACTGCCTGTCGATGTCACGATGTGGTGAAGTTGTTTCATCTGGGTTTTCTGTCTAGCGTCATTTCCTGTTTTATTTTGAAGTGCTAACCTACTCTCAATCCAGGTTATTTGCCCTTCCTCCTGTGTCCTCTATCACCTGCAACCTCTTTTCCCTGGTGTCACACCTACCCCCCGATCACTCCCACATGTACAAATACCATGTGTCTTCCCCTGTCTTGTTCTGAAGTGTTTGTATTTCTGTGTCACAGTGGTCCTCATAAAGAGTCTCCACAGCCACACTTTTTCCTCAAATAAGAGTGTTTTTCTCTTTTGTACCTTTTCATAGCCCAGACATTTTTCATAGCTAAGTTCAGAGTTGTTAGTTAGATCATAGTTTTCCTCCTTTGGGAGTGCTTTTTGTTCAGTTTATTTAGCCAGGATTTTCAGGATTAGAATAGTTGAGATAGAGATTAGAGTTTGCTCCGTTGTATTGCCTTTTCCTTGTTACTGTTTACTTGCTCCTGTCCACACGGCCTTGCAGTTTCTTTTACAGGCCCTTTTGTGGGCATTGATGGGGCAGTTACCTATGCTAATCCTATGTTAATTGGACTCACACTCTCAACTGATGGCAGAGATGGCATTCATCAATGTAGGAACACAGCTGCAAACAATTCTGAGGCTTACGAATACGTTGAGTCTGATGTAGGGTTTTCTTAAGGAACTTCTTCAGAACAAGTTATGGAAGAAACTGAGAAGATTCTGAAGATGATATTGGTGAATGAGGCCCACAGTGCTTTCTAATGGTTATAAGAAGCAATAATGATAGGCACCATTGCATGAGCTGATGAACAGCTCCCAAGAAAAACACTGTCAGGAAAGGAAAAAAATGGAAGAAACCTCAGGGTGAGAGACAGACCCGTCTAGCATCTGGAGTGCTTTAAAATGCATTTTGACTCTCAAATTCATGGAAGAGTGTGACCAAGGTGTCTGCATAAGCATGGATGCATCTTAAAGGTTGATGTGGCGTTAAATCTAGGGTTAGTCAAAGTCAAAGTGAGAGAGCTCCTTAAGTGTTCATATGAAAGCTCCATTTCTGAGTCTTTCAGTGGAGGACATTTCAGGTAAGTTGGGGTAGATAAGTATATTCCAATTCCAGGCAGGTGGTTTCCAGGTTCTCTTTCAGGTTTTGCACATTTCTCTGTGTTTACCTGGATGCAATAATGGTGTATGATATATTGATTAAATGTGCTTCTTTTATCTCTTATTCTGCCTCAAACTGAACAGATTCCATGACCGTCCTCTTAAATCCAGTTGTTGTTGTTTCTGGTTGACTAACACTTCTCTAAGGCTTACTGATAAGCTCAGGCTCCTCCTCTTCTGTCTGTGAAATGAACCACCCGTTCTCACGTTATTAGTTTTGTGACAAGCAGTGCTGTGAACGCCAAGGGACAAATGTCTGAAGTGACAAAAAAAGAAATGACAGTCTCTTTTACACTTCTGCAAGCACCTTTCCCACAAGAAGTTTCACATCTTTTTTGTCTGTTCTGTCGCAACATGAATCTTAAACACATTTTGTTACTGTTTGTTGTCTGTTCATTTGTCTGTCAGGGAGTTGCATTGAACCTTTTTTATTAATTACTTAGACCCAATTTGGGTTCCAGCAGCGTCATTACACATGATCAGACATGATACGCATAAGGAATCGTCTCTACCAGGAATGCTTTACTCTTCATTGTGAGACATGTAACTTGAAGTTTGTGTGAGAGTTGACATTGAGGTAAAGTCATGGAGTGGTGATTGAGATGGACTCTGCTCTCAAATCATTTCTAAATGTCAAATTATAACATATTACAGTCATGAAACTATTAACACGTTTTTAATAAGTTACATTAAGCACTAGAAACATAACAACCAGACCTAAGAAGTATGTGTTTATTCTTCCAGGATACCAGAGGATTTGTTTTTGGCTATCATTTGTGCCATTTTGGTAAAACTTGGAGGTAAAGAAAAAAAGGGGAGACATGTAAATTTTAAATAATTTCTCAGTGTGACATCAAACAGAAGCTTTGTGGTTATTTCAGAGAGGGGAAATGTATTAAACGTATACATTGGTATGACTAAGAATCTGAACTACCTGACATGACTTTCACACACTGTCAATAATATTCAAAGTTCCATGTCCCAGATATGAAAGTGCTGGTCAGCTGCAGCCGAGAACAGCAGAGTGCTCTCAGGGTTTAAGGCCAAGTGCAGGACTCGCTGAGAATGACCTGGAAAAAGATAGATAGATAGATAGATAGATAGATAGATAGATAGATAGATAGATAGATAGATAGATAGATAGATAGATAGATAGATAGATAGATAGATAGATAGATAGATAGATAGATAGATAGATAGATAGATAGATAGATAGATAGATAGATAGATAGATAGATAGATAGATGTGAGATAGATAGATCTGCTACAAATTTCAACAAGCTCAACCAGCAACACCCACGCATCACTTCCTGTACATTGCAGTATTTTTTCATAGTTCTGCACACAGTTCTCTCTTTAATGTTTTACACATAGAAATACACAAAACTTAAATTTCCATAAAAGGCTCGGAATGAAAACACCTAGGATTCAAAGGACAAAGGTTTGGTTGTAGGTTTAGGTTGCTAACTTTTTTCAAATATGTTGACCTGGAAAGAAACACGACTTTTGAATTCACCTGTCAGCTGCCATGGAGTAGGAGTGTCACATTACCAGTTCACATGCAAAGAACGTGGTTTGTATGGACAAAGGAAGAGACTGAAGTCTTGCAGAATGAAATTTTATGATAACAACAGGATGTTGTGAGAACAGACTACATGAGAATTACAGCTTATGTGCAAAATACCCTCCAATGGAAGTGCCTGTAAGAAGCAATTTATCTGCAGAGACTTTTTCAACATTTTAGAAATAGGCACCTAATGATGCAGTTCATTTATCCCTGTGAGGCTGTTTGTGGCTCATCATATTTTATGATCTCTAACCTGTGAGCTGGTGACTCAGGCTGAGGGAGGAAGACTCCCAGATCCAGCAGCTGACATGGTGCTGAGGAAGGCCATGCCCCATCACCACGTATCTCTGCTTCTCAGCCCACTGTAGACAGCAAATCTGTAATGGAAGTCAAAGGGAATAATCAATCTGAAGTAGCAATAAAAGCACCAGTGCTACAGTTTAACAAACTACCTGTGAATGTGTATTGACAGAGGTCACACACGTCCCTGAGTCTGTGTCCCAGATTCTAAGCTGGCCATCTCTCCACCCCCCTCCAGTGGCAATCGTCTTTCTCTGCCATGGACACCATCCCACCGCCTAAACACAGATGCACACACATACCAACCAAACATATACCAACCAAAGATGTGCTTGGCCAACTGTCACTGTGGCTTCATGTGACATATTTGAAACCAACAACCACTACTCTTTATAACAGTACAATTTCTTGACTCAAAAAAGCAGTGAACAAGTTTGTTGTGAATGAGGCCCGTATCATCATGACATGGTGGTTGGGGTGTGAGTTTGGCTCAGATGCAGAGGGAGAGTGGCTCATGGGAGCTGGGCCTAGGTAAATGGCTTAGATTCATTTTCATTTAGTCATTTAGTAGAACATAGACAGAGAAATTCAAGCTAATGCAATACATACCTCAGTATAACAATGAGCACTGCACTACACTGTTATGGATGAGTGTGCAGTTGCTCAGAGCAGAGTTTAAAAGTGACCTGGAAAGGTTGAATTGATTATGTATCCATGTTATCTGACATAACATAGAACATAGAAGCTATGGAACATCGTTTATATATTACATATATTATTTGTATGCACACATACACACATGCACAGACACACAATAACAATAATAACATAATAGAGCTCAGCAACTTTTTTCCCAAACTAAGTGGTAACTGGAGAAACACAGCTACTGTATGGAGTGTTTACACGCCTAACCTTAAGTATGCATCAGAATCGGAGGAGGAGTCCGATATTGAGGAAGAACCAGGAGTGCGTACACTGATATTTCACCTGATGCTGCCATACATTGTGTACCTTCATTTACTCATATACTTGAATGGAGGAAAGTACATGCAAACAGTTTTGGAGGTGGGGGGAAGTGTGGTTTGCATCACACTATGTCACATCTGTCTCTGTTCAGATGCAACCATTTTTACACCCATGTGAAAATTTGATATGTCAAAATGATTGATGACATAATGATATTTTTGGACCAGCTTGGTTGATTGATTTGGGAATAGAACTGTGAAGAGACACTTGCAAAGCTAAAGTAAATCTGTTTTTTTCATTATCGGTCCCTTTTGATATGAAATATACTAATGAATGTTACAGTAGTTTCTCATTATGGCCTCATTCTTGAAGCACATACTGACCTTAACAGCACTGCATTGTTTCATGGTAATGATTGGCTGGCGGGACATCTTCAGCCCAGCCACATCTCTGTCCCATATGGACAGCGAGCCATCAGTGGAGCCGCAGGCCAGCCAGTCCCCATCCGGGGACCACTGCAGGCTGCAGAGGTCCTCCTCCTGGGTGTCTACCCCAACCAGAGGATTCTGAACCCGAGGGTCCAGGTGATGGATATGCCCCAGAATAGAGCCGCTGTAAGGTAGCAGAAAGTGTCATTACACTGTATGAATATTGCACCTTTCTTATTAATGTGAACTGCAAAGCCCTATTACAGCTTAAAACTATGTTTGGGACTGGAAATTAAGTTAATGGAGTTACAAAAAACAGTGTAACAGAGGTCTGCTAGTGATTATCTCCAGCACACAAAGAGTGACAGTAGAGGAATACAGCGTGGACAGTCACAGGACACACACACCATTCACTTTCACACAAACACCTAAACGCAATTTAGAATCTTCAGTTGACCTAAACATGGATGTTTTTGGACTGGAGCTGAATTTTGACACCACACAATAAATCAAACTGAAAGACACAGAGCCAGGACTGTGCAGCTACATTACAGAGGAGGACAAAGATCGCTCATTCATGCAAAGCTTTGGGAGCAATCCCAAGAACTTTGAAATGCATCTTCAAAACTGATCCATGCAGAAGAAGAAGTGGAATGAGATAAAGTCACTTTTCATTAGATATACCTGCTAAGTAAGTGCTCATTCCAGGAAATAGCTCTGACCATAGAAGAGTGTGGTGGCAGACACCTCACACTCTTCTTGTGTTCGACATCCCACAACTGATGGCAGACAGAGATGTGGAGGAAAAACAGCCTCATGTATGTGTCACACCTCCCCTCACAGCAGCCCACCGCACTTGAGTTTGCATGAATCTGCACATTCATGTGAAGCTCTGGAACTTTTACCTGAATTTCCCCTCGCCTGGTTGCAAAGCAAAGAAATCTGCCATCGTGGCTGCAGCTCAGACATGAGATGGACCGGGCCAGATGGTCTGACATTGGTCCTGGTTGTGAACCTGGGCTCAAGTGTCCTGCAAGAGTACGGGTTTCTGAATTCCAAAGGTAAACAGAGGAACCCAGTGCTATTGCAACCATGCCATTACAACTGCAGTCGAGAAGATTTGAGTCTGGAGGAGAGAAGACGGAAAAGAGAGGAGGACTACAGAGGGTGGAGATCCAGAAATAGAATTCTGATAAATGCTGGTGGCTTCATTTTCAATAGTCATAAATTACTCTGAGTTGACTGAACTGAGTTGAAAGATGCAGGATTGAGCTCATTACATGTCATAATGATGTGTGTGTGTTAGCTTTGTTTTTAAAGTGCCGTGGGACAGACACGCAGGCACATGCACTTAGATAAACATGGGACAGATGGTTATGTGTGTGTGCGTATGTGTCTTGCTTTCCTTGCTGTACAAAAAGCATATTGCTCAATTTTCTGAGTCAGAAACTGAAAATAATACATACAAATAGGTCAAATGTGGATTTATCCACAATTAGCAGTCATCTTAAAGCAAATACTGTTTCTCTCTTGTGTTTTAATAGGATGCTCAAAACTAGCTTTATTACACAACATGCTTTTTCAAATTATGAAAGAGAAAATTAGTGACCTGCTTTTATAATCTTTGTTTTCACTAACAACTCCCAGCTTAAATACAGACATACATCTTTATCCTTTCGGCATAGAAAAAGGAAATTTCACTTGAGAGATGACCTCTGGAATTGTTGCTTACAATAATCATTCAGTAGTGATGGTGCCGCCAACTTCATCAACAGCTTTTCCTGCAGACTCTCAGAGGCTTCACCCAGAGCAGAAAATGGCTGCATATCGTGTGCTCCCCGACTCAAACCTATCGAGCAAACAAACTGCATAAAACCGCATTCAAACCACACACAACCAAAGTTTATGTTTAGGTCATGCATGATGTTGTTGATGGCTTCTATTTTCACACAAGTGACATGGCCACTGCTGGGAACACGTACTGCTGCGCTGAGGTCAGGAGAGACATATATAAACATGAACATTGAGCATGCACAGAAAGGCCGAATAAGCTAGAAATGCCGTCTGTGCTTCATGTCAACAAGTGTTAAAGAAACTGGAAACTCTATGTATTATGGAGTTCTGTGTGGCACAGCACATATCAAAAGGGTTTTCTATCAGGTGCTGAAATTGTGTGCTGCTTAAACGTCACATTCTCTGGATTTAAGAGTCGAGAAGGTGTGTGTGTGTGTGTGTGTGTGTGTGCGCACGTGCGTGTGTGTGCGTGTGTGTGCACGATGCCGCACCAGCCTGTTTCATGTTATCATGTTCTTCATCTGCAGCTCTCCAGACAAATTCCTGCAATATAGATAATTTACTCTGTTTAGGTGGATGTTCAGTCTTAGAACAGATATTGTAGAAATTGCTGCACAATGTGTTTTATGACACATGCACAAAATGTTATTGCAACAAACTGGCACTTAAACACAGTTAGATTGAATTCAGTTTAACTGAATTATCACTGGGTTAATCATACGGGACGACAGTGTACAAAAAAGAAGGTGAAATCTGCTCTTCCATCTATCTGCATATCTTTTCTCGGGTGCCGGTGTGAAAACCACAACTTCCTTCATCAAACCTGTTCTGGGGAATTTTTTGAGGTCCGTCGCCTTGTGTCAGTGGTTATATGATGTGTGACGGGTGGTGGTGTGACAGCCATGCCGAAAGACACACCTCTGGTCACTGCTGCTTCTGAAGTGTAAAAAACAAGGGATTAAAAGAGGATGTAGCACATAGAAACAAATTTGTAACTGAGAAACTGTAATCGTTGACGTGTTAAAGGTTGGGTATGCAATTTCTTAAAACCGACCATGCCTCCATAGCACAGGAACAAGCAGTGGTGTTGTCCAGCAGTGCAAACCAGCATGTCGCATTGTGCAACATGTCAAAGACATGCGCACAGCTGCAGACGAGGCAGTCTTTTTTTTGTGAAAAAGCATCTATTCACTCATTTGCAATCAAAACAATCCTAAATTCAAATATTGTTTGGACTGATGGAGTTATCCGTTCACCAACTGTCAGCATGGGCTCCCAGGCACTTAGTCCAAAACATGCATTCAGACTCTACCCCAATTTGTGAGTGTGACACTGAATGGTCTCTGCAATGCAGTGGCGACCCATTCAGTTGGTATTATGCACTTTGTGCACCAGCAGATCCCAGTGACACCATTGGGTACAGAGGCGACACCATATTGGAGAGTCCTCCTCATCACCTATGTCTGTGACACTCATCACACTGTCAGGCACTTTCCTCTTTTATGAATGTGTCATATACCTCTATGCTTGTCCCAGAGGCCTCCGTGCTTTGCACCCTGTGCCCTGGGAGGGGAGTCCAGCTCCAGTCTTTGACAGACGGAGTCAAACTGGAAGCTGGGCTCATACCGCCACCTAGTGGACAAAGGTGTACTGGCAACTGGAGCCCATCTGCTCGCTCGGCTGATGCGACTCCTGAAACGCTTGTATGAGGAGTGATGGTCTTCGGTCGAGTCCTGAGAAGACAACAAAAAACAACAATGTACTCAATTAAAGATGTGATCGAGTCTCAGTACACCCTACAATGCTGAAAACTGAAACAAACCGCAAACGTTCACGAGGGTCAAGAAACCTACTTAAGGAATAAAACTTCCTGTCTATCCCAACACAGCAAAAGCATTGTGGAATTACAAATGCAAAGCACACGTGCCTAGAACAAAAAGCGCAGATAAAGTGGTCAGAGATTACAAAGTAAGAATTTTACCGATCCAAATCTTAGATATTTTTATGCAACAGATGTACCCGTGTTTTTAACAATGTTGTTTATGGAGTAGATTTCAATCTGTGGGATCAATAAAGTCAATTGAATGAATATTTATGGTAATATGAAAGTTATTGACAGTTCATTTGAGTGGTATGCATTGTGGCGGGAATTCTGCCAAGGAAACGAACAAAGTTTGTTTTGATATGTAGGTGATCTTATTTCTGTCTCCATCTTGAGGATAAATCAAGTCAGTCACAAATCAATCACAGTCAAGTGAATGACCTGGGCGCTCAGTGTTTTGTCAAGGTCAGTAAAAGATACTGACAGTGAATTGTACCGCTCAACCATGACCTCGTGACTAAAGTGTACAAACTGCAACCTACAACTTCAGGTATGAATCCCACTATGGTAGAGCACCTACCTTGTGTATGTGTGTGTGTGTGTGTGTGCGTGTGTGTGTGTGTGTGTTTTGTGTTTTACACTTTGTACACTTTTGTACATTTCTATCGAAAGATAAATGGCTGTAAAATGCATTTGTAAAGTGCTTGTGTACTAGGAGGGTTAGGACTGGAATGTTCCAGTCTTGCATAAATATGATTATGATCATTATTACAATATTGTTGCTGTTTTGATGATGATTGTTGTTATTGTTGTTGTTATGTTATTATTATGATAATTATTGTTGTTGCTGATGCTGATTATTTTAATGTTTTATGTTAGGACTTTACATTTGAAGGAAACATTGTAAGTGCTCCACACCTATTACTGTTTTTAAAGTTTTAACTGCGTCCCTGACAAAAGCTGTCGATTGTAATCTGCAGTGGAATCCATCCCAATACTGCCTTCAGACCAGTGACACCCATACGGAGGTTTCATTTTGAAGGACTGATCTCCCAGCTTCCTGCATTGCGATCACAGTTTTGCAGGGAGCTTCACCGACCTCCCTCTGGTCGATCCGCCCCGGGACTGAAGGCTGGAGCCTCCTCGCAGGTCCTCCTCGGTCTCCTTCTTCCCCCTCCAACATGGAGGCTTTAGGGGGCTACCCGACCAGGAGCTCCAGCCCGAAGGCCAAGAGGCTGACGGTGCTGCTGAGCATGACTGTGGGAGTGGGCTGCCTGTTCCTGCTGCAGACACAGCTGGCTAAGCCCCGAAAACCTGCGGACTTCTACTCCTTCGAGGTCAAAGACGCGAAGGGGAGGACCGTGCCTCTGGAGAAGTACCGAGGAAAAGTAAGTCCACATCATCGTCATTAGTTAACAGCACTGTGATCTCAGATAGTAGAAAAACTATGTCTTAAAAAAACAAAGTCTTCATCTGCAGACGATGTGCTTTTCACGGTTGTTTTAATGATGCTCCGCGTTTCTCCCCCTTGCTCTGCTCAGGCGTCTTTGGTTGTAAACGTGGCGAGTTACTGCGAGCACACTGAGGAGAACTACAGGTCGCTGCAGGAGCTGCACAGGGTGCTGGGGACCTCTCACTTCAACGTGTTGGCATTCCCTTGTGGACAGTTTGGAGACACGGAGACAGGGACCAGCAGGGACATCGAGGCCTTCGCCAAGTCCGAGTTTGGAGTCACTTTCCCCTTCTTCAGCAGGATCAAAATCATGGGCTCTGAGGCTGAGCCTGCCTTCAGGTTCCTCACAGGTCAGACCTCACAAGACTGTTAGACTAACTGTGATTTAACTGTGATTTGAAGTTGACTTGAAGACCGTATGAGTTTGGTAAAAAGTCTGGTCCGTATCCCAGTCAGACCTAAGACGTTTGCAGGTTCTCTGAGTTTTTGTGGGTTAGAAAACCCACAGTTCAAAAACATTAACGTTTGGGTTAATTAACTCGAATCTGCCCTTAGTTGTGATTGTGTGACCTTCGAAGATGTGTCAACTTGTCCAGGGTCTATTCCCTGCCTTGACCCTAGGTACGCCTTAGATAGGCACCAGGAGACCCTTAGGTCTCCTGGTGCCTATAAGATTATTTATTTTTTTTATTTATTTATTATTATTTATTTTTTTAATTATAAGACCTCTAGTCTTATAATTTTATAGTTTCTATAAACTATAAAAGTTTGACTGCAAAAACACTCTTTAATGGCAGAGTTGAGACTGACCACTTTGCCTTTGGCTTGATGTATTATTTTGAGCTTTGTTCTTTCTCAGTTTATATGAGCTTTGTTACATGGTTGTGCCCTACAGATTTAATTGCAAACTATGACTGTTTTGTAAGCTGGGAACTTAATGTTGATGATACTGCGTGAAATGGAGATGAGGTTTTCAAAGTTTTTGCTTGGGAGGTCTTTAAGAGTCTTAAAAAGATATTGCAATCAACTTAAGGATTCCTGCAGATACACAGTAAGAGCACTTTCTTTGTCAGACCAAGGGCCTCTTAATGCAAAGTTTGCATGTTGTTGCTTGTTGTTGCATTTTAACTAGTTTCCCTCACAGTCTGAAAGCATTTATGTTTGGGTCAGTTGGACACTTTAAATAACCCCCAGGTATGAGTGTTAGTCCGTGTGTGTGTGTGTGCACGCATGCGTGCGTGCGTGCCCTGCGACGCATTGAGATCCTGTCCTCATTGTACCCACAGTTGTGTACAATAAACTAGTTATTATGTGAGAGCACATGGAGAGTATTCTTTGCTTTCTAACTCAGCTGCTGATTCAGAAGTGGGTCATGGGGACAGCAGTTTCAGCAGGGAAGCCCATACACTTTTCTCCCTCATCACTTCTACCAAGTCCTCTTGCATGATTCACATGCAAATAGTGTGATAAAATCACCCCAGAGTGTCCTACGTCTGCCCTGGGGTGCCTCTCCAGGTAAATATTCCTGAAACACCTCTCCAGGGAGGCGTCTGGAAAGTCCCCTGGCTTCTCTCAATACTGAGGAGTAGCTGCTACTCTACTCTACTTTGAGCCTCTCCCCTCTCTGTCAGCCACCACCTTCTTGTGGTGGAGGGGTTTGAGTCCCATAGTGCCACTAGGAGCTGTGATATTTTGGATATTTTGGATGGTAGGATCTCCCAGGACAAAGAGGGCCAAGGGGAATGGTCAGACAAAGTGTGGCTGAATAGATACAAGGCAGGCCTGGAGTCGAGGGCCAGACTGTTTTGCACATGTATTTGTAAACAGTATATCATAAAAATAGGAGAATTTCTACCACACCAGAAAAAAAATCTGTTAAGCAAAATCATCACGATATCATGTCATGATCACATTTTCATTGTTGCTCTGTCAAGTGAATACCTGATAACACATAAGGTATTCACTTGACAGAGCAACAATGAAAATGACCATTCTGCTAAAATAATGGATCAAACATCACCACAACGTCTGGCTGAACTGCAGTTGTCAGATAAATTAATGTTGTTGGCCTTTGTCTCTTTCAGATTCGGTGCAAAAAATCCCAAAGTGGAACTTCTGGAAGTTTCTAGTGAACCCGGAGGGGAAGGTGGTCCGCGTCTGGCGAACTGACGAGCCTATGGAGAGTGTTCGACAAGAGGCCACAGCGCTAGTGAGAGAAATCATCCTGAAGAAGCGAGTCGAGCTATGACCGCGCTCTCCAACAAATGCCAAAGACGTCTTTGTGTGACGTTGGCCTTTACCTGAGCTTTGACAGCGAAGGGACGCCTGGGCTTTGAACTGTTACAGCAAAGTGTGGTCGGGTGACGGGTGGCTCCAGATACATGCAGGATGGAAAGATCCACCAGTTCGAGCTACAAAGGCACCACATGTCATGGGAGGATAGCTAGAATATACATGCATGGGTGTGTATGAAAGGTTGCCATCCTGTGGTTAGTAATGACAATCGCAATGAACACTCCTGGTAAAAAGTAACCACTGCTGCATCTGAAGGATTGTTTTATCTTTGAAATGTTAGATTTTCCAAATGTTAATTTGGGTTAGTCTGTGCTTTGTGCCATTGCTTTTCAATGTTTACGTGAAGAAAAAATATTTTGAGGTAAAACATTATTTTGACATGATTTGATGGATTCATGCAACAATAAAATCCAACAATTTGCTGAGAAAAATAATTTTATGGTTAAATTTGGAAGATTCTTTTTTTTATTGGTAAAATAAAAAAGATAGTATTCTTGTATGTGTTAATTGTATATATGCCTGACTATGACTTATTGTGGTTTTGTCACCTTATATTCAGCTGTATATATACAGCTATTTAAATATTTGCAAATTGATATCAATATAGTTGATTTTCAGCTCTGTGTTAATACAGTGAACTCAATATATTCTTTAAATCAAAATGAAAATGGCTCTCTGGCCAAAACGGCTATAACCACAGCTCTGAATCTGCTTTGGGAAGGTTAGTGGATGTGCATGGTAATTGCAGGAGCCCCGTGCGGCTGCTGGAGTGGATTTTAATGGGCAGCTGGAGGGCAGCAGCAGGTAAGCTGGCATGCACAAAATCAACCAGCTAACAAGACACTGCCTCCCAGTCACCCACAGTCACAGAGCTGGACAACATTTGCTGGCATCTCGTATCGCCGCCCAGTGCCACTGTTAAGGTAGCAGAGCAGTGTGAGCTGGCACGTTAAATGACAGCTAACATTACACTGCCTCCCAACCAGCCACAAGTTGAAGGCCTTTTCTGCCAAATGCAAATGGTTTCAGATGGATTTGATTGCAGTGCGGTTTAATGCTTCGATATTTGTTCCCTATACAAACTATGTCATTTTATTGGACTTATATGATCCGCAGGTGAGGGGTGGTGTAACATATGGCAAGTAGTTGGGTGTGTTTTGGTGGTCAGTCAGTAGCAGTGGAGAGGAGTGTACCTGACAGCTGTCAATCAGATAAAGCACAGCCAGCAGCAGCACACTGCCACTCCACCACTACCCTGAGCACATCATAGCCAGCCCAACAAGTGTAGACTGTCTTCATGTGCAGTCTGCCTGTATTTCCTCTCTTACCTCAAAAGGAGAGTGTCTCCTCTTTCCCATCAATTCTGTCCTGGTCTCATCTGTTGCATAATGTCCTAAAACAAACAAACAGTTCAGTTAAGTCTTATCTCAAGTGCCACCTCATAACAACTCATCTCAATATGTATTACATATAGAGCTGGTATGAGTCTGCTCCAGCAGACTTATGGTAACAGACTCAAAAGAGCACAAGCCCTATACAGGAGCAAGCCATTGGTGAACAAAGGCTGATGCAAATGGCCTTTAAAAACAACTTATATGGTAATTCAGAGCGATTCAGGGCGACTCCTCTCTCCTCTGCATGTGTCCTACTACTACTACTACCACTAGACCTTGAGTGTTCTCTACAGAGCTTGTCACAAAACTAATAAGTCATGACCTCAGCTTTTACATAAATGAACTGCCAAATATAATAGAAAAGAGACTGCAAAATCAAAATACTAAACTCCTCCAACGATATGCTGTGCCTCATGTAGTCTGTCTGAAACACACTACAAACTATAGCAGTGTTTATTATTATTTTAGTATATTCACCTTTCTGAATACCTGCAGACAAAAGTGTCTGCTAAATGACTAAATGCACACGTAAATTTAGCAAATACGTGTAGTTGTACTAACATTTAACACTGAAGTAAATTTGCTGCACATAAAAGACACGTCGTTAGTCCCGAGTGGTTGTCTGGCTGGTCTACAGTCTTTTTTCTTTTTTTCTAAAAATGCAAATTATTTCATATAACACTCACCCAGACTTGTAAGCCTCCAGTCTGCAGAGTCTTCTCCGAATTGCATGGCGAGGAAGCAGTGTGGAGCAGCAGGTCATGCCCGGTGCACCTGTTGTCTGCTCGGGACGCAGCTCTTCCTAAATACTGCTCCGAGCTGGAGGCTCGCTGCTGCGCTCCTCCTCATTGGTGGCTGAGGAGGAGGCTTCTTTGTTCGGGGATTCCCTCCGCGTCCGGGTTACTACTAGAAACAAATGGTCACCGTTAGAAAACAAATAGGCTGAATGAACCAAAAAAAGAAAAGAAAAAAAAAGAGCAAAGCATTGATTGAGGTGGAGACTGCGGCGTGTAATCAGTTCATCAGCCTAACAAGGACGCTCGTTTGTTGCTATAGTGGGTGATTTAACAACCAGGTTCAGCCAATATATGACCGTTTGGCTGGAGAAAATGTCATAAACTAGTAATGTACCTGGTATACTATTCTTACTACTCTTATTATATGGATGTTGACATCTATCACGTCACATCTATCTATCTATCTATCTATCTATCTATCTATCTATCTATCTATCTATCTATCTATCTATCTATCTATCTATCTATCTATCTATCTATCTATCTATCTATCTATCTATCTATCTATCTATCTATCTATCTATCTATCCATCTATTAAAATTGTATTAAAAAGCTCTGGCAGCATCTGATTCATGTCTGTCTTATGTTGATTTATTGACTGTTGTTATGGATCTTTTTGGTTACTAACTCAGTAGAACTTAAATGACAGGTACTCTGGTGTCTTATACCTTTAAAGTCAAAGTTAATCCCTGTAAACTATCACGTTAGGCGACAAACGCAGCCGTTTTAAAGCGAATGTATCTAATTATCGCAGTTTGAGCTGACACAGCACGCGCCAGGTTGTGCGGGAAGGCGGCGCGCGACTCTGCAGGCGAACGGCGCGAGCGGCGCACGTTCGCGCCACCTGCCACCTCCAGGTGCGCTCACAGCCCTGAGCGCGAGCCCGCTGCGCGCGACAGGTGGTGTAAGGGGCACGCGGCTAACGCGTGCTGCATTCATGCAATGCAAGTTAAACCTTTCATTTATAAGCGTTCAAACGTGAGGCCACCGGTGATACGTTTGATAATAATAAGAATTTTACCGTGCAAGTATCATACCTTGCACGGATAAAAGAACATATAATCCATAAAAACAGAGGCAGTAAAAACATAGAGCAATTTAAAAAATGTACATGAATTTGTATTTGTAATAGAAAAATTAAAAAGATTAAAGATAAGAAAACACGGTAAAACACAAACTAAAACGTAAACATACGTAAACTCACCATACCAGGAGGCTCTGATTTTCTTAAGGTGAATTAGTTTAAAGATATATGTTTTTTGTTGTTTTATAAATGATTATGTAGAGGCTGAAGACTTCATGCTCGGTGGAAGAAAGTTGTAAAGGGTTTACAACCAGCAAAAAGGCAAGTTCCTTTTGTTTTTAGGACCACTAGCCCTGGTCTAAGACCTCCTGGCTTTATACAGCTTGGTAGGTTGGATGGTATAAAGAAGTATATAGACCTTCAGAGGATAAAAATCGTCTGAATTTACCTTTAGCTGTCATTGAAAACAGGTGCACAAGCTGGTGAGGGTGGTCTTGCTATTGTACGTTTGTTGTCAATGATAGGTAAGGCAATTATATGTGGCCCTTTGTTACGTTTATGGTCTGTTATCTCACCTTAACTTGCTGAAGTGCACAGTCTGCCTTCCCAAGGCTAAAAGAAGGGGTTTAAATTCAAGTTAAATTTGCCCAGGGGCACTTGTAATTGCACCTCTAGTTCCCCCCCACTGGTCTCCATCAGCATCCATCCACAGGAGAATAAATAAATTAATTTATTTGCCCTCCCTCCTTCCCGCGGGACTCCGTCTGCCTTGCTGCCTCCCTCTGGGTTTGGCTTCAGTCGCCTTAGAAACTCATTGTGTCTGCAGTTTTCACATTCCCCTCCTGCATTGTCCCCTGCAGTTTGGCGGTAGCTTAACCGGTCAAATGTGTCACAACCAGCTTAAACAAAGCTTGGCCCTGTGTTAGAGTCCACTCAAAGGGATTTGTTTGCATTAATAGTGGTGTCGAGCTAAGCTGACGGAGAAGGCTTGTGTGAGGGGCTGAGGTGTGACAACAGCCGTCCTGTTTGCTTTACGTTGGCAGCAGGAATTCAGATTCAGTTAACGGTCGTCGATGCTCTGGTCAAATGGTCAGGAAAGGTTTGACATCTGCTGACACTACCCTCAGCACACCCATTTTAGTAGATAGGTATGAGGTTTGCTTATAGATCCAGGTAATCACCAACTTCATGAGACCAAATGTTCCTCATAGAGTTTGTAAGCCAAATAAAGTCAAGAAAATGTTTTTAGGAAAAGACTTGGGGAGGCATTGTCACAGGGTTTATTAGGTGCCTATTTTAGTGGAATTGTGTGTGTGGAATACACTTTGGAAAAGTTGTCAGTCCATTGCAGGACAGACACACTGACTGTTCACTTTCAAACTCACACTTAGTGGCAATTTAGAGTCTCCAATTGGCCTAAACATGCATATTTTTGGGGTGTGAGTACCTAGAGACTCGAGTACTAGTGAAAACCCATGCAGACATGGGGAAAACATGCAGTCTACACACAAAAAAGTTCCTTGATCGCTCCTGGCACCGTCTTGCTGTGAGGCAACACTTGTTTGTTTTTTGATACTTAGATTACATTTTGCTCACTCATCACTCTTCTCACATTGTTTTCTAACTGAATGTTTGTACAGCTAGATCAGTTGAATCAGACAATTTGACATGCTGAGTGAGGCATTTTTGTATGTTTATGTCAGTGTGCCACAAATATCTTGTTTCTATCTTTTTTCTTTGGTGATATGAAAACTTATGTGGGATTTCCTCTCCCACTATCATCCAACTCATCTCAACATATCACCTTGCCACCTTTTTAAGTTATTTACAGAATTTCCCATCAACTGTTCATTAAAACCCACCTTCCCTCAATGATGAATCTTTCTATGATCTTAAGATGACTGTTCTTCAGATCTATATGTCATTATCTCCTCTTATCTTCACAAGTGTTGTCTCAGGTAGTGGTTATGGGGGCAGGAGCAGCAGCAGCAACAGCAGCAGTGCTGTAAAGTGTCTCCAACTCAGGGGCTGCGGTGCTGCCTTCACTGCTCCAGAGTAAACAGGCTCAGGTCTGGCTAGTTTAAACAGGTGTCTGACCTGAGACTCGACATTGTCCTGCAGACCACTCTGCCTCACTCAGACCCACAGTTTTACAGCTAAAGCCTTCAGCAGTGAGGCTGAGGGTAGATTATATCAGATACCTTGAGTTCAGGAGGTCACATCCTCCTCTCCAGCTTTAAAACATATAGAACTGGATGACTACAGAAACAATGGAAAAAGGAGAGATAAAGGAGCAGACAACTCTAATTTGTATCTTCTCTGGAGAGTATCAAGAGTGTGATCAAGATTTTGGATTACAGTCAATATATTATTTCATGTGCTAATCATTTAACTCGTTTAACTAAAATGTATAGTAAAAACTATCAGTTGGAAGACCAGAGTGCATTACAACAAATTTTACCCAGCAAAATTTCCCTATAGGTTTTTAAGTGTTATTCACACCTTTGTGAGAAGGGTGGACAGAATTAGTGCCAAGAGTTTTTTCTATTCTATATGAATTAGGCAACACATCATCATACTGCCATAGAGGACTGATAAATGGTTCAGTCTGGAAAAAAAGATCTATCTTAATCTGCAAAAAGGATATAAACAAGGATGTTGACTGCAATGCATCATACCCAGATGCCCTTTTTCAGACCACACAGTCACTCAGACAGAGACAAAAGCAAAGGAAGTTGTAGCCTCTTAAAGGAGGTCATGAGGTCACATTTGTTTCACCGGTCAAACAAGGAAAGTTCATGTTTCTTTCCATTTACATGCAGCATCTTCTTTTCACAATAAAAACCTCAGTCAGATTTATAAAACATATCTTTTATTTCCAAGCATGTAAAATCACTTCAACTTTTCAGAATATAACTTATTATGGAGTGTTAAACACAGCATTGTTTGGCAAGATCATTATATTTTAAGGATTTGTAAACAAAAACACAAAGTAAACAAAAGCTTAGGCAGTATTATTTCCTTTGTCAGGCGCCACCTTTGACTGATTAGCTCACAAGCTACCTGAGGAAGACATCATTTAATCATTCACAGATATCACTATAGATTGTCAGTTAAGCATTAACAATCAGACACTGCCCACCCACACTTCCACCCAGCCATGAATAAACACACGGCCCATTCAAATCCATAATTAGAAGCACAAATAGATCCAATCTGATATCACTGCACACACTTTCAGCTGTGGTTGGGGACCCAGCGAAAGCGGTACCCTCCTTGCTGAGTCCTCGAGGTGAAAGCTCGTCCGTGAGGAAACACCTGAGTCCTGATGGTGCAGTGCTCTTTGATAGAAGTTCTGAAAGATGAGACACTCTCCTCAGGTTCTACTCCTTCTGTCTCTATGCTGCTTTCTTTGGAAACACAAGTCTGTATGCCAGAGAAAGCACCATACATGCGTATAGTCTCTGCTTCCGGATGCAGTCTGTGTCCTGGAGCTGCTCCGTGCAGGACGGCATTGCATCTAGTACTGATGTCTCTCAGCATGTCCTCCACTGAGTCTGAGGACTCGGTTTCATATCCCTCATCCAGCCGCTGCCTCTTACACGGACTCAGAGATGCTTTAACAGCACCGGGCACTTCTGGCTCTGCAGTGTGGCTCTCTGTGACTGTCATCAGTTTCTAGAAGTAAGAACAGAACAATATTAAAGCTTAAACGTTTGTGTAGAGGCGGAAACAGTGTGTGTGTGTGTGTGCTTTCAGACACGCGCTCACCTCAAGCACTGAGGCTAGGTGCTTTGCACGGTTTGCCAGCTGCCGGAGATGAAGGTTTCTCTCTTGTAGGGAGTTGATTTCTTCCTTTTTGCTGTGAAGGGTCTTATGCAGCTGCAGAGACATGATACAAATTGTGAATGAGTAAACTCCAAAAGTTTGTGGTGTCCCACAGAATTAGATAAAAGTGGCGATCTTGTCTGTCCTTAAGAGTGTTAGCATCCCTTGAATCTTTGTATTTAGATCCAAGAGACCAATGTTGCTTCAAAGAACTATCTCACGTCTCACTGATACCACTTTAGGTGACAAGTTTAAGCAACAGAATTATAAGTTTTACAACAGCAGAGGCAGTGGATGATGACACTACTAAGTTCATTTGATACAAATCACATCACAGCACCACAGACATTCACCTGGTTGTTGACTTCCGTGGAATCATTAAGCACCCTGCCCTGGCACTGGGCGAGCTCCCTCCATGGGGCTCCATCTTCCTGGGTGGATGGATTTTCAGCATCTGTGTCCTCAGAAGAGAGGTACCGCTGTGGGGTGAGGGGAGGTATGATACATCCCTGGAATGGCACCAGTTCAGCCGGGGACAGACTGCTCTCCAGAGTGGCCGGAGAATCTGACAGAGACAAACCAAAGCCACGGCTCCAGTGAATATTTCTTAGAGACTTCAGGATGAAGACTGTGGCTTTTGTCCAGATTCAAAATATAATCATAGTAACATGATCATGCATGTCAAATGTGGCAAAATCTTGACAGCTAACTTCTGTACTGCTTTACAGAGCCACAAACTGCATCTTCCACATTGCCACTTGTCACCCAGTAATGAATGAAAATGCACTATGTGTATTAAAAACCTTACAAAACTGAATGGTAAAATGAATTGAATCTACATGCAATGTGTATAAAAAGCACGTTTTCTTGTCTAATTAGTTCTTGTCTAATTACTAATTAGTAGAGATACTTAAAAATATAATAATTAATGTAGAGTAAGTAATCCACAGTATGAAAAGCTGTATACCCTTTTATGAGTTTGACACCCATTCTAGGGAATCTGCTTGGCTTTACTCACCTGCCATGAAATCCAGAGCATAATCTCCAAAATCTTGTTCATCTCCATCAGATTCATTCACCTGTAGACAAGAAAGATGATCAGTGATTAAACATTTCTACATTTGTGCTTGCTGTGTGAAGATCCAAGTCCACAAAGATCAGAGCTGCTCCACACCTGAAAGTCCCACCAGGACCATGCAGGTTGATGCGGGATTATGACAGAACATGTGTTGGTGTTCATGTCAGTGAGTGTGTGTGAGAGCAGTGCGTTTTGGGTGAAGCTGTGCCCAAGACAACACTTGTGAGGTCCGGCCAATTAGCGGTAGCCTGCGCGTCATGAGTAAACAACAGCTCATTGCGCAGGATTCCAGCACATCGTGTCAAACATTAACCTCCGGAGTGATGGAGCTCCAAAGGCAGAAAGAAGTGTGAAAGAAGAAAGTGTAAAATCTGATTTTCGCTCATTCCTCACCTGCTCCTGTCGAACCACGGGCGCACAGTTTTCCAAATCGTCCCATCTGATGGCTGGAATAGCTGCATGGACAAGAAAGAAACGCACACGTCGTTAACTTCCCTTTACGCACATGCACGCACCGTGAACTCAGCCGCGTTAGAGACGCACGTACCTGATTCAGTGACGCGCGGGAGTTCCACGTACACTGTGACTGGACTGCTGCTTCTTGGCACCAGCACCCTCTCCTGCGGGCAGAGGGAGCATTAGTGGCGCTGACTGGGGAGTTTTGCACGCTGTAGTGTTCTACTATCATAGCTGTGTTACTTTCACATCTCTTTTACATAGTCCGGAACCTTTTGGGGTTTTTTGCACCAAACCACGTAGATGTTAGGTGTTTTGTATCTGCACTCTCACAATTATAATCAATCATCAATCATCAATCAATCAATCAACCAATCGATCTATCTATCTATCTATCTATCTATCTATCTATCTATCTATCTATCTATCTATCTATCTATCTATCTATCTATCTATCTATCTATCTATCTATCTATCTATCTATCTATCTATCTATCGTCGGGGAGAAGGAAAGATGCGGTACCTGTCTCCTCCCTTCAAGCTTGCTCTGACTGATGCAGATGGAACCAAACACTTTCCTGTCTCTCTGCATCTTCCTCAGCTCTGCTCTGCAGACTGCAGCACTCTGCCTGCATGGTTTGTTATAGAGGGAAATTCTCCCGGTTCTGTGTCTCTCCATGCCGCGGCCCCAGAGTTTTGGCCCAATCACATGCACTTATTCGGTCTCCAGGGAGTGACAGCGTCCTCGGAGATTTCTCTGCTGCACACTAACCGTTTTCAACCCTGAAGTGCAAAGTGGTGCCCGCGTACGGAGGCGCCAGAGCAGCAGCAGCAGGTGCACCCTCCCTCCCCACAGCCTGCTGGCAGATACCCACATATCCCCCTTCTCTCAGTCAGTAATGCATCTGACAACCATGTGTGTTGTATGAAACCAACATCTATTTATCGTCCCGCGTGCGCAATTCGTATCCAACTGTGTAGAAAATGGGGCCAAGACCAGTTGCCAACCTCAAGATGGAAGTGGAAAAGGAAAAGGACAATTACAGCAGACAGCTCGGTAAACACTGGTGACAATTGCCTCGATGAGTAAACAAACAAGAGTGTGCCTTGTTGGCCCTTAACGCTGAATGCACCTGTGTGGTCGACACTGTGTCAGCAGGTCGAGATGCCACGCGTAATGGATTAGAGGAGAAAGCTCCTAAAACCGAGCAGGCATATGTTGGCACAGTTCGGGTGGGACAAAAAAATGTGAGAACAGTATACGGGAAAACAGTAAAATTTAAATAGCCAGAGAGTTGTTTGTTTCTTCCATCAAAGTCCAGGGCACCTCAAATAAAGAACCGCAAAAATGTCACATTTACATTACTGTCAATGTGAGAGAATGGGCTCTTGAAATCTAACAGATTTGTCGTGCTCAAAGCTAAAAAAAAAAAAAAAGCTTAACCTCAGGCTCGAGACTCACGCGTCTACATGTGCGAACGATGAGAGCTGCAGGAAAAAAGCTTCAGTATTCAGTATCTGTTTTTATTATCTAGCTGACAATTACATATATGTTCATCTTTATGTTGGGTTATCAAAAATTAAGAAAATGTTGAAAAGTAATTCAGTTAATATTATTATAATTTCTGTTGTTATATATCCATCCAAATTAAACAGACTGTGTTGGCACAGTTAAGGAGAGACAAAAATGATGTCATGCATGTAGGAAAACAGCTTCAAACTATGATTTCATACCTAGAGAAGGCAAAACCTCAATTTTACATCGGTACAATTACAATTCAAGTGGATGGGTAAACAAAGCACCTCTGCAATAGTGCACTGTAGATACCAGAAAACCTGTCCACATTTATTGCTTCATTTCTTATTCATGTCATCCACCTGGATTTGAGAAACAGTCTCAGGTTCTATTTATTATTTTGTTCATTGAGGCTGAGGGTATGTTTCCATGTGAATTTTGCATTTTAATGTTCTCTTGTACCTGTGTGGGTTTTCTCTTGGTACTCCAGTTTCCTCCCACAGTCCAAAAACATGCATGTTTGGGTTGATTGGAGGCTAAATTGCCCCTAGGTGTGAGTGTTAATGATGTGTGTACACCCTGAGATGAATTGACAACCTGTCCGGGGTTTACTCCCTCCCTTCACCCTATGAGTCCTGGCAGGTCTCATAATGGGCATATGGATGGATTTATCTCAAGACACACACACACAGCTGTTGATTTGAATGTTTATTTCTTTATAAAACAATTAATTACAGCAGAGTTTTTCAAGGTACATCAAAATGGTTGCAGTAACAGTAACATAAGATGTAAACTTACAGAAAGTCAGTGCATATATAATAACTCTGATTTACAATGATTCAAAATTAAAGAACATATTAATATACTTCATGGATACCATTGTCTATCAATAAATACGAAACAATACCAGGTTGACATACTCAAAGCTGCATGTGAATAGACTGTCTGTGAGGTATATATAGGTCTGCATAAGCACTGGACGTCCTCCTAAAATAACTCAGCAACAATGACCTCCCAAGGTGGAGGTAAATTTGGCAATTTAGGGACATCTGAAGGGGACGTGTCGTCACATTTCCAGTACCTCCTGGTTTAATGACACCAGCAGCCTCAGGTTGTCTCTGCACTCCTGGGCCAGGCTGTGGTTGTAGCTGCCCTGAAAGCTGCCCTCTGAAACCCCAGGTGACTGAACAGACACTGGTTGTGTGCACTGCTCTTCCTGTGACTCTCTGGTCGCATGCTCAACAAGGTCTCGACCCGTTTTCAGCAGGTCACTGGCCAGTCGCAGCGCGCAACTTGCAGTCAGAGATGGATGGTATTTGTTGAATGAATAGTCTGCCAGGCTCAGCTCACACACCTTCTGGGCAAAGCTGCAACATCTCCTTGGCATTTTTGGGTCTATATTTGTGTCTTTGGATGCAAGCTGGGCTGCCTCGATGCAGTTGGAGTAATAGTCTAGGAAAAAAGCCAGGGTGGGCGCAGCGAGGCGGAAGTTGAGACGGATCAGGATGAGGCACTCCAGGTTGCAGAGCTGCTCCTTGGAGAAGACATTGCAGCAGAACGACAGAAGATGGCTGATGCTCGGGGAGCACACCTCCACCTGGGAAAGAAGGAGTGAGTTACAGTATGTTGTACAAAATCCAAAAACTATCTGCTCTCGAAGCATTCACCCTGTGTAAATAAGCACCTGTTTACTGGCAAGAAGCAGTGCCGTGACGCCCAAGAGCTGGAAGCAGTCTGCAGCCACGGGTGTGGATGCCAAGAACCTGTCCATGATGTTCACAGCCAGGCAACAGCACTCAAAGGACAGGCAGAAATGCTTGTGCACAGGGATGAGCCAGCTGACCAGCGTACACCGTGCCTCTGCTGTCAACTGCAAGAGAGGACAGAATCTATTAGTCTGAGCAGCAGGCTTGATATAATCTATGTTGTAGACACAAAAGGTGCATTTAATTGTCTTAATAAAAATGGTATGTTCTCTTTTAACGCAGTTACAAAGCGTTCTCTGTTACATCCCATCTTTGCATCTTCACAGCCGTGTGTCATATTCGAGACATACTGTGTCATATTCATCTCAGGATACTTCATACGGATATGGTATCGTTTTACTTTGCCTGTGTATTGTCTTCGATACAAAGCCGCATTGGAGATGCAATTGCGTGTTTATATCATCTTATAACCGTGTTTCATTTTTTGTCTCTGTTGGAAATACTCCTTCTGTTCATAATGTCTGCTTGCATATTTTACTCATCAATGTAGAAGAGGCTCCTGCAATTCCATTGTACATGAAGCATTTCTGGCTCCTATTAAGGCTTTTTTATGTGTTCAGTGCAACAGTCTCAGCCTGTAACACAATCCAACATCTACATCACATCGCACATTTAACAGTTATTATGTTCTGATGAATCCAATACAACAAAGCAATAAGTTTAACTGATTAACCAATACTTTCCAGTTCAACTGAATTTGGATTAATTTTGTATTAGCTACTACAAATATTACTGTGAAAAGTAGGCAACTGTTTTAGACAAGTAGCCTAATTCAAACAGAAGGTAACACAAACGCACACATTTTTACATTCCGTGTTATCTCTACAGTCACTGGAAAAATAAAGTGTCAAAAAATAAAACGCACGAACTTGTGGCTGGCGTGCCAGGCTTTTACAGGCATGAAACTGCGCCTCCTTCTCCCTCTGGATCTTGAATCCGAGGTCTCCATACTGCAGATACCAGGTGGACAGCTGTCCTGCAGGAGGCTCCTCTGGAGGTCCTGCAGAGAAATCTACCTGAGCAGGGGATAAACTCGGGGACGGTCCCAGGTCCTCCTCGAAACCGGAGTCACTGAACCTGGACATGAGAGTCTGCTTTCTGTGCCGGACAGGGAACTGCATGGGCGCTCCTGTTGTTGTGGACCCCTGCTTACAAAGAGTCCCGGATCCGGAGTCACTCTTTACAAACGACACCATGTTTGGTATCTCTCAGCGAGGACTGTGCACATTTGGACAGCAAATCTGCAGGCTGCAGAAGCTCTGAATGCAAAGTTTTGTTTTTCGTCTTGGGATGAGGAGGTCCGCCCCACTCCGCCTCTGATTGGCTTAGAATTAGATTGAAGTCTCAGAGGTGAGGTGGGTTTGAGATGCCCCTCCTGGTGCATGGTGGTGGTGGGGAGGTCCCACAGCTGATATTATGTTTTCCCGGGGTCTTCCCCGCTTCAGGAGCGCACCTTTCTCTTGCTCCCAGGGCAACCGAGGTTAAACAATGACTCTGTCCCATGCAGGAATTAATTAGCCCAAATCCTCGGACCATATGTCACACCTTTGGCTCTCTGCAGGCCTCCCTCCATGACAAAAATCTGTTCTTCTGAATACAGCTGGGCAAGATTTTGTCAGGAAGTTTGATAAGGGGGCAGATAAAAAGCACATAACTAATCCATATAATCATATTGGTTATTTTGGCTGATTGTATATGCTGCTAGAACATCATTTGAGCAGTGGAAAACACCTAAACCCACACAAATGAAAGACTGGATTAATTACATGGGAAAAACCACCTTCTATAAATACATGTTGATCAGAGTGGCTGAATAAGATCATATTGCAAATCAAACTGAATGTTTGTGGAATTATCTTACACTGTTACACATGAGTGCTGTTGTTTACTAATTCGGTTTTTTAATTTATATATCATATATCATATATTTTTGTATCTGTCTGTCATTATTACCAGTGGGTGGTTATGATGCTAAAATAATTGTGTCTGTGCTTTGGCAAATTAACTTCAAGACATTTATTTATCTCAAGACAGAGTTGTTGGTCGTCTGTTAAGAACAGAGCAGCAACAGAAAAGATTTGGGACAATTTGCCAGTGGTTCTTAATGTAAATTAAATTGCTGTATCTCTATTCTCACTACATTCACTCCCAGAACTTCTCAGTGACTGGCAGTTAATCACCATTCAGGACCTTTTGTTCTGAAGAACAGGCAACCAGTTGGAAAATGATGTCTAAATGGTGGTTAGCCACTGACCTTTGTCATGGTAACATGACAGAGAGTTCATGGTGACACGAATATTCAGTGATCACAGCAACTACTTCACAGCAATCACTGTCAATAAATTACACTACTTCTTTTTGTAATTATCTTTGTTAAAAAAATACTTTATTGGAAAGTTAATCAAGTCTTTTCACAATCAAAGAGTAAAATTTCAGCTGGCCTCTTCTGACACCGATGAGCAGCAGCTCTCCTTTGAGCCTCTCACAGATGTCCTTGCTAGAAGGAATAAGCCAGTGGCAGAGAAAACTCTTATCAGATCCTTATATTGATCATCTCAAGACTCAAGATTCAAAGAGAGATTATTGTCATTCCAATCGGTACATGATAATGAAACAAAATTGCATAATAAATACATATCTACATAATATATACATTAACTTCATGGGGTGTAACAAAATGCATTTGGGTGTCAAGAGCTAGTACAGTTTGTATAGACTGTACACAACTGTTGGAAAGTTGAAGCATGTCTAGTTAAGATGGGGTCAAGGAACAAGTGTTGCAAAACAAAACAAAAGTCACTTATGCAGCATGGACCTGTTGTTTTGCATAATGTTCAATTCAACCTTAACTTATAAATAACATCTTAAAACAATCCAACACCATTGTCATATCCCATAATCGCTTTGTGAACGTTGTTTTTATCTTGCTTTGTGTTATTGTCCAGATGAAACTCCCTTAAAAAAAGTTAGTTAGTTTTGATCCTCAGCGCTCCCCGTAGTACCTCTGTTTGACGCGGGCGGGGCTTAAGTGGAGACTGAACGACTGAACACAGAGCTCCGACCCCGCACCGCTCCGCCTGCTATTTTCGGTGTGGGCGGTGCGACACTACCAAACAGACCTCTGACGTCAGCTCTGAAACTCCAGTGCTAGACGAGCGATCATGCCTAGTCAGACCTGAACAAGATTCCCAAGTGTGCCCCTCCGCGCACGTAAACAAGGTAAGTCAACCACTTTGGCCATTTTTTACAGCTAATTGGCGCTCGTGCAGCCGCGGAACGACTCGACGGAACTTGGGAAATCAACAGACACAGTTGACGCTAAGCGATCTGCTAGCAGGATAGCTTAGCTGTTTGCTGCTAACCAAGCTACATGGCAGCGTCTAACAGGAGTCTTAGCTGCGCCGTGCTGTATTGTGATGCTAAATATGCTGCAGGGGTGTTGGTTACATGCGTGGCGGCGTTCCACGACCGCGACGTGTGGATTTTGGGTGAAATGAGGCTGTGTTGGAGGTTCATGTTGAGGCTGGAAGCTAGCAGGTAATGCTAACACCATGCCTTAACGAGCTGCTGCTGCCAGCTGGGTGAGCAGGTAGCCACACAGTTAACCGAGGACTTGGTGAATTTGACCACACATTTGTGCTGAAAAAAATGTGATTTATAAATTGATGCAAGGTATGGGAAAATATACTGGGTTTACAGACGACACCTTTGTTATGAAAATGATGGGAGTTGTTTTCATGCTGAAGATTTGAACAATAATATTGTTTTTCAATTGTTTAATTGATTTGTCTCTTGCTTCCGCGTAAGACTCAAAAACTTATCACATGGTCATGATAAACCGTGGCATAATTGAGAGGGCTTGAAGTCAAAATTGCTGGCATTTCTTTTTTGTAATCAATTGTCATGAAAACCACCTCATGCAGTATACCTGAAGTTGTGATTGTTGTTCTGTACTTGCTTATCTTAATTCTACTGCAATCAGAGCAGAAACGATTATTTTTGTGATTGATTAGTGAAAGTGAGTCAGTCCTAAATTGATCAATCCATTGTTTATATAAGGCTGCAGCACAGAATAATCCGTCGTATTTTATCACCTCAAAGGTATTCAAATTTCTGTCACAGTAATGAAAGAAATAAAATGTTCTCATTCTCAAGAAGCTGAGATTGGAATTTGACTTAATTACTGGTTTAAGTGGTTTAAATGCTTAAATCGATTGATCAGTGCTATAATATAACTGAGTCTCAAAATAGTTTTTTATTTTATCAATATAGTTATAGATTACTACTGCTGCTTCTTGTATGTGATTCTGTACATTCGCTGCCTTTACACATAGCTTGTATGCTCTACGTCAGAGCAAACATGCATGTGCGTGACATGTACAGATGTGCTGTTTAAGGACACACGGATCCCTCTGGGTTATATTGTGACCTTTTTCCTACAATTCTTGAGCTCTCCTCTCCCCTGAGATGGCATCAACCAATTAAATGAGTGTCTCATTTTATGTAAAAAAAAAAAAAAAAGCCTCTGTTGCCTGGAAACACTGTACAAAGGAAAGTTGGACCTTTGTGTTCAACAGGAGTCAGCTGTGGAGCTTGTTGATCATAGCTTGTTGCAAGAGGCAAATGATTAAATGTAATATACAGAACTCAAAGAAACTATAATTGACAAGATTAAAGTAAAATTCTTTTTCAAACGGACAGAGGTTACACTGAAGCTGTCTTATATCAGCCAGAAAAATTGGAATCTGGATCTTGCAGACTGAATCTTGATTGAATATTGAAAAAAGCTGTGAACTTTGCATGCAAAGGTGCCTGAAATTGGAGTTTGTTGTTGATAACGAGAAAATCAAAGTCAAACTTTTGCACTACTTTTGCACTACTATTAGCATTTGGTTTGGGACTGGGATACTTACAGAGCATTTCATCCTACAGTTTCAGTGCAAGAGGTGAACCATGGAAAACTCGGGCAGGCCTTACCGAGGTCGACAAGGCGGCTGGGAGCGTGGAGCAGATAAGGCAGACAGCTGGAGACACCAGGACCAGGGTCGAGGGCAAAGTTACAGATCAGAGGAGGGTCAGTATGGAAGGAGCCCGTCTGGGCCCTACCGAGCCAGCCCCAAGAGAGGAGGACTGGGCCCCATGAGCTACTCCCCCGGTGGGTTCAAAGGTGGCCACAGCCCCTCACAGCGAGAGGATCTCCGCTGGTCCTCCGGCCCCGAGTACAGCGGTGGAGCTCGAGAGGACAACTGGAGAGAGCGCTCCCACCAGCAGCAGCAGCAGCAGCACTGGAGGAGACGTTCCCAAGGAGAAGGTCCAAGGGAGGACAGGGAAGATGGGAGGAGAGAGTCCAGGGATGACAGTCCCCATAAATCAGGTGAAGATTTGGAAATCACACAGGGGACACTTTTAGGATAACCGTCAACTTTAAATACATTAAAAACGTAACTTGAATCTACCCGTAAGACCTTGCTTTTCTCCACATCCATAACATATCCACATTGCAGATAGACGGTACACCCCACGTTAATATGTTTGGCAAATCAATGTCTTTTTTTCCCCCAAAGGGAGACGGCAGAGAAACAGAAATAAAAAGAAGCCTTTTGCTGAAGAGAACAGAGGACACGACGAGTCCCCGCTCTCAGCCAAAGACCATTGCACTCTGCGACAGGCAGAGAGGCAGCTCACCAGAGACGAAATGCTCTATCTGGAGAAGGTAACGGGATCCCTCTGCACGTTTTCTTTCAGGCTGTATGTGCTCAGCCAATTAATCAAGGCTTTAAATGGTAGAAAAAAAAAAAAACCAAAAGGATGCAGAATACAGGTAATCAAAAGCAAGAACGTTCTGCTTTCTCTCCCCCCAGGCAGAGAAACGGCTGAAAAAAGATGAGATCTACTGGTTGAAGAAGGTACAGGCTTTTGTCTGACTGCATGTTTTTATCGGCTGCACATGGGCAGAAAACAAAAAAAAAGCTTTTTGTCTTGTTCAATAGATGTTGTGTCAGATAGTTGTCTTCAAATAACTAATATGTAAAATGGAGAACTGTCAGCAGTGCCATCAGAAACTGATATAACCAATAGTTTCAGTCATATGCATATGTATACACCAACTCAAGTATATTCAGTTTGCTGTTGGAGAGGACTGAGATCAGCAAAAATAACATTTTAGAAGCATGTGTCTGAGAATTTGGATGTTATTTCTTAAAAACATGCCTCGATGTTTTTATCTTTAAATTGACCAATAAGACACCCGAGTAGTTGTTGAATGCGCCATTTGTCCATTGTTGGCTGATGAACTGATTTCTTGTTGCTGCTCTCATCCCAGTCCGTTGAGCCGGTTGCCCGATTTGTGTGTTTTCCACTACTTCCAGAGGTCTCACAGCAACCCCGCCGCCCTTTTCACCTGCGCCCTGTGCGACATCCTCCTGGAGTCCCTGTCCGACGCCAACAGGCACATCAGAGATAAACGGCACAAAAAGAAGGCCAGGGTGAGAGTCCGGTTCCAAAGCGCAAACAGTTGTCGACACGCTCCAACGACGTCGTCGGACGGTCTTTGTGCCACTTTAAAAACAACTGGCGTGCTTACGTTGGTGTTCCTAGGAAAGGCAAGAGCAGGTGATGCTGAACGAGATCCTGCCTCCCGGTCCGGAGCAGATCAGTGCGCTGAGCGCCGCTCTCGAGGCTGTGGTCCACAAACATGGGATGACCGACGAAGACGTGGACAAGAGGCAGTCTGTCGTCTCCATGATGCAGGACCTCCTTCTGTCCGTCCTGCCTGGTTAGCGACAGAACACCTCTCTGATAATGGGGACAAGCTGTTTGTGGTATGTTTTCTTTCTTATCATTGGTCACACCATTCTTTGTCTTACCCCCATAGAGATCAGGCTCAGACTCTATGGATCATCTTGCACTAAGTTTGGATTCAAGGACTCTGACGTCAACATCGACATTCAGTATCCACCCCACGTGAGTAGCACAGTGTTTGATGTCTAATAGTTTCCGTGTTTTCCAGTTAAAAAATGTTTCAAACTGATAGTCATTTGGAAGTGGTAGAAAATCCTTAATGCTGTGGCTGCATGTTCAGAGTTCCTGGCCTTCTGGTTGGCTTTGTTGTTTGGTTTGTTCTTGGTTGTTGTGTTTGTAGGACACATCGCATTCATATGCCCTTTTTTTTATATTGTATTTATGTTGTATGAAGGCTTTGAAATGGAATGTATTCACAGATGCATCAGCCAGACGTCTTGCTGTTGGTCAAGGAGAGCCTCTCCCTTAGCCGTGAGTCAGCCCCTTGTTCATTCTGCTGCTGCCATGGGAATGTCAATGTCATGTGCCTGAGTGTCATGGAAGTTTTAAGTTTGAGATGCCCCGTTTTGTCCTCAGCTCTGTTTGTTGACGTGGAAGCTGATTTCCATGCCAGGGTGCCAGTCGTCATCTGCAAAGAGAAAAACAGGTATCGGTCTTCACCGAGGCGTGATTCGCACATCAAATTAATGAGCCCTCCTCCACCACGCAGGTGGAACTAGTCTGTCGATAGAATAAGACGAGAAAGACGCATGTACTTTATTGATCTCACACTGAGAAATTACAGTGCAGCAGCAGCATAGCATAACACACAGTGAATGACAGCGATGCAAAATCTAAAAGGTTTATATGAAAATAAAAGTATAAAAAAAAACTCTACTTGTTCTCTCAACAGTGGCCTCGTCTGCAAAGTCTGTGCAGGGAATGAAAACGCATTCCACACCACCTCCTATCTCGCCGCTCTCTCCAGCCGGGAGCCCCTCCTCCTCCCGCTGGTTTTGGGGTTCAGGCGCTGGGCCCAGGTACGGGCCCTCCTCGGGACTACAGTCCACCTTTATTTTACATTCGACGCGTTTTGTTTTTTAACACGTGCTTGTTCCCGCTTCCTCGTCCAGATCTGTGTGATTGACCGAGCAGAGGAAGGCGGACTGCCGTCGTACGTCTTTGCCCTCATGGTCGTCTTCTTCCTGCAGCAGCGCAAAGAGTCCCTCTTGCCTGCATACCTGAAACAAGAGGTATGTGTGTTTGCAGGCATACCAGGCCAGGCGGCCTAGTGACAATAGACAGAGTGTTCGAGACAAAGCTCTGCTGAAAACATCTCTGCCCATAGCCATGAATGATTGCAAGATGTCAATAAGTCAGTGATATTTATCTTCATTGTCAGACACGTTCACACTCACCTGTTTATTTCTCATTTGTCTGCAAACTAAACGTATAGATAAACGCATAGACTAATCTATTCTGTCATTTTTGTCACCAGATCAAGGTGTTTTCACTCAGTCGGCTGGCAGACTTCAACTTAACGCGTGTAGAGGACGGACATTTACACTGGGCCTACACACCTTCCTCCAAAGAATCATCACAGACGGCAGACGTCCCCCGCATACAGGGAAAGGTAATCCCCCTCATGGTTCGCCTGTAGAGACTGTTGATGCATCATTTATTGGTTATTTTGTCTTGGTTTTGGTTATCAAACATCTCTCCATGACTATCTGACTTTGTGGATCTTAACCCATTTGTATTGTCAGTTTTTTGAGTGATGGAATGGGAAGCAAGGCACTCAAAGTAGTTCCTGAAGAAAATATTTTGTTAATGTGTAATCATAAAAACAGATTTTACATACAGTGGTGTTAATACGTTCACACGCGACTTGATGTCTCTCCGTGCAGGTCCCGCTGGTGTTTGAGATCGCCCACCTGCCTGTTGAAGTTGGACTTCTCTGGGTTGAAATGCTTCGCTTCTACTCGCTGGAGTTCAACCTGGCCGAGAATGTGATCAGCGTGCGGACCAGCGTTGTCCTCTCCCGAGAGATGAAGGACTGGCCGAAGAAACGCATCGCCGTGGAAGGTCGGGCGCTCTCTTGAGACTGAAGCTCTGATGTTGACACTATTTAGGAGGTGTTGGCTTCGTATTCATCCTTGTTTTCCTATCTATGATAAGATGGTTGTTTGCTTTTTGTTTTGTTCTCAGACCCATTTGCTCCAAAGAGAAATGTGGCCCGCACCTTGAACAGCCAGCAAATGTACGAGTACATCCTCCACTGCCTCAAAACCACGTACAAGTACTTTGCACTGCCGCTCAACGCGCCGCAGGCCCAGAGCGGGCCCGCCAAAGGGGCGAACGCCAAGTCTGTGAACGAACAGGTCGCCTCTGACTTCTGCAAGCTCAGTATTCAGTCGCGCGATGTGAATCGAGCTGAAGAAAACTGCCCCGAAGACTCCGATTGCATCATTGAGGAAGAGGAGGAATACAGCGACTCTGATGAGGAGAGGGAGAAGGAAAAAGTGGACCTGGGCAAGAGCAGCCTCTCTGAGGATGAAGAGGAGGAGGAGGACGAGGATGAGGAGGACGATGACGACGATATAGACGACATCGAGATTCCCGACAGGCACCACTTGGACAGCGTCACCACGGAGGACGAGGATATTTTCCCAGTGGATGAAATCTCGGGGGAGGAGCTTTTGTCTGACGAGGAGGGTCCGGATCTGGACACACCCGGTTCAATGGAGGAGGAAGAGGAGGAAGAGCTGGCGCCTGCCAAACTCTCACCTCCACCTCCTGGGGGGACGGCGAAAGATGAAAGCCTGGAGAAGACGAGCCAGAGTAAACTGTCCTACGAGTTCACCAAACAAGCGTTCACCCGAGGGAAGGTGAGTGGAGTGTGTCTGTCTCCAATCAAAGACGGCACCGAGCATTAAACGGGTAACTCCTATCTGACGCCGTGTCCCTTTCAACCCGTCTCAGTCCCACATGGTCGTGTGCAGCTTGTGCAAGCGCGATGGGCATCTGAAAAAGGACTGTCCGGAGGATTTCAAGAAGGTGGAGCTTGAGCCTCTGCCCCCAGTCACACCAGAGTTCCTCGGTGTCCTGGACAAAGTCTGTGAGCAGTGCTACAGTAAGTATTAAATGTGTCTTTTGGGTCAGAGGTGGTTCTGTTACTGACACTGAAATGCCTCTTTTGAGTCAGGGTTGAAATGATAGAAGTATCCCAAATGATCCAAAAACAATCTCCTGCTTTGTATAGATAGATGGATGGATAGATAGAATGGTGTCTGTGATTTGGATTCTTCAAATCTAAATGCATAACTCTGTCCATGAATGCCATGTGTGTGCGCTTGTAAAGAAGTGCACCTGATGTCAAATCTCTCACAGGTGTATCATCAGAGCAGAGAAGTGATGATAATAGAAAGAGATTAGTATAATGTGAATTTATTTGCAAAGACAGGTTCTAAATTATGGTGCACTCTGACGCAGTTGTTATTAGAGGCTAGGATCAAACACAACGCCAGCAGTGTTGACATAGTGGTTGCTCAACAGGATGGATCTGCATGATAGCCTTGTCGCAGCAATACATGCTAGGCACTGCGGGTTACAAGTATACAGTGCTGCAGGCCAAGCTATCTTTGTTTTTTTTTTTTCAAACCACCAGTTGTCGGCATCGTGACTGTGGTCAAATCTGTGGTTGTCTCTGTTTCCTCTTCAGCCGACTTTGCCCCAGATGCATTGGAAGTGGGCGTCAGAGAACACATCCTCCAAGACTTGGAGACTTTTGTCAGACGACAGTTTGCTGGTAAAGTAAACACACACCCATGCACACCGATCTGAACCCTATGATGTCAGAGATTGAGGACAAATGAAACAATGTTTGACTCTTGAAGGTGTTCATCCGTTTTCTCCCCATGCCTCCATGTGACGACAGCAGATGCTCCAACAGAGTGTGTTTTAATGCTTATCCTAAAACTGACGAGCTCTTTTGATGAATAGGAGCGTGTCTTCAACTCTTTGGGTCGTCCAAAAATGGCTTTGGCTTCAGGCAGAGTGACCTAGACATCTGTATGGTGCTGGAAGGGAAGGAGACCCTAGACGTAAGTCATCAGTTGACCTCAAACCCTGAGATTTGTCGGTATAGAGGATGTTCTGTAATCCCGGTGAGATGAGATGACTCGCTCTAAACTGCCTCTCATCCGTCCCGCAGGATGTTGACTGCATCGCCATAATTGAAAGCCTGGCGAGACTGCTGAAGAAGCACCCAGGTCTGTAACTGGTCATGCCACTTTCATTTATGTCGCCCACCATCACAAATTGTCCTCGGGGGACTGAACGGGCCTCGCAGTCCTTTCAACGTGGCTCCTGTCACCAGGTCTGAAGAACATCCTGCCCATCACAACCGCCAAAGTACCCATCGTCAAGTTCTACCACGTCCGCACCGGCCTGGAGGGAGACATCAGCCTCTACAACACCCTGGTGAGGTCCCTCTTCTCCCTTTTCACTATAATGTTTTGGTTTTAGTATTAAAATGCCTTAACAGTCTTTTTTTCTCTTTTCAGGCCCTGCACAACACACACCTGCTGGCCTCGTACGCCGCCATTGACCGGAGAGTGAAGATCCTCTGTTATGTCATGAAGGTCTTTGCTAAGGTGAGGACACCTACACGCACGCGGAACGATGCTCTCACATTCGTGGTAGGTCTCGCTGTATATTGCATTCCTCTCCTTAACCGCTGCGACGTTTTGTTTCTATCCCGTTGCAGATGTGTGACATCGGGGATGCTTCACGTGGCAGCCTGTCCTCCTACGCCTACACCCTCATGGTGCTGTTCTTTCTCCAGCAGAGAAATCCACCCGTGATCCCGGTGCTGCAAGAGGTACGGATCGCTGTGTAGCTCCTGGCTTTTACATGACATGATCACAAACACAATCTGGCCTTCGCAGTGATGTCTGGATGTCTCTCTCTCTCTTTGTGGCAGATTTATGACGGCAAGAAGAAGCCGCAGGTGCTGGTCGATGGCTGGAACGTCTACTTCTTTGACGATCTCCAAACCCTCGTGAGTGTGCCGCAGGTGGCCGAGCCCCGAATGCGGGCCGGTCCGCGTGTCTCGCTGACTGGTCCGCGTGTCTCACTGACTGGTCCGCCTTGTGCTGTGCCGTGCCGTGAACAGGCGAGCCGCTGGCCAGAGCAGGGCCACAACACGGAGACGGTGGGCGAGCTGTGGCTCGGCCTGCTGCGCTTCTACACCGAGGACTTCGACTTCAAAGAGCACGTCGTCTGCATCCGTCAGCACGGCCGCCTCACCACCTTCAACAAGCAGTGGACGTCCAAGTACATCGTCATCGAAGGTTCGCCGCCTACTGCGCTTCTGTTGTTATCGCGCCCCGAGTGTGTCAAACCAGTTTAACCACTGTCTATAATAGAAATGTTAACTGGCACCGAATGACTGCATCTCTCGTCTGCTCTCATGACAGATCCGTTCGACCTGAATCACAATCTCGGTGCTGGTCTGTCCAGGAAAAGTAAGGTTTCCTTCTCCGTCTCCTCATTGCCTTGGTCTTCCTGCCTTGTTCACTCCTCTTGTATAGAAACATTTTCATGTCTTCTCATGTCTCTTGTCTTTTTCGTTTGTCCTCACTAGTGACGAACTTCATCATGAAGGCTTTCATCAACGGCAGAAAAGTGTTTGGCACGCCGGTCAGATCATTTCCTCCCGTCTACCCCAGTCAGATGGTTCGTATCGGCAGTGTAATCAATCCGCTGGGACGTCGAGGTAGAAATGTTCGGCGTTTAAACGGCTTCGATGTCCTCTCTCTGTCGCAGGAGTATTTCTTTGATCCGGAAGTTCTCACAGAGGGAGAGGTGGCTCCCAATGACCGCTGCTGCCACATCTGTGGCAAGATCGGACACTTCATGAAAGACTGTCCGATGCGTAAGAAGTACGTTGAAACATGGAGCCTTTAACTACCAGTGGCCGTCTGTCGGTACACATGTGTCCAGCTACAGGTTTTTGACGCAAGGTATTTGTGGGTTATTTCGACCCAGGTCCAAGCACAGGATGGACTCTGACAGAAGACCGGAGCACCTGCGGGACGCGGGAGAGAACTCCAAGGATCAGTCCAGGCACAGGAGCGAGCACTGGAGGAAAAGAGACTCGCTGGACGTGCGCTGCTGCTACCTGTGTGGCTCCACTGCCCACATCAAGAAGGACTGCCAGCTGTACAGAAGCCCTGCAGGTTCGGTTTCGACCCCCTGATGCCCTTTATAATTCAATTTCTTTGAGGTTCACTAAAAACAGGGGGAAGACATTGATATTTCTGAAACTTTTCCCCCGGCAGGTAATGTGAAGATGGACAGCTTTTCTCCATCCTCCTCAGCCCACTTCAGGAACATGAGAGAAAAGGAGCGACGGGTACGATCTCGGTTTTACGTTGTGGTTTCACAGAATTGATTCTCAACACCTCTGTTAAGTCCTGTGACTTATGATCCTCATTTTCACAGGGTTCACCTGTACAAGAAGAAAAGAAGAAGAGAAGGCAACAAAATGTGATACTAAGTCCACAAGCAGGTATGTACAATAACGGCACCGTATCTTAAATTGGCTTTTAGGAACACCATGGGGAGGTTGTAAGTCACTACTTGATTCTCCTCATCTACCTTTAATTGATCATATCATGAGTGATAACACACAATGGGTCACCTGGTATTGTAGGATGAGAATATCTGCTTTGCTTTGTCAGCTGTCTTTGACCCCGTGTCAAAGGTGGCCAGTGTGACTTAAAAGCAACTAAGCAAGCAAGTTTGGGAATGGATAACAGTTGTGTTCTGCTTTGTTTCAGGTAGTTTAGCCTGCCGAAATATGGGTCGCTCTGGTCCCAGGAAGAGCCCGGTGGAATGAGCTGCAGCTGTAGCTGCACAGACCTCCGTGGTTTCACTCCACTGTCCAGCAGACCGCAGCCCGAAGTCCAGAAAACCCTTAAATCCGAATGGAGCTGTTGGGCTGATGGGAGCCTGTTAGAAGCCAAAGCCAGGACGCCTTGACTTGAAGCCAAATAGGGCCTTTTTAATCTGTGTTGTTTTTTTTTTTTGTTTGTTTTTTCACCCTACTTAAGCGCTCCTCATCTTCAGGAGCATTTTAAAGCTTACGTTTTAGCAAAACAAGCCATCATGCATACATTTCATGTCTCCGTTCACCTACTCTACCAATCAAGTAGATTTGTTTTTTTCAGGTCATTACATTTGTAGTGTCGCTGTGGATTTGGCATGAAATGTCTTAAGTTATAAACCAGGAGTAATTGGAAGAACAGTAAACGGATGAGGCAGCGTTCTGATGGACGAGCTGTGTGTTAGTCTTTTACCGGACTGTACGGGCTCGACAGGCCACAGTCAGGTAAGACGCTGCGACAGCTCTGGGACAAACAGACATAATGATGGTGAATTTAACCAGTGGTTCCAAAAGGTTCTTTATTTTATAGTCACTATCTGTTCATAAGATTTCCAGTTATGCGTTTTTAAAATTTCATTCAGAAAGTCAAACCTCGCCAGTATCTTTTTTTTTTTTTTAAACAAATTTCTTTTAAATTTCCTTGTGATCTCTGCACTGACAAGCATCAGTCCCTCCTTCAGCTGCGAACGCAGCTCGACAGATGGTATGTTTTATTTTGTTTGTGTAGGTTTTTTTTTTGGTTTTTTTCCCCCCCCGGGCTCATAGTTTTTATTCCTCGACACTGCTTTCTCCACCCTCGTTTCATACTGGCCCTTGACTGCCTTTGAGTGTGAATGGTTGCACAGTGAAAGCCCCTCCTCCGCTAGCCCCCAGCCTCCCCGCCGTCTCCACACGTGCTAGGAAGTGTCGTAAATGTAGCGCAAGAACACACGACCGAGAAAGTCGGGCAAAGAGCTTCAAGCAAACACACAGCAGTACGGTTCAAAGAATAAAAGAAACGGTCTGTCCAGCTGCGAACACTGCACTGATCAGTCACTCTTAAAAAAAAACAAAAAACTATAAGTAAACTCAGTTAGCTCACTGTTGAGATAAATGTATTTATTTTGCCACAAAGGCTATATTCTAATGGTGCCAGAGATTGGTAGCTGCACTGTGAGGGTCCACTCCCTTTGATTATGTTGCTGCTAGTTAATGTTTCGAAGATCTGCTTATCATTTGGTTTTTAAATATAGACTGGCTTTATCGTTGTCCTAAAATGGTTGAATTTTATAAAAGATTTGTGGTGTTGATGTTCCTGTAATCAAATTTCTCATTTTAAAAGTACCTTTGGATTTATCCCAGCCTTATAGCTTTTGTTTGTTGAACTTAACTGGAAAGTCAGCTATTAAGGAAACCTGATCCTGCCAGTAAAACTTTGGTTTCAGATCCATTTTCTGTAAAAGAATTCATTAAATTGAAATTGAGATCCCATCTTGTAATGTTTCTTTCACACGCAGACCTTTAACAACGCCACTCAATGCAGCCAAAGATTGTGTATTGCAAACATGTGTTAGATTGCTACACGCACACTACCCTAAATACACGGTTTGGTAAATGAGTTTGTACTTCTTTTTCTAATCTTAAAACACAACACCATCTTTTTTTATCTTGAGATGGAACTTCACATGAAGTTGAACTGAATCCAGTCACTGAAAACTGATGGGAACGAGGAAGAAACCAAAACGGCGTCACCAAGATTTTTCCCACAGGCATTTAGTACAAGTGAGTTACATAACACTAGGCACAACTGTGGGTGTTATGTCCGCAAGCCTATTGGCTGAGATGTCTGTATATCATGCTCCTAGCCAATGGCTGAGCTCGTTCTTCTGTGGGGGGCGGGTTTTGGTTCATTCCCACGCCTGCGCAGATCAATGTTGTGATTCTAACGGCAACATGTCTGCGTCCATGGTGCGAGCGACCGTCCGAGCGGTCAGCAAAAGAAAGATATTACCTACAAGAGCCGCATTGACACTGGTAAGTGATAAAACATGGCCCATAAACCCACACGAAATACTTCTGATGTTGATACGTTACGCAAAGATACTTAAATCGGGGCACCGGATGCGAGCTGGCGTGATGCAGTGTCAATGTTACGTGATCCTGAGTTAGCTAAGCTAGCTGCGAAGTACACGCAGTATAACCTGTTGTTTATTGCCTACAACAGTAACTTCTCTGTAAAAAAAATCCCCCAAAAAACAGTAACATGTTGAGATTTTAGACTGCGAGCTCTTCGAATATGCCACATGGTTGTGAGTTCATTTGTGCCTGATGTGAAACTAGGTTAGAGTGCTAGGCTAATCTGTAGCCTGCTGCTATCTTCCCCTTGATTAACTAACATTTACAGCTCAGCATCGATTAAACAATATACAGAAGCTAAAAGTGCGACGTAATGATTTCTGAATCTTCTGATTTGATTATGGCGAAGAAGGCCAGAGCAGCTACAAGTGAGACTGGTCAACACAAATCAACATCTTTGCAGTCAGAAATGTGTAGATGTAGCTAATGATGCAGTTCATCAAAATATGTCGAGACCTGTATGGATTTAGCGCACTGTGAAAGCATGACCCGATCCATAATCACATTCCTGGTCGAAACAAAGTTTAAGAGGAGAAGAAAACTGCCAAACACGATTGGACAGCAAGTGAAACAAAAAAGATATACACATACATGTATACACACAAAACATTAGCAGCAATTAAAACCATAAAAGTAGTCAAAAATTAGTAGGCATGTGGTGGTACCGCACCTTAATAAAAGCTATATTCCGTGTAGAAGTACTAAGTTTGACATTAATATACAGAGCCATAAGTGCCGAGTCATGGTTCCTCTTGTTGAATTCCAAGATGAGTACTGGTCAGTGTTGTTATGAGATAATGTGCTTGTGTGTGTACGATGGTCTGAGCTGATAAATGTAGTGCAGGGGTGTAAATGGAGGATGGCGGTATACCCCACAACACCGAGGCTACTGCACTGCCAGAACATAGAGGGCAATTCATTATTGCCATCATCGTTGCCATTTTAAATTCAGATTAAATCCTGTAAGGATTCAACCTTCTCCAAGTATGTAACACTTGTTTTGGTGTCTGTGGTGTTACAAAACATGTCGCCGGCTGTGACACAGTTTGGATGTTCCGTACATTTGGTATCAGTGGCACAGTCGCGCACATGCAGATGAACAAACCGGCTTTAAGGGATTAACGCCATGTGGCTAATATCGTTCACCTCGGTTGCCCAAATGCCCCCGCGTGAGAATCCAAACAATGTGATCCCTCTTCCCTGCACTCGCTTTCAGCACGAGTGCAAACAAGTCGTGGTTCGGCCGGATTTCACTTGCGCAACGTGAATCAAGCGGCGACTGTCATTGTGTATGGTAATAGTGTATCATCTGCTCTCTTCCTCAGACTCCGTCGGCCGTGAGCAAGATCAGGATATTGTTGCAGGACAAGCCGGAATATGTAAATATCTTTTCTCTATTCAACTTTTTAATGATATGTGGACTTTGACATTTAAGGTGCCTGAAACACTAATTTTGTTGAGGCTTTGTCCTAAATCCCGGTTAAAGTGAAATCACTGACAAAGGTAACGACTTGTAAATGGAAGTTTCCCTGTGAAGGTTAATGGCTGTCTGACCCTTTCCAGATCGGTTTAAAGGTTGGCGTGAGAACACGCGGCTGTAATGGACTCACTTATACACTGGACTACGCCAAGGAGAGGGACAAATCTGACGAGGAAGTGCTGCAGGATGGTAAGAAATCATGTGTTATAAATGCAGTGACATAGTGGCTCCGTGGTTAGTGCACAGCAAGGTCACAGATGCAAATATATGACTGTTATCATATGATATTAAAATATACGACTGTTTATAAGTGTAAAAAGGACCAAGAGGGCCGCTGTCAGGTAGAACTTTTGGTTTTGTTTTCGTATTTTGAACATTTTTGAATTAAATGGGATGGAAATTTGGGCGGGAAAGCCCAGTTCTTACTCTGAATTTTTCGTGTAACAGGCCGTTCTAAGTCAAGGTTCCGCTGTACCTGAATGTGAAAACAAATGGGTGAACGAAACAAAATCTTAAAACCAAAAATGGTCATATTAGGGAAATATACCTTCTCCAGTCATTCCAAATATCTGGCCCCAGCATTACTGTGTGGAGCTTACACACGCACACACAAACAAACTCACCCTTCATCATCAAATCTTTTATTTTTCTCTGTCTGAGAATTTTCTTTTACAACTTCGCTTTCTGTAAGTGACCAGCAGGGGTGCTAAGGTCAAAGATTTTCACATTCTTACATAGGGTTTTGATAAAAAGGCTCAGGTGTGGTTCAGGACCGTCTCGGGTCAGGTCTGTGGAGTGTAGTGACGAGTCTGCTGCGATCCTCTTTCAGGCGTCCGGGTGTTCATAGAGAAGAAGGCTCAGCTGACCCTCCTGGGAACTGAGATGGACTTCGTGGAGTCGAAGCTGTCCAGCGAATTTGTCTTCAACAATCCCAACATCAAGGGAACGTGTGGTTGTGGGGAAAGCTTCAACGTGTGAGCTTTCATGGAGCGTCTGTCCTCCCCAACCCTCTCCCACTTCGCTCTCACTCCAGACCCCCCCCCCAACCCACCCGTGAAGACTGAGAGACAGTTCGCTGACGAGGAAGTTGGACCTCTGAGACATGGACGTGCCTGAGTCCCAATCACTGCTCTTCCTGCAGACCACTCGCATACGCACACTCATGAAGCCCAAGTGTTTTCATGCTTAGAGGAGTGTAGTCATACATGCGGCATCATGCTGATTTTAGGTTGAGATACCTCTTGTGTCGACAACTAATTGTTTTTTATTCTGGGATCTACACAAAAAAAAATCTTAGGACCTCATAAGCAAAGTTATTTTAATCCATCGTCTAGTTGCCATTGTATGCATATACGCACATTATTTTCTGTCATATTTCACTTGTATGAAAGAGGAAGTGGTACAACAAGAACAAAGTCGCTGAGAGTTGATCCTAGATCAGTTGGTTAACAAAAGAAGCCGAGGCACCATACTTCAAAGTATTCTGTTTCAAGTCTGAGTCGTCCATGCTCTGTGCAACGATCAGTGGTTTGTGAAGCGCTGTGAGACAGTGTGCCGTCATCTGTGTCATGTACCAGGGTTTTTTTTGCAAAAAGTGGAAGAGATTGTCTTGAAACTGCTTTATTAGTGTGTATGAATATATATTTATCTCTGTGTGTAAATATAAAGAATGTAAATCTCCCTCGAACCACACAAACGCACAAGAAAAACACGCACCAAACATGTATCCCTCACGCAAGCGTACATAAGGTGTATGTTGGATTATTTTTTGCTTGATTGAGAGCCAGGGTTGTATAGATTGTGTGCATTTAAGATTTTTTAAAACCTGTGCAATACGTCTGTGTATATAATGAAATAATAAATGGCTAAATCCAGCAGCGTGACTCACTTGACCTCTTGCTTTGTGTGGAGGCCGTAGTAGCAGCAGCAGGTTTCATTAGGCCTGGAATGACCGGTTGTCATGGAGACGGCTTAGCTTTCACTCAAATTTTCATCTTGGGTTGGTCAAAGCCATCTGGTCTCTGGATGTCACTACCTCCTCTCTTGGTTGTGTTTGGGTAGGAGGAGGTAATGTTGCTTTGAATGCCATGATTTAATCCTCTATTAATTTAAGTGGGATTATATTAATGGAAGTAACAGATTGGCATCTGCTTCCATTTTAAGGCTGTATGGGCTCATGGACAATCAAAACAAGGATGGAGAATCAGACATCAGAGAGCCCTATGACCTTCAGGTACTGAAACAGGACATATGTTTTGTATGAATATGTAAAAACAACAAGTCTGGGGACAATTTAACTGTCATAAAACTGGTCATATTTTGATGCAATAAGACTAAAGGATAATAAGGAAACCCAACATTCCAATCTTAGATTTACATTTAAATTATTTGCTTAAATTACAACAATATTAACAACTGTAGGCAGCAGAACAAACTGTGTAACAAAAAAACAAAAACAGATCAGACCTCTAATAACATTTTCTGTGTGCTGCTATCAAGTCATCAGAGCTCTCTAATAAGGAACCAACAAGACCAACAAAATGAAACTGACTATGAATTGGGATTGAACCGGGGCTCTTCTTATCAGTATATCTATGCTGTCTGTTAAGTCTTTGTGTCAGATGTAGGAGAAGCTCCCTCTGCTTTGCTACTTTCCTCAGATTTCAGAGTTATTAAGGGTTTTGGATGATCTGAAATTTCCACCTTGTGGCCACCCACTTGTCGACCCACGAAACATCAGCAGCAACATGGCCAAGCTCAGGAACACAAGCAGCTCCTTCAGATCCAGAGCTGTCCTCCCTCCAAACATCACCCAGCTGTCCCAGCAGTGCTTCCAGAGGCGGGATTACCTGGGTGAAATGTCACCTGGTCCTGCCACTGCAGAGGCCTTGTCTCATCCCGGATTACCTGCCCCAGACCCTCCCCAGCCCACACACCTGGTAGAAAAGACAGAGGTGTGTGTGCCCTCTGGCTCCATGTCCTCTATCACAGGGCAGCTTCAAAATCCTGAGATCCAGAGCGAAGAGCAGGGGATGCCACCAAAAGAGATCCTTAAAATAGGTCAATCAGCAATTATTCATACAGTATATCAATCATAAGTCATTGAGAGGACAGCATTTGTGTTTGGCAGGTGTACATTGTACTTGTACAATAGATAGTGCATTAACACTGATTGTTGTAAATCTGGATCCAGATCCAGGACCAACTACTGAATGGTTCTTCGAGGACATGGCAGACTTTCAGAGGAAGGTGTTCTTTGGTGGCAGAAAGAAACTTGGAGTCCAGACGCATTCTGGGAAAACTCATCACAACTAAAACAGAGGAGGCTTCTTAGCCACACATTAATCAGTATAATGTTCCATCAATCTGGCATTGTTGGATGTCTGAAATAAAAGCTGAAGAAAATTAATTCTTGAATGAATTGCTCTCTGTTGCAATTCTGATCAGCCTTAGCTCCTCATATCTATTTATATTTATGTTGTGTTTTTGTTATCTGTGTGAAAAAAAGACTTAAGTTTATGTATTTGATCTAGTTCATTAATGTATTTATTGACTTACTTTCCCTTTAATTAATTTTATATATTTTCTTTGATCCAGTTGCCGGTGCTGCAATTGTTGAGTTAGACAGTGTTTCCTCAGTTTTCAGTTGCCAGTTTTAAGCCTTTTAAGCCTTCCATCCTTTTAATTGGGTATGCAAGCGGTATGTCTATGTGGAAGTGAGTGGGTAGTGGGAATGGGGGAATTTTGCAGTAGCGCTTTATAACTCCTCCCTATGAAGCATTTATGAAACATATTTAAGACATTTGTTAATCATTAGTAAACTGTTACCTCTCAATTATTTCTCATCTATAAATAATTATCTGATGAGAAATAATTATGTTAAGAGTTAACAGTATACTAATGTTTAACACATTTGTTAACAAATGGCTGTAGGATGGAATTCTTCATTATGGACAAAGCACTAATACATACATCTCGATATAATTGACTAATGATTAACTAATGACATATATAAATGATTAACTAATTAATAGTTAAGAGTTTACTAATCATTAACAAATGTGTTAATTAAGGGCATATGTTATGTGTTAATTAAGGGCATATATATGGACTCCTTTACCATGGACAAAGCATTGACACATACATCTATAAACGATTAACTAATGAGAAATAATTAAGAGTCAACAGTTTACTAATGATTAACAAATATGTTAAATAATGTTAATAAATGCTTAGTAAGGAGGAGTTATTATAGTGCTATAAGTGCTACCAGTTTTGTTTAAATTTATGTAAAGTTTTCATTATGTAAAGCACTTCATGCAACATCCTAATTAAGTCTGATCGATTGATAAATTGTTATTGAATGATGACTGAATGCTACATATGTATGATGTATGGAGGCTCAAAATTTGCTGAGGGACTTACAAATTCAAGCACACTGTTGAAGACCATACTCCTGACAATGATTTGTGAAGGTGATGGTGGAACCACTAGCCAATCACAGTCCAGTCTATGTGTACAATGAGTCCTCAGCTCTGCAGCTCTGGTGGCACCCACTGTTGGTCAACGCCTGGCTCGTCCCCACGTTCTGCTGCCTCATCATGCTGCTGGGCCTGCTCGGCAACTCGCTGGTCATCCACGTAGTCAGCAGATGAGGAGAGTCACCCACTTTTACATTGGTAAAAGCAGCAGGCGGCATCTGTGCGCAAACAGGAAGACAGGAGTGGAGAGAGCTCAGTGCGGTATGGCAATGTCAACAACATCTCTTCACTTCGTTTAATAGGGCAAAGTACAGAAAAGAGCAAGCTGGAACTTTTCAAAATAAAAGTCAGAAACACAGATATTAGAATACATGAGTTTTACATCATCTGAAGTGATTTCCTTTTTATTGTCATTTAGAATGCAAACACAGTACATATCAATAACAATATCCTCTTATGTCTGAGTTCTCTATCTCAGTCGAAATCACTGTTGTCAATCTCTTCCAGTTAACCTGGAAACCACCGATATCCTTTGTCTGCTGTGTCCCCTTCACTGCCACACTGTACCTGCTGCCCAACAGAGTCTTTGGAGAGTTTATGTGTCAACTGGTGAACTATCTACAGCAAGTGAGACACACACACACACACACACACATTATTACACATTATTACTGTAGCTACAGACGATGCAAAAAAGACAATGAAGTTCAAAAGTGGGACTTTGGGACCTAGAATGAAAAATCACTTTCACTATGGGTTTCTGGAATGACAGTCTATTCCCGGTGTCTTCATAAAAAAATCAGATTGTGATACTGAAATGGCAGCTGAAAAATATTAAGAAAAATATTAATAGCTGAGAACAAGGATGAATACTCCATTAACCCATGTAGGACCTTTTTCAAAAAGACACCAAGACTATAATGTCAAGACTGGATTTGCAGGATTGTGGGTACACAAACATTCACTCACTTCCTTTTTTTTTATGTCTGCAGCTTAAGGTTTGGGGTCACTGCATGTCTATCTCCAACTCCTCCATCAACCCACTGATGTATGCCTTCATGGGGAACAGCTTCAGGAAGGCTTTCGGGCAGGCTTTCCCTGCCTTATCCCTGTGGTGTGGGAGGAGGAGAAGGTGGCGCAGGGTGGGAATCATAGACGCAGAGAGTGGGAGAGAGATGAATCGGCACGTGCCCAATGGAGATGCAGAGATGCACTTTCTTTCATCTGGGTCCTAAAGGCCATGCTGGGCATTACAACACTGTGAGCTTATTGTTTATTTATGGTTTGCTCAGGAGATGAGAGCAGACCAGTGGATGTGGTTATGGACACGGGCACAAACTGTCCAGTGTCGGCTCAATATAGAAAGTGGTAAAAATACCAATCAAGGACAGGTTGACACGCAGCCACACGCATACAGGCATACACAGACACACACACACCACCCATACACACACGAAATGAGGAGAAATCACTGCCATGTGATCTCTTAAAAAAGAGAAATCGGTCATATGGCTCTTGTGACCTTCACGAGCTGCTGGAATACAATTATCTGTCACACGTTTTTACTTTAGGCAGTCATGATTCTGGATGTCAAACTGTATGAACAGTCAGTTTTATATCTCAAGGAACTGAGAGTTGCAACAGTCGCAACAGTGCATCCTTTTGTGAATGGATTTGCACCACACTGGTGCCAGTATTGCTTGGAAAAATGTCTCCAGATGATTAGCTTTTTTAAGAGGTTAAACAAAGTTAAGAAGTTATCCTGCTTTAAGGCTAATCCAAATTAAATTATCACATTATGAAAAATTAATGAAGTAGTCAATTGCCATTTTGTATCAATATTTGATCCATCAGACTTGCCTTGTCTCTGAATGTAATTTTGCTGTAGTGTCATGATAAGATGCTTGTTGATGCTTGTCCTTTCTGCTAACAATTTTTAAAGTATCAGTGTCATCAAGACAGTCAAGTCAAAGAGCCCATTTTATTCTAAGGCCTGAAACACACTTTTGACAGGTAGATGTCCTACTCAGGGTGTTATCATATCCAGCAGGAGGCAGTGTTAAACATAAACCATTGCATTTAATGAAAATAAAGCAAATCAGGTTTGGTAGTTCCTGAGACCCTAAGGTGCAGAATTTGCTGTTAACTATGAGGTCTGTCTGCAGGGCAGGGAGCAACAATCAACTCAGAAACTTTTTCTCCTCCAGTCACAAACCAGTATTTTCACACAATGCCAATTTGATTTGTTAATTAGTACTGGTTTAAAAATACAAAAAAATAAACCCTGTGGGAATTCAAATCAATTCATAATATTATGTCATAGTTCTTAACATGACAAAAGTCCCTACTTCATGCTAGGGGTCTTGATGCAAACACATTGTAACAAACGGTTTCAAAAAACAGGCATTTGAGTATTTCAGTTTTTGTGTGTCACAGTTCATTAAACAACCCCTTACGAAACTACTTGTGTATTACAAATGCGTGATTCTTGTCAGTCGCATTTTTGTGGCGTGATAGTGGAGCCAATCAGCCCACAGCTCAATTGATTTCCGGTTGTGGAACCGATGTCTGACGCCAACCAATCAGAAGGCTCGATGAGACCAGGGCGTCTTCGTGCTGCCTTCACGTACCAGTTTAAATATCTGATTTTACAAAAACAATAAAAAGTCAAACGTCATCCCAAAACGAGCCCATATCAAAACAAAATAAACCAGATATTTTAATTACATTTGATGGTAAGTTTATCACAGAATTAACAACACGTGATTTCTTCAATGCAAAGTCATCAAAACTTTCTTCTAAAACTTAAAAATTAAAACACACATACAATTATTTATCCGTGTTTTCACGTTTGCTGATATGTAGCGTATGGAAATTGATCACTAGACTATTTTAATGACTAATAAGCTCAACCCTCTTCAGCTACACTGGGTTACATGAACATTATATTAATGATAAGAATGCACCATGCCTGGACAAATAACATTTTCACAAGCTTGCAGCTGTGCGAGGTTTTAAAGTAAGAACCATTGTAATGTATCATGCATAAATAATATCATATCAGAACAATCATGAAAACAGCGTAGCTTTATTTTCTGTAAGTATTTATATTTCAGTACAAGAGCGCAGTCTCGATGTAGCTCTGCTTTCTGAGGAAGCCTGAACGCAGCACTCCACAGACACGGTCGTTGCAGGAGGAGGAGGAGCTGAACTGAGCAAAAGAGCCGGAGTTGCTGCCGAAAAGCATCCACATCTCAGTTTAACAGCAATTACAGGATCTCATCTCGACACCATGGATCAGAAGCAAACCATCAACTTCGGAGCCGGACCCGCAAAACTCCCGCAGTCCGTAAGTCTAGACCCTCAGACCAGAGAAGAAAAGACAAGAGAAATGCCACTTTGCGAAGAGGTTTCTGCAGATGTATGCTGCAGACTTTGACTGATCTTGTGATGGGATTGATTCACACTATCAGAAGTCAGCACATTCACGCATGCAGCCAATCTGCTGTGTCAGATTGTGTGTGTATGTGTGTGGTTGTCGGATTGTGTATGTGTGTGGGTGTGTGGTTGTCAGATCGTGTAAATGTGACACCCACTGCTGTTCACTCAGCTGCAGCAGCAGGCTGAAATAGACAGGGCAGAGTTGCATCAGCCTCCATTCATTCATGTGGAAACCTGCCTCTTTTGTGCCTCAGCCTCTCACAGTGGTTTCCAGCCTGCGGTCCGCGGGCCTCAGGCGATCCCAGCAGAGACATATCAATTCATGTATATCAATATACTGCATATTTCTCGATATTTGAATTTGCGCCGAATAAGGTCAAATAGATGTGTTGGATCTGGAAAGTACCTCAATTTTCTTTCTTTCTTTCTTGTCCAAAGGTAAAGTACTTGTCTAATGATAGTTATTTCAACATATTATACTTTGCCCGACGTGCAACCATAAGACCAAGACTTATCTACAATGTGTGGCAACATTGGTCAATTAACTAAACTTGTTGATGATGATTTACCATAAGTGCCTGGTCAAGCCTTTTTGGGGCCTCATGCGAATATGGACCCTGTCTGTCCCCTTGACAGACAGGCAGCCCAAGCAAAGATTGAGACATTATCTGAGAATCTTTAATCTCACAATTAACGGAGCAATTTTTGAATAAATGTCAACTTGTTCCAGGTGCTGCTTCAAGCACAGAAGGAGTTGCTCAACTTCAGCAGTACCGGCATCAGTGTTCTGGGTGAGTAGAGCTCCACGTCCTCAGAAGACTTTGACACGGCATTCCTCACAGTCCTGCCAACACACATGATCAACACAAAGATCTATGTGTATCGATGACCACAAGATCTTAACCCCTGAAACCCTCCCAGAGTCACAGTTCTTCTTTCTTTCTTTTTTTGATCTTGTTAAAGGAAAAGTAATTTGTCCTTAGGTGCCTTGTTCGTACTCATCACTTCCTGCTGTGCATTTTGAGCACAAGGTCGCAGACACTATCCACAGTCCAGGCCCTGGAGTTAATGAGAGGCCTCAGCAGTCTGTTAAGTTTTACGTTTCCCCTTACTCTGCTTCTGAACAATGTGGGGCAAAGGTGCAGTAGAAGATGGACTTTTGCAATGAAACAGACAAACTTTGCAACATAGACACGTGATTTTTAAAATTTGGACTCACATTGCTGATATACATCTGATTACATATTGTATTTTACAGAGGGATTGTGAGTTGGCTCTTGTTTTCCACTGCCAGTATGAATGTTTTGAGACTACAGCAGGAAAAACCTGTTGGTGTAGGCACATATGCACTTTGTGAGAAGGTGTTAAATTACCCCCAAAGTTACCACAAACCAGCATTTGCTTGTTGTATATCTGTAAAATAAAATCACAAAGTGCACGCCACGCAGTGGTTGCTGGAATCTGTCCTGCATGCATGTTTAATGAACCCAAATCTGCACATGTGAAAGCAGCCCGGATTGACTTCAAATGTTTCTTGTTTCTGTTCAAACCAGAGATGAGTCACAGATCGGCAGACTTCAACAAAATCATCAACAACACGACAACTCTCCTGCGAGAGCTGCTGTAAGTGCTGCCACATGCATGGCTTCTGCTCTCACCTCAGTGTGTAACTTATGATCTGCAGAAAGACTGCACCGCCACACCCAGGAGTGTCAGGGCAATTTTATGTAATCACCTCATACTGCACAGCTTTTTATTTGTGCAGCTCTAACAGACCTGAACCTACCCATAAAGACCTGGAAACATATGGATGGAAATATTATGAATGGACCATAAGAGATCAGAGATCATTTATTGCCATGGCTTTCAAGAGCTGTTGTTATTGGTAATGTGTTGTGTGTTTCTCCTCGGGGTGCTGTCACTTACTTACCCTGCCAGGTTGTGGTTGTCGGCTGAATGTCGGGGTGCAGGATGAGGCCTTGACATTTGATCCACTTTCATTGTCATTTTAAATTGTTCACACACTCATGGCAATGAAAGGCAGTCTGACATCTAACCAGAAATGTGAAAAGCAATAAAAAAGCACCACGAAGAAAATGGAATTTAAATAATATAGTGAACAAGTAAAGTAAAAATAAGTAAAGGTGTAAGTAAAAATAATTCTAATACAAATCCATAGATAGTATATGTACATGAGACTCTGGATATTTGCAACATGATTACTGAAATATACAGTTTGGATTTGAAACAGGCACCATCTCCCTGTCTATAGATCTATAAAGAAGAAACTGTTTTACTTGTAACATTTTGTCCACACGAGTGAATCAGCGTGGTCTTGATATCAGCTTGTACTGTAGGACGGTTTTATCTGTGCAGGAAAAAAAGTCTGTCTGCTTGTTATCCACAGTTTAACACGGTGACCTTTGTCTTCACAGGAACATCCCAGACAACTATAAGGTGATGTACCTGCAGGGTGGCGGGTCCGGACAGTTCAGCGCTGTCCCCCTCAACCTGATTGGCCTGAAAGAGGACAGGTGCGCCGACTACCTGGTGACGGGCACCTGGTCGGCAAAGGCAGCGAAGGAGGCAGAGAAATACGGCAAAGTCAACATTGTCCACCCAAAGCTGGATTCTTACACCAGTAAGCCTCTGCGGCACGTCTGAGTGCTCATTAATGCTCCTCTTCTTTGGTTTTAACATAAAGACGGACGATTTAATCTGTCAGACCTGCAAAAGGTCTGTCTGTCCTCGATGTCGTATTTTACTCTTGCATCTTGAACGTCTCATCAGATGAAATGACACTGATTCTCGAGCCTAACTCGAGACTGTGCCAACATCTTCAGTTTCTGTGTGTGTCCAGAACAGAATCGAACCAGTACAAGTTCACTGGCTTCCCTAATCACCATGCATCATGTGATGAAAATATCAGACCTCTGTCCTCTTTCTCTAAGTTAAAAGAGTTTTTCTCTCACTGGGATCATTAGAAGTCAATTTAGCCAGAAAATACTCTTTATAACTCCATGAAATCCCTTTAAGTCTTTAATAGTAGTTTTAGCATTTGTGATAAAGTTTGGTCCCAGAGTGGATGTTTAGTAACCCATGGGTCTTTTCTGGGGTGACAAGAGGAATTCCTAATTATTGTTTTCAAGGTTGAGTGTAATTGCTTTTGGCACATCAACATTAGTGTGGTCTCCTCTGAGTCGGCCGTTGGTAGTCCCCCTGTGAGCCCATGGTTATGTAATAGACAAAGGAGCCGAGGCAGTGGAAGACTCTGGTATGCGAGGGCGCTTTTCCACATGGTTGTATCTGACGGGGGGCTTTCATGGACTTCTTTGTTGCCCTAATGTCTTGAGGCGGTTTTACCGTGTGCTGGAAAAATGAAGTTGGATTGAACACTTTGGGATTAAGAGATGAAATACCAAAATCCAAACACACTGCTGCTCCTCTCAGTCCACAGACAAGCTGGTTTGTATAAGTGGAAACACAAAGCGAATATGAATTCCAGAGATCCAGATTGTCTTGCTCCTCAATTGACCCCTTCAGGCAACTTCACATTTCACAGGTAGAGGACTGGACCTAAACTGACTGTATTTGTGAGCTGTCATTGTGTAAATACACACAGGCTGATGTGTAAGCATATTATTGACAAAGTAATGTGACACCACTAGGATGACAAGTTAGTATTTTAGTTTTCATAGGTTGCTTGTAGCATGGTGCAGATACATTTGATTGCAGTGGATGAATCTAATCTGTTATACTCTGTGCTGTTAATTATTAGTTCAGAGTTAGTGTGTTTAAAATTATATTTAAGAATTCCATCACTTTTCCAGGTTTTTCAAAAGTACTGGAAAATTGCAAATTCTTGCACATTGATCTGATCACACACCAGGTCACGTGCACTTTCCAGAACATAGTGACATATGTCTTAACTTATGTAAAAGTATTGCTGATCTATCAGTTTCACTTTAAAGAAAGTTTGTTTAATATAAAACCATCATCCTTGGGTCTATTTTTAGACATTTGTCATGTATAATTGTAGAAACTTGCTGCCAACTAATGGATGAATCGTGGAACTTGGTTTGAGGAGTTGTGTATGAAGCCTGTTGGTTAGGGAATGTTATCAAATATGCAGATGTTACAGTTAATTTCAATTGAGTTTGAGTCAGTTGAGTTTGTGCTGTCGACGCTTCCTCCATAGAAATTCCAGACGCCAGCAGCTGGACCTTGAACCCCTCGGCCTCCTACGTGTACTACTGCTGCAATGAGACGGTCCACGGCGTGGAGTACAACTTCACTCCTGAGACGAACGGTGTGGTCCTCGTCAGCGACATGTCCTCCAACTTCCTGTCCAGGCCCGTGGACGTTTCAAAGGTGAGGTTTCAAGCTGGGAAAACCTCAAGTTTTCCCAGATGTTTACCATCGTTAAACTCCATGTCAGAGAAGTTGGCCTTGATATTAAATCTGATCTTGCCTCGTGTAGTTTGGGCTGATTTTCGCCGGCGCTCAGAAGAACGTGGGCTGCGCTGGGGTCACTGTGGTCATCGTGCGAGAGGACCTGCTGGGACACGCTCTGAAAGAGTGTCCCATTGTCCTGGACTACAAGGTCCAGGCTGAAAATAACTCCCTCTACAACACACCGCCCTGTTTCAGGTACAGTCACCTGCTCTACACAACAAAATAGCAAGTTAATGAATCTAACTTGGGAAAATTAAGGTGCTTTCCAAGTAGTTTGACTGCAAAATGTATGATGTATTATTCATGTAGAGTAAGTCAAAGATGTTTTGCCGATTACAGCCTGTATTGATGATGATGAAGTCTTAAAAAGGTTTGAAATTAACTTAAGGATTCTTGCAGATACCCTGGAAAAGTTTCTCTCTTCAGTTGATTGTTATGTAACAAGCAAATTAGGATAGATTGCATATGATACATACAAAACCACCTCTGATTCTCACTAATGGACATACCAAATCCCAAATCTGTGTTAATAAAAAATGTATTGTAAAATCCAACGTGTTTTTACCTCACATGATCACATTGTTCCTTGAAGGCTCATATTTGATGTAAGAGTAGAGTCATGAGAGAGACTATTTGTGTTGTTTGTCTATGTAGTATCTACATCATGGGCCTCGTCCTGGAGTGGATTAAGAACAACGGTGGCAGCGCTGCCATGGAGAAGCTCAACGGGCAGAAGGCCGCCATGATTTATGACATCATCAACGCTTCCAACGGTTTCTATGCGTAAGTGCAGCAGGCGGGAAACTCAGAGAAACTCAGGGAAGGTTCACACTTCCTGGAAATGTTTCACCTGCCAACATCTGCAGTCATTTTCACTGTTTATTTACAAGACTCGATCAGTCTGTGTCATTGGAAAATACCGAATCGCAACTGCTTGTAGCAACTGTGAAATGATGTTGTTGGGGCTTGAGAAGAAGCCTGTGTAAGCCTAGGTGTAAAGCAAAAACTTAATAAGTGCACAGAAGCAATGTTTGTACAAACTCTGCACAGGGGTGAGATGTTAGAACCAGAATGAGCTGCAGCACTGCTGTGTCCACATGTCCAGGTGTCCCGTAGACATGGCCTGTCGAAGCCGCATGAACGTCCCGTTCCGAGTGGGGAAAAAAGAGGGAGACGAGGCCTTGGAAAAGAAGTTTCTGGAAGGCGCAGCCAAGCGTGGGATGATATCACTGAAAGGACACAGGTCAGGATCTGTCCAAGATGTTGTTACATCATTCCTTCTTTTAGGCGTATATTTATTTGTTAGGCATTAGCAGCAGACCATGTAAATAGTTTGTAGAGCTCAGAGGTGCCTCTTTGTCTCCCCCTGCAGGTCGGTTGGAGGAATCCGTGCGTCTCTGTACAACGCTGTAACGCTGGAGGACACCGAGGCCCTGGCCGTCTTTATGAGAGAATTCCAGAAAGAGCACCAATAGAGCAGACCCAGCTCTGAGTCAGCTGTTTACACACAGTGGCCTTGGTTTACCTCTAGTTGGGGATCCAGGTTGGATCTGGATGGTGACCCTTTAGACACCTGTTCCTGTTTGCTACAAAAGCTTAACCACTACATTGCCGTTATTGTCTTTAATTACCCGTATGTTTCATAGAATCGCTATTTTAATGGATTTGATTACTGACAGTGCGTTGATGTACATACTGTAGGAAATTCTTGTTAATGTTCAAAATATATTTACATTCCAGTAAAATTAACTTCGTAACACTTCACTTTCTCAGGGTTGTTTCTTGTCTCAAGAGTTGTTTCTATTACGCACCACATTTTATAACACGCTGTCCTTCGTCTGGATGAGGCCAGGTCTCTGTTACTTAGCGATGGAGAGGCCACAGCTTTTCCAAAAGACTCTTAAGAGTCGAAAGAGGTTTAGTAGGTTTTAGGTTTTCTTAAAGAAAATAAGGGGAGGGAGTGACAAATGAATGTAAAATGGAAGATGAAAGCTAAAATTTTGATGTTTGGGTCAATATAGGAAAGAGTATGGCATTTTGCATTTGCAGTGTTTTTCAATAGTTTCCAAAGTGTCAATTTGCAATTGAAATAATAAATGACAAAAACAAACACACCATACAATTTCCACTATGTGGAATCGATCAGTAGCAAAAACTCTCTTACAATAAAAATGAAAACAATCTTGAACCAAAAATGAAAGCTGTTGTTGCTGCAAATGTCCCATAGGTGGCGCTGTTTGTCAAGACACCAATGTGTGCAGAGTATCATTCATTGAGGCAGCAAAGCTGTATTACCATGTTAAATCCCAAAAATAATTCCATACACACACACATACATGATGCACGTCTCTGCCATCCATCCATTATTATACCCGCTTTGTACCTTAGTGGTATCGCTGGAGTCCATCTACTACACAAAGGGCAAAGGCCGCTAATACTACCTTGGAGAGGTCCCCAATCAGGGCAAACACATGCACACCATTAACTCTCACATTCACACCTTGGATCTCAATTGACCTAAACATGCACAAGTCTACAGCCTTATTCACAAATCACTGTGTGTTGAGAGATGTCAAGTACATCCAGACAGAGAAAGTCATTGACTGTGTGGTTCGAGTTCCAGGAACTGAACATTACCAGTGATTAATGAAATAACTCATCTCCAGATGACTGTCAGATGTGTGAAAAGACTGCCAGGCTGGAGCAGGCATGATGTCACCTGTGCTTTCATTGCTTTCATCTTTTACACGGTGTGACTCTCTCACTGCATGAATGGTTCTAAGAAAAGGAAAATGTGGAAAACTTTCAACCTGCTCGCTTCTTCACGTCTTCAGATGTGGCTCCTGTATTGTGCCTCAACCCATGTTTGTCGAGAAGTACCATCCTTTAAGTGGTGTTTCTCATTAGATTTAATATACCACTTGAAAAGTGGGTGATCGTGAAGTGTTTTCTCCTTGAATCGGGCAATGAGCTATTTTTCTTACTTTCATTTCGAGGTGTAATGAAACACAAGGCAAAGTTGATCCAGGAGTTATTATTTTATATAACATCCCAGGCGGTTCTCTCCAAAAAGTAATTTTGGCTGTTGGCAAATATCAATACCAAGAGCAGGGGAGGAAGTCTGAATGCTAGTGTTGACTGAGAGTCCCCGGGGCACGAGGTGTTGGACCTGCTGTGGAGGTTTGTGTGCTGAACAGTAAAAAGGTTCTGCCAGACTGAGGTATTGCTCCAAGCCAAACGAGCTTTGTGTCGGTGTGATATGACACAGCTTCTTCTTTGTCTCTTACATCTTTCTCTACTTAAATGAGACCAGGAATCACTGAATGGAGTATTTGTCCTTGTGCTCTGGTGCTAACTAGAAGCTACGAAACGTTGGTTTAATCAGAAATGCAATTTTACAAAGCCCTTTACAGTCCTACTTGTGAGAATGCTACGGCCTGTCTGCTCAGATGTTGCACCTTTTCATGCTTATCTGGCAACCACCTTTTGGCTTCACACTGACTGCCTTTCTGCCTGCCACCCACATGACATTAAAAGTGACTTCACATCCCTTGCTAAACTACTCATCTTAAGCTGAATTAAAGAAACTGACAATAAAATAAAAAAAATAATTAATCAATGAAAAAAAGAATCATCCTCAGCATCTCACACCTGCACACCCTCTCCCATAAAGCACACCAAATAAAAGCATTACAACATATTGGTTAATCATTTGTACACACTTCTACATTTTTTCTAATGATTTCACCCTGAGTAAATACTTCATTTAATGTTTTAGTCGTCATTAGTAAATCATTACAAACTCATCATTATTCATCAACTAGTAATACATAAAAGTGTTCTGTTATACACCCAAATTTATTAAAATCTTAACACTCAACTAATGATTAGTTACTAATTTCTTGACAAGAGTTAGTTCCCAGTATTGATCAATCAGGATTGATCAGTTACTAAGCACTTGTACATGGTAGCTAGCAGTGGAAAAATAATTACGAGTTAAAAGGTTAGAAAGAATTAACAAATGTGTTAAATAATGCTTAATAAATGCTTAATAAAGAGTTATTATAAAGTGTTACAGATGATTTCTGGACCTGCCATACAGTGTATCTGGAAATGGTCTGCTGACATTTTCTTGGAGCCATGTTAAAAGTGTTTTTTCATTCCAGGTACTTTTTAGGTCTATCAGTAATAGCTCACCTTCATTTCTGGCCATCAGCAACGGTGTCCTTGAAAGTTTTCTTCTGTCAGCTGAAGCTGAAGCTTTGTATTATACTTATTTTCTTCTGGTCACCAATAAAATTCTCATTGCCTCCCCCAAAGTGGCAGAGAGATCTTCTTTACATGAAGAGCAATCTTCAGGTTGTGAACTCCTGAGACTATATCTCTATCTGACTGTATCTATCTATCTCTGCTTTTTCACTTCCAAGGTGTCCCGGAGCAAGGCAAAAGGTTGGAAAGAAATTAAGGCTCTGCATTTGGCTACACTTTATGCATGTTGTTAGCATTAACAAAATTTGCAGTTTGAATCCCTAAGAGAGATACTCAAGCAATAACACTTGGACACAGGTAAGGTCCAAAACAGATAAAATTATGGATGGATGAATGGGTGATAAAGTGTGGTAATTTAGGATGTGAAAACAAGACCAAAGCTAGCTGCTCTGCTAACTGTGGTGTACAGTACAACTTGCTCACAACAACAAAATAAGCATGTTGTTGTTGATCCTGCCTTTTGTGAAGGATAGTGAGAGTGATGGCTGATATTTTTGCTGATATTTCCACACCCACTGATCATGGTGCAAGATGAAAAAGTGTATGGGTATCCTGGAAAGAACATGAATTCCTGTGAGAAAAAATGATAAGAATTTGAACCAAGAGCTATGGAGCTAAAGCCACAGCAACCTCATGGTGGCAGTAGAGGATCATCACGTTTGTATCTGCCATTCTTTGAACTCCAAGAACGCCTGTGCAAGGTTTTCAGGTAAAAACCCATGCAGCAGTTGTTTTCTTTCAGTCTGAGCCAAAGCGGTGGACTGACATCCACAAAGCTGCGATGCTAATAAGCTGTGACAATTTGAGAAACAACTGCAGAGAAGCAACTAAGTTGTGAGTGAATCAAGCAACAGTGTGGTGAGAGAGGTAAAAATAAAAATGACACATCGCTGAGAGTCTGTGCTGTTATGCAGGACTCGGGAGATAAATCTCAAAGTCTCCGCGGCTGGGTGGAAACCTCTAGAGGCCCCTCCTTTTGAGAACTCTGTTTCTACAACATGAGGTTGGTTTCAGGGAAGAAAAACATCCGAAAAGCGGAGGATTGGAGCACGACAACGTAGGCATGGAAGGAAGAACTCCATTCCTCTGATGAGCACAGGTTTAACATCGTTCATTAGAGATGAAACCGTGGAAGAGCTGCGGGGCTACAACCTGCAACAGCCACTGGAGGGCACAATAACAGATACCAGTCATGCATTAATTGGAACAAGCCTGTCAACAATTTGTACGTGTTTTTCATTTGCATGACTGTGCTGAACAAACCTCGCTGTTTGCGCCTGTGGCTGTGAAACAGACTGTGCAGGGTGCATTTATGGTAATCAAGAAGTATGGGATAAAAAGAGTGTGTGCTGTCCTGGTTAGAATAAGTGAAATTCAACTAATTTCAACTTGTCTGTATTTGAGAGGAGGCATGTTTGTGAAGGTGATATGATCGTGCGTAGCTCTAAGCATTGTGTTTTCAGCCTTTCCAACAGAGGTTTTTGCTCATCAGGTGCACAATAACAAGTTCTCTATACTCCGTGCTCTGCTTAAATGCGAGAGCAGAGCAGACAAACTGCCTAACCTTGCGGCAATTTTTTCCAAAAATATTGTCCATGACCCTGCTGCACAGCCACCTCAAAAGAGAGAAAAAAAAGAAGTGAGAGATAAGAAGAGGCAGAGGGGCTTTGAAATGCGAGGAGGGTTACGGCAGAGATGGGAGGTTGTGACAGGATTGTGTGGTGATTCTCGTCCTGTCAAGCCCACTAATGTCGTGGTAATGCCAGTGGCAGGCTGCAGTAAGGCGGTGATAATGAAAAACACCGGGGAAGACAATATCAAATGGCTCCTCTACATCCTACAGTGGAGATTAGTCGACACAAAAGTAGGGTGGCAGCGGCAGAGGAGGCAGAGGCAGGCTTTAGTGCTGCTGATTGAGTCTCTTGTCAAGAGCTCCATGCTTGCAGCATGAAAAGTTACTGTGACTGACATCCTTTACAGTCTATTTCAGACACACGCATACAGTTCATACTGCCTCACAGTCTGTTTTCTATAGATACTGTATACCATATCGTCCTCAGTTCATACTTGAGATGCATTATTTCCCTTTCCCTGGAATTTCTCTGTTTACCTTGCCGCAGGTTTGGTGTACTTTCACCCTAAATAAAGAAAAAGAAAGAAGAATGAATTTATATCCCATTTAAGGTTTCTATTTCAAATGGTGTTGCTACACTGCTGAGGAGCATCTCTATATATGAAAATAAAACTTCAGGTGAAAGATTTCTCCTTTCATTTTCTCTTTTCTTTAACATGATAGAGACAGATAGATCCAAAATGCACAGGTAGTAACCCTAACCCTTTTTTAATGCACCATTTAAACTTGTGTTCAGTGTTGTTTTAAACCTTTCTTTTTCATGTGTTTGAGTTCACAGGCAGCTTGTTTGTCATGTTAATGTTCACCTGGTGCATATAAGCCATAATTTGCATGCATCTATCTCTGAGGAAAACGCCTAGCTCCATCTCTGGCTTTACTCCATGCTGTGCTCTATTCATCAGCTATTTGCTAGAGTTTGAAGCTGACCAGGGCTCAGTGAGCTAATCAGATCTCTTGCTTAAGATAATCTGATGAATCAAAACAGTGATGTTGCAGTGCTGCAAAAATCAAAACAATGTGCTCTAAGACATTGAAGCGTGCTTCTTGGCATTCAGGGCCTGCAGAGCTTGATTTTTTGGCTTGTGCCAGAGAATGTCTCTGTGTTGAGAATGAACCATTTGTGAACACAGATTCATGCATTAATTACAAAGCACCTGGGGTAATATTACACAAGCAGCGCACACATTGAACCACTGCCACCAACAAGACTGCAACAGAGATTTTTTTACAGTTTGTTTTATTTGTTGGAAATTTTTCGACTGTTCCCACCGCATACTAGATAGACTCATGAGTCTGACTGGAATTCCTTCATCCATTATCTTTTCAGCTGAGTATCCAGCAGACATGGGGTGAAGACAATAATACACTCTGGACAGGTCAGTCCATTACAGGGCACACACATGCACACACGTACATGCACACACACACACACACACATAGACACACACACACACACATCATACCCTTTCATGCTCATCCCCAATTTAAGAGTCAACAACTGACCTAAACATGGATGTTTTGGGGCTGAATAAACCCACACAGACCTGGCTAGAACATGCAAACTCCACAGAGAAAGGACCTCAGTCTGACCAGGATTCAAACCAGACACCTTTTTGTAAGGCAACAGCGCGATCCATCAGTGCACTGTTACACACATTATTGAGATTTGCCTTTGAAATGTATTAGTGATAGAGTGAGCTTCACAAAATTTCACTCATGCCATATATTTGAAAGATCAGGCATAAAAAAGGTAGTGTGTCTGCCTTACTATTGATCAGCATTCACATTTTCCACTGGTTAAATCGACATCTCTCGGTTTCCACATTATTCTGGTTAGATGTGGTAACAAAACTATGAAATTTGGCACACGTTCAAATCCCACTCGAGATGAATCGTCACGTGTTTGGTGATCTTTTAATCACATTAAAACACTACTATCAGATCAGAATTTCAAGTAAGTGCAACCTGATGAAGTAATTGATTTTATATATGCCTCAGGTTTCTCCTTGAGCTCCTGATGCTTATTGCAAGGCATGGCCATGTGACTCGCCGTACGCTTGATATAATTACATGTGCTGATGTGTTGTAGCACACACGTAGTAAACTGGTGCCTGGGTCTAAACATAACCTATGCTGCATTTTATTACATCCTGAATTTATTAGCCCTTTAATCTCTCTCACACAGGCTGCAGCATTGTTGGTAATTAAACGCTGTCACGCTCAGAGGTGCACAGTCTCTTCCCTGCCTCTCTTATTATTCTGCGAGCTCATGTAACTAAATGTCCTTTATGCAACAGCCCATTTAAAGGCCACTCTGGTGATTCATGCAGGAAAAAGAAAAAAAATTGCCTCTGTCTGAATCAGGAGCACACATTTATCCCTCATTTCTACTATCCTATCGTCGGGGCACTTTCTTCATCCTCATTTAACATAATTTGCCTTTTCCTCGCTGCCCTACAACACTCTCGTGTTTCCCCCCACCGTCTTCCCTCCCTTTTCATTTCCTTACCTCTGTTCTGCCTCTCTCCTTCTTACGCCTTCTAATATTTTTCACCCTCAATCGAATTTCTTACCAAGCTCTACCTCTCCCTTTCTCTGAGAGCGTCTCTGTCTCGTAAACTCATTGCTCCATGAGGCTAATCTTGTTAGCACCAAATGCACCATGTTCCGCCGGCTCCTCTTAATTGCTGTTGTGTTATTAATGAGTGGGGAGCGAGGAAATCACTCTTAATTAGCTTGTCTCATTCGGCAGGCATCTCCAGTGAAGCGCCGTCGACGGCGCTCAGGCACAAACACGCTGGGGATAATTAAAGCACTTCACTTGTCGGAGTATTTATCTAAACCAAAGAGCAACAAGCCGTTCCCGCAATTAGCCCTGTCATTCATTAACCGCAGAGTGCCATTGATTTGAGTGTTGCGTTGTCATTTTGCCACCGCTGACACTCAGTCATTCACTGTGGTACAAGTGTGCTTCACTTATTCGTGTGCCGGAGTCACGCTGTGGAAGCACTGCACATTTATTTTTTCTTCCTGGGTTAGCTGACTCACTGATCACATTTCCGAGCTAGATTGCGACTGTGTCGTTGAGATACGGAAATGCATCTGTTATTCTATTATTCTAACACCCCATGTTTTCCTCGTCTCACGAAGGGACGTTTCAAGTCTTGGGGCCTTTGTGTATTCACAACTACCTGTCATGACAGTCAGTGGCTTTCGTCGTAATGTCGTCAAATACTTGTTTCACAATGCTCACAATGGTGTCTTAGTATCTAAAATGCTTCACAAAGCTTTTCTTTCTCCCAATGTTTGGCAAACATTTCAGTATGAAAAGGGACCTAGGATGGTTTCATTGGGGTATTTACCTTTGCTCTCTGATGTTAACATCAAATCTACTTAACATTGTGTTCATCGGAAATGCTTAAGGTGCTGTTTTAAGTGGTTAAAATATTGATACTGCTCAGAGCTAAGTGGTAACTTAGTGTAAACATCCAGACTTATATCTGTCCCAGGAGGAATCAGATACTGAGGAAGAACAGGGTGTGCATCCCTTTGACATTTGACATGCAGTAATGTAACTTAATTTATTTGTTTACCTGAACAAAAGGAAGGATGCACAAACTATTCCAGAGTTATGGTTCGCATCATACCGCATTTCAGGCTATATTATGTCATGGGCCATTGCAACATCCAAAGTTGATGTATGAATTTGGGGCATTGATGATGTTTTTGGACCTGTTGTACATCTTTGGCAAAACAAAGTCATAATAAAAGTGGTTTTTCATTTTAGGTCACCTTCAAATACTTTCCAAGACCAACTGAAATATAACTCAGCAAAAGACTAAGACAGATTTTTCGTGCTGACTGTGTTTGCACAGATTTTCTCCTGAGGGTGTCCGCGTTTCACTTCAACCAATCAGATTTAAACTTCAGCCTGTTGCAGCCAATGGCATCATTGCTGTCAAATTTTGGAAAATTACTTTCCTCTCAGCTACTGTGTGTCATTTTAGGAGTCTGCTTAGTGCCAAGCGCATTGAAATGATCAAATTACTCAGGAACTTGTAAACACCGTGCTGCCATGTGGAGAGAGAAATCGCCTGCGACTATGGAATTACTTATGCTCTGTCTGAGTTATTTCAGTTGCATTTTACAGCTTTGTCATTTGGTTCTAGGTTGAATTTTCTTGGTTTTTATGATTTATTTTATGCTTTTTCTCCACATATGTCATCTTCTTTTTTACATCTGTTTTTTTTCGGCCTTCAGAATTAATAGTTTTCATGCGTACCTTGTTAGTTTCCCCTCCTTGCTTGTGGCTTGTTTTTTTTTGTGGGTGGGGTGCGTTGTTTGGACTTTAAATTGGCTCCGTCCCTGCCTTAAATCACAGTAGGTCTGTCTTACAGCAAGATGAAACTTACTTGAATGGATGAAGAAAGCTATTAATCTTGCAGACTGTATTGTACAATAGATCTTTTGTTACTGAAGAGACAGAATTTGTTTGACCAGATAAAGCTTATTGTTTGGTTGTGTGTCCATTAATACTTGGCAACGTCTCTGTATTTTAAAACTATTTCATAATAAAGCCTGTGTTTCGCAACTACTTACAAATCCAGAGTATGCAGAGTTTTTGTAGATGCTGGTTGCTTACAATATTGGAAAACCGGGGAAAAAATAATGATCATCACAACGGCAATATTTTGGGGATCCTATAAAGTAATTACGTGTATGCACACTTCATATACGTATGCCAGTAAATCTGTTTGGGGTACAGTAAAGGTCTGCAACTCTGTTATATCCCTGTACCCAACCACAAACACCACCAGTGTTTACAGTGCATAAATAAATAATAAGTCTTCATGTTCCCCATAGTCTTGTTTACATTGACTATATGTACCAAGAGGAACTGGTAAATATATCATATACCACATAATTACATTGTAAATTGTGGGGCTGTCATATACAGTGTCGCTGTATTTGTTAAAAACAAAACTATATTGACTTTAATCATGCTTAAAGAGATTTTAATCATGCTGCTTTAGGTTAAACTGTATATTGTATGTAAAACAGTTGGGACACAATGAGAAACAGTTAAAACCTAATATAATAGTTTGCTAAACCTATTTAGCACACTGTAGGGTGCTGCAACAAATGATAATGTTTGTAGTTAAGATGAAGTCTTAAATAATTAACCAGGGAAAACACAGTCACACATTTAATATTTTACCTTAAAAACCTCATTGATTTGTATCGTGATTATAATTTTAATGCCAGCATCACTTTCCACAAACAGTTAAAGTGTGTCCCTGTGTGATTAATCTGACACCGTGTGTTATCGCTTAACACTCACAGAACTGAATTACTCTCCCTCAGATCCTTTCTTCCCCAGCAGGAAATAATAAAAGAAACGCCACTGTGATTGAGTTGCACCTGCCTTTGTCTCAGTGTGACCCTGACGTGCTCACGTTATGAAGAGAGACCTGTGTCGGTGCATTAAGACAAATTTAATTTGTACCTACAGCTAAGTGCGAAGAGGGAGGGAACTCTTATGGGGCAGGACTAATTGCTGCCTGGGGATTGAGTATGTGTGTGTGTGTGTGTGTGTGTGTCTCTGTGTGTGTGTAACAGTGTGAATGCATGCGATTCTGTGTGTGTGTTTGCTTGGCTGTCTTTCTGCCAAAGTAAACACTTTAGTGAATATTTAATGCACGTGTTTATCTGTGTGTGTCTGTCAGCATGAGATAACAGAATGTCAGCAAAGATTCAGAGGTAATGAGGCCTACGATGCCACCAGGAGTGGATTGAAACAAGGTGCACATGGCTCCACGGGCATTATTTCCCAGTATAATCAATACAGTGCAGCCACAGGGCCGAGCGTCAGAACAGGTACTCTAATTCATCATCACTAGAGTAAACTATCAGCCCGCTCCCCAAACATAACAGATGTACGGACTATTCAACAGAGGAATTAAATAATGGCATCATCTATTTTGTCACTAGCACTGATTCTCACCAAATTATTAACGATTAACAACCAGAGCCCAACAAATCCTGTTCATATCGTAAATTTCAGCATCTTTTTTAAATGTTAATTCGGGAGAGACTAAGTGACTAAGTGACACAACAAAACTACTAACTCTGTCTATATGACCAGTTAAAATTAATTCGAATGTCTTTTTCATTTCTCCACAGTCATATCTTAGGATTCCTCTTCCTCTCCCACAATGGCATGTTAAAAATCTTAAATTAGCTTAGAAACTTGCATGTTTCCAGTCAGAAAGCTGATCCAGTTCTTTCACTCCTTGTACGAACAATCTAACACAAACGTCCTGTGTTTGCATTTCTGAATAAATCGAGTGGGGGGAAGAAAAAAAAAAGTACTGTCAGGGGTAAAACTTTTTGTTCTGCGTAATCTCATCTGATGTAGTGCTGCGGTGTTTCCTCTGTCTCCGCACGCTCATGTCCTCAGCAGGCAGGCTCATAAATTGGACAGCTAAGCCTTTCATAAAGTTTAATAAAGCGCTGTTTCGCGGCTCAGGGGAGCTGGTATTAGTGACGAGAGCCGCTGCTGCCATTCCAGCAAATCACATCATCATAATGAGGCTGTACTATGGGAGTAAGACACCTCCCTTACCACCCACACACCAACAACCCCCCACCCCCCCACCCCCCCGCTCCCGGCCTCCCCTCCACCCCCCTTTGTTTTCTTTATCATTCCTCTGACACAATGCAATGTCTTCACTTCACAGCATTTTTCCAGTGGGAATTTGGGGGATAGCGTTGTTTAAACGTGGTGGGCAGCTTGGACAGGCGAGGGTTATTTCTCATTTAGTAAAGATCACAGACGCTGTAAATGCTCCGGCAGCGTGCCGTGAATGCCAACACCGGCGTGATTGGCAGCTTGACGGCGGCGGCAGCATTTGCATGGCATTTAGCTGGGCGGGCGATGGCCACCCCTAACACCAAGGTGGGTAAATAAGATGACTTCTCTGTTCACACAATTTACACATGCACAAACACACACACACACACACAGGCACAGACTCGCGCACATACACACACTCTTATGCACTCACGCATGTAATCTCACAATCTCAACAACCCCCAAACCATCTTGGCCTGCCAAACCTGGAGCCACTCATAATTGTGTGGCATTTCGGCAGAGGAAAAAGGGACATCCAGTGGCGTGGGTGAGTGGGCCGCTGAAAAGTCTGAGCCTCCCACTTCCACGTTTTACAGACTGTTATTTGAAAATGCTCAGGCACAGTTGCAATTTCTAAGATTAAAAAGGTGGACGGAGCTCTTTGATTTTCAGATTAATACAGCGCATCGTTTGGAATGTCAGGACAATGGACACAGAAATGTCTTGTGCATCTTCTGCAGATGTCACAGACACCAATTGCCTCCCATTGAATACGCTCCAGCCAGTAGGCCATGTCCCTAGTATTTCTGCAGAACAAAACAAGATTTGAAGTAGCGAACACCTGATGCTCTGTGCTGAAAGGAGAGGACTGAGTGATGATGAGATGTCTTGATGCTATTTGAATGAATTTGCACATATGATACATTTTTTTGGCATTTGTAGTGAAAGGGACAGAAAAATCATCCATTTTTACCTTTGCTTTGCTGAAAAACAATAATCTATTCCCAGCCCCGTCCCCCCAAAAAATGTGACTATTCATGTAAATGGCTGCGAGCCTATGAAAGGACTTGTAAAACAGCATCCAAGACATTTCCGATGAAACCAGGTTTCCATAGCTTCTATGTTAGCATCAGAGGTCAAGGATAAATGCTCTGTTCATCCATTCTAGTTCACTTGTAGATAACTGCATAATGTGAAAGGATGTGGTTTAAAATAGCCATTATGTTGTACACAAGTAATGGCTCTTAGCCGTGATGCACATTTTCTACTCTCAGTGCAGCAACCTTGAGCAGAGGTTTGGGGTAGTTGGTGGATGTAGACAAGCTCATTGGAAACCAAATCATAGAAATCTATTGCACATTTTAATAACATTATCATAAAAAGAAAGATACTTAACATTATTACCAGCGGTACATTTTTATCTCATTTCATGTGTTGCTGAGTGTAATGGATGATGGCCCTGGTTCAGTCTATCTCACAGTGCTATTGAATTGAGATTGTTCAGATAGCTCACTGTTGGCCGGGCCAGAGTCCTTTATCCATACAGTAAAATCTGATAAAGATATCACGGTATACTCTGCAAAGATTACTTCTTTTTAAAACTGTAACAGTGTTCGACGTTGTATAAGAAGCAGCCATAGCTCCAGAGGGAATCAGTCGAATCTATTTATTTCCATTTCTTTGTATTACCAGGCTCTGATATCAACCTCTGTGATCCAGTGACACAGGGATGTTTAGACAGTTGCTTTCACTGGACAGGGTGAGCAAAGCAGGCAAACAGCTGGTTGCATAAGCACAAAGCTGGATGGGGGAGGCACTATTCAGTGGAGGCAAAACTATAAAGAGAAATGAGTGTCTTGGTCAAAAGACAGGAACAAAATGGAGCGGGTGCAGCCATCAAGTTCTGAGAGCCATGAGAGTGATGAACCAAAACCAGGTTAAATCAAGTAGAACCTGACGATGGATGATGATGGCATCACATTTGTTCCCTTGGTCTGTCATGTTAAACATCACAAACAGAACAGTGGGATCAGTGTTAATGCCAGTATCCAGAACCAATACCAGAACTGTGGTGTGTGTCATAGTATCATGTTGGAAGAGAAACAAAAAGGACCACAAATGCATAATACAAGACTGAACTTGCAATAATATACACAAATCAGCTGAGGATCTGGCCAGGATAATGCTAGAACACCTCCTCAGGGATGTATTTTAGGCCACATCTCAGCTTCTCTGCAGAAATTGCTGCTCCCAAGTCCTGGTCCCTGATAAGCAATTGATAGTGACATTAAACCAACTTAATATTCAAAGTCTGCTTGGATAATACCCTGTTTTGACATGTTTTGACGCAAAAACATATACTAGGTCCAAGAGGCACAATCTATCATGCATTGTACTTAAATCTAATATTACATGCTGTCAAATGGCTTTTATTTTCAACCTGTTTGCCAAATAAGCAATGACTGTGGCATTTAACGTTAAAACAATTAACAGTAAAACAAGCTCTCAAAATGTAGCTCTCAAGCTGAGGTTAGGACCATCTCTGTCTGGAGGTCTCATTGAATTTGCAAGATAAACATCACACGATTCTCAAATGTATATAATCTTTATTTTCTGTAACCTCCAAAACGACACTAGCTACATTTAGACCACTTCAGAGCACCAGAAACAAGCTGCAAACATACAGAATGCTTCTTTTAATTAATTACACACCAAATAGACACAACAAAAGGATGCTAAAGGATGCAGAAACCCTGAGGAATCATTATTATGTAATATAATATGACAATATGTACTGTATTGTCATTTCATCATGATTGGTATTATTAAAAATGCCATTTATAGCACCTTTGAAAGGCATTGCTTTTTGATCATTTGTTTTGCCAAATTGTTTACATGACAATTAACTGCCAGGTTTGTCATCTATACTCATTGCACATTTTTGTCTGTGTTGTAGAGTTTACTCTCATAACACAGATGTTGTTGGGTTGTGAGATGACATTTAAGTGGTTTGCGCAAATCTCCTCTTAATGTTGCACACTTTGGTTTGGGAACCGTCTGAGGTTTTAATTAATGAGGAAAGACTCCTGCATGGACTGTTTGACCACCTACAGAAGAGGATCTGGGCCAAAACCATTTTACTGACTTCAGCATTAACAGTAACATTTACACATGCAGTAAAATTTTAAACAACTTTATTAAGGATGAAACTCACTTTCAGCTCCTGTGTGACAGATGTGACAGTTTACTGCCTTGTATGTGAAGCTGTGTGGTACGATTGTTGATGCTGGTCGCAGCAAAATAGGCAATATATAGAAGTTTAGGTTTAGTTGTGACAATAATTAAGGTAACCAAGTAATTAGGATGTGTCCCATTTAATTGTTCACTGCTTGACTTGTTCTCTGAACGCGTATAAATTAAAATCTTCGCAAACGTTCACACGTTTTCGCTACTCCCAGAACAGCAGATCTGTTTATGTGTCAGAAGTCATATTAACGTCTCCAAGTCATCTTATTTTCTCATATTTTATCCAGCTGCAGAGCAATCACACGGTCACATTTACACACCGTCCCTCAACTTTTATTCAGCTGAAATGATTTTGAAATGACATTACTGGTGACAGCCAGGCAATAACAAAAGTACAAAAACTTCTTTGAAAAACAATAAATCAATAAGCCTCGCCAACATATCCTGTTACATCCCCGACTCCTTGACACCTGAAGCTCATTAAACACAGCCTAACGTCAACTTAGAAGAAGGAGAGTACACAGAGGCTCGCCTTTTCTCAGCCTATCACAATAAGAGCTACTGAGCAACCTTGATATATTGTATATACTAGAAATAAATATGATTGTCCTTTAATCTGATTTTATTATACTGGGGACTCCCGCTGGCAAATCTACTGAGGGCTGATAGCCTGTAATCTTATTGCAGGGAGCGCGGTGTGTTTCATATCCCCTTCTTGATGGTGTTTTATCATGTCAGGACTATTATTGTTCCTATTGGTATATGTGTTTCTGCATTTATATGCGCTGGCGTATATAACCTAATAAATCGAGTTATTGCACATTCTTGTGTCTGTTTGCATATGTATGTGTGCATGTTTGTGTGCACCCAAAAGTCCCTCCAGCTCGGATGCGGGTGCTTATTTTGCCCCTCAGAGCGAGCGCCAGGCTGCTGCGAGGGTTCTGCTCTGTTTATGAACCAGGCATATTGACCCAATTTGTGGCCCTAGTGCGTTTTCTTTTTTTTCCTCTCTCTCTATTCTCTTTCTCTCTCTCTCATTTCTCTCTCCCTTCATCTCACTCTCTCCCTCTCTGTCTGTCTCTCTCTCTCTTTGTCCACCTGCCGAGGCATATTGTGAGCCTGCATGGCTGGAGGGACGGGCGCAGTCAGACTGAACTAAACGCCATACGCATCATTGAGCAGCATTACCAAGCTCTCCCCCACTCATCACACTCGATGGATGTTGCAGAAGAGTGTGTGTGTGTGTGTGTCTGTGTATGCATACAGTATGCGCCTGTGTCGAGGGCTCGGTTAACTAGAATCTCTAATAAATCAACCTGTCTGTCCACAACCTTCTCCCTCTTTTTGCTCTTACCTATTCCGCCATTACTCCACTCTCCTCCTCCTCCTTTTCCTTCCTTCTGTTTCATCTTTCCTGCTCCCTCCTTCTCTCCTTCCTCCACACTGTCCATCTCTCTCCCCTTTATGTCCTGTAATTCTTCTTTTAAAGCTCAGGGGGTGGTGTTGGAGGCATTACGTGCCCCTGATAAATCACTGTCTGGGTGCAGGTCAGAGTAACATGGCTCTCTGCAGATCAACTTACTGCCATGTGTGTGTGTGTGTGTGTGTGTGTGTGTGTGTGTGTGTGTAACCCTGTTAGTGTGTGTGTGTGTGTCATTGTGTGTGAGAGTGCGCGTGTGTGGATTTTCTGTATTGTCCCAGTGATTGTACACACAGTGTGTATTTGTGTGCATGCATGCTTGCATGTGTCTTGAGTATTCGTGACTCTACAATGTGTGCAGCGTGTGTGTGCATGCACTCCAAAAAAAAAAAGTCACTGCAGTCTCTGGCCCATACTGATCTCCCTGTCCTGCTGAATGGTGGCTGATTGAGACACATGGACTGCCTTTGTGCCCTGATCTAGTTGCCATTGATTACCTATCAGGGTTTTTGATTGCATCCTGGAAGTAATTCTTTTAAATAGGCCCTAATGGCCTCCAATCTGGGCTGATGACGACCTCAGAGAGTCCAATCGCAGATCCATTTAGGCCCTTTCAGAGCCCTCCATGTACACCCTGGAACTCTGGCTCATTGCTCACAGCTCCCTTGCACCACTACCACTACCTCTTTGCTTTGTGTCACGTCGGTGCTAGATGACGATCAAAACCTGCCTGAAACTAAGATACAGGCCTCCTGCATGGCACGGTTCAGTTCTCGGTAAAGATTAGAGAAGCTGCTGATCGCAGGAGGTGAGAGAGGCAATTGAGAATGGCAGGCGGGAGGAGAGACAGAAAGAAGGAAAGAAAGGAGGACACAAATAAAGTGGAATCCTGAAAAAAGAGAGACAGTCTAGGTTTCTGATCGGGGGAGAGGAGGAAGGAGAGGAAGCCACAGAGGAGGCAGAGGTATGACAGATCTGTTAGGGATAAGGGAGAGAAGGGAGGTGGTGGAGGAGGAGGGCGGGTGGGCTGGTCGTCAGTATGTCAGGCTGTGTTATTATAGTCTGAGGGTTGGATGGAGGCATGAGAAAGGAAGAGGACAAGGAGGAGGAGGGGGTGGCAGCAGACAGGAAGAGGGCTCGCCGTCTAATCCTCCAATTTTCTTACATTACTGCTCCCCCTCCTCCTCTCCACCTCCGTTGTTCTCTCCACTACCAGACCCCCTCCTTTCCTTTCCTCTCCTCTCTTCTCTTCTCCTCTCCTCTCTCTCCTCCTCCCTCCCTACCTGTCGACAAATGAAACTGGAGATAGCGGCAGGTTCAGAGAGATTGACTTGAAGGAGTAGAACACACAGGGAAACGAGAGAGAGAGAGAGAGAGAGAGAGAGAGAGAGAGAGAGAGAGACAGACCTCCTGCAAATCTAACAACATAAATGTACCTCGAAACACCCAGGTGGCTCAACCATTTATTGTTCTCAACTGGACAAAAAAAAAGCACTGGGGAGGTTTCCAACGCAGGACTATAGGTTTTCGCACAAACTTTGCTCCACTTCAGTCAGATGAGAAATAATAGGGGGAGCGAAGAAATGAAAATGCACTGATATGGATTTGAATGCAAGGGAGAGGAAACGCTGCTGCTTGTTTGTGGAAGCAGCCCAGAGCGTGATCAATAACATCCTGCTGATGAGGAGAAAATCCTGATGACAGAATATTAAATTAAAGAGATTGTTTTACGCCAGGAACGTATTAACGGCTCACTTAGTGGAATTACGAAGCAATGATGACAAACAAGGTTCCTTTGCCAGGCAGCACTGGTTGTTAATGTAAGGAATGTTCTGTATTTATTGATAGATTGTTTTTTCTGCCTATCTGGGATTGCTTTATTTTGTTTAATTCAGAGAAATATTGTACCTTTGATTTGATGAACAGCTGTTGTTGATTAAATCTTCACTTTTTGGGAATAAGGCTGAGCTTTCAGGGGAATTAAACTCACAAATTTAGAGTAAATTTCCCACAACTTAGTGCTGATTTCCGCAGACAATCACATGGAACAGATCAAGGCGTCGCCCTTGGCTGTTTTTTCCCCTCGGGTGAAGACAGCAGAGCTTTGGCTCAATTTGACCTTTTTCTTTTTTTTAAGCTTCCGTCTCTAATTTCCAGCAAACAAGCTAACTTAATTTTGTATCTCCTCCAAAATAAAAGCTTACATGGCACTCTCACCCTACCCTCTTCACCGCAATTAAGTGATTTCCATTTCCCCGCCCTTTTGATTGATTTGCATTCCAGTCACTTCTCATTGGGCGAGGCAGAACCCTGACTGAGTGGGACTAATTTGCCATGCTAATGAGATGGCTCCGACAAACAGAGCCAGCTGGAGACCGGAGTAAATGATCCTGTCATCAGTCAAGAACACAAACATGGCTAACAGCTAATTAGCTCACGGCAGTTTGTAGAGGTGACATCCTATCTGATCTCTGCTGCAGAAACGAAGAAGAGAGGACAGGAGGGAGGAACAATAAAGCCGAGAGGAATCGGGGAGGAGGGTGAATTTTGCCGTTATGTTTTCCCAAACACATGCCATGTAAAACACACACATACACCAACATGCACACACACACACACGCACACACACACACATACATGTAGATGTTGGTAACTTCCCCCACTGTTCCCTTTGCATTTTGCCATGGAATGAGAATAAGAGCGAAAGTGTGTGTGTGCCATCAGAATGAGGGGAGAAAATATGCTAAGCAGACAATCAGAGGTGTACCCCCCGGCGCTAAACAGCCAATCATGGCTGTCCCAGTGTGTGTCACCAGCCAGCAGGAGGCAGAATTAGTCCTGGTTAGCAGCCAGAGCCCCGCCGAGTGGCTGATTAGTCTTTTAGGCTGAAGAGGAGACAGAATGTTAAAAGTCCAACTGGCTGTCTGCGACTCTTCAACACAACAGACAAAGGCCGCTTTATATCCATTAAAAAATGGTTAAGATTCTCATTGTTGCCATGTGAATATTATAAACTGACCTGAGCAATAATGATCTTTATTTACAGCGCATCAAAGAAGGATGAACTGAGATGGATTCATAGCATTTTGTTCAGATAAAAGATGTATGAAAGTGTTTAATGGATTAATTGGTCATTTTAACATTTGTAAACGGTACAAATGTCTGACAGTCATGTAGACAGTTTTTCAGACAGACCCCTGTTGGCATACAGTAGTTCCTCCAACCTCATCATCAAAGCTGCTCTAATGTTGGGTAAATGGATCAAGAGAAACACTGCCACAGAGAAAAAGAAAGAAAAAGTCGATATGGCTCAACTTCTTTTTCCAAACTGACAAAGCTATGACATATTTGGTCAGTTCCAATAATTTTAAACATGACCATGATGGCAAAAGCACCAACATGGCCTTTTAGGTTCTAAGAGAACACAAATACTGTGTCTCAATTTTAATGTCCCACAATTACATGCACAATCTATTCTCACAAGCTATTATTCAATGTTCATCCAGCACGTGCTATATTGTTTCTATTACAAATGTTAATATCATAGGTTATATCAGGTGCGGTACTATTTCTTTCGATCATGTACAAGATCACACTCATTATTGTTTCATGTGTATTTACTGATGTCATGACCAACATTACTTTCTAACAATCCTCACACTTCCTACTATCTAATGAATTTTTGGCCACACCAAATGTGTTTCTTTTGTAACAATCTTTAGATCATTCATGGTAAAGAAAAACTTCTTTTGATCTACTATGAACAAACAATCCAAAGGCGAATACCATTGTGCCTTCTCCTACATTACAATGTCTTTCTAAACTACAGTCATGTACATTTTAGGACAGTGTAGCTCTGATGAGCTCTTTGGATTATTCACACCCGGAGGATTTCTTTTCTTCAGCTGTTCTCCATGTCACCACTTCCCTGGTAATTAATTGTTCTTCACCCAGGTCTGTCTCCTTCCTCTCTGCTTTCAGCGTCTCGGTCTGTTTATCATCTGGTTGCTCCATGCTATTTCGGGTTTTTAAGCAGCACAAACGCTTTGCATCCATCCATTTGTAATCTAATAAAGAAATGGCAGCAATCTGTATGTTCCTTTTGGGGGACTGGATGACTTTGAGCACCAGATGCTGATGTTCCCCCAGAGTCGTTACCGTGATGGAGCCGATCCTTAACTGTCTCCAATAAAGACACACATTTCCTTACACACACACACACACACACACACACACACACACACACACGCGCCGCCTCCCCTCGCTCACTCAGTGTGGAGGCAGGATTAACCTGCTGGTAGCGGAGTAAATCCAGCGCTGCCTCCGCCTCTCTGTCTCTGTGTCTGAGGAGGCCTGGTTATCCCTTCACACAAGCTCCCTGTTCAAAGGGGCGGCCGCCGGGGATTAATGACGTGTTAAAGGGGCGAGCGTGGGGGATTTTGGCGCAGCTTGCTGTAAGGACAGGAGATTTAAGAACACGGACCAGTGGTTAGTGCTCACTGAAGTATGATTAGTTAGACACCGTGCACCCCAAACGCACACACATACACACACACACATGGCCAGTGACAGACAGGGGCTATATTATTATGCTATATACCCAGAGTGCACTTGTCTTATAGAGTAAATGTACCTCTGTAACTCTGCTGACCTTTGGGACAGCAGCAGGTTCATTGTCACGGCAAGTCGAGTGTCCACGTGTTTTATTCATTTGCTTCATTTCATTTCTGTTCTATAAATTATTTTTTTCTGAAATGGACTGGTCTATGGCATCTTTACTGCCTTGGTCCTGAACGTGCTGAAAATAGGCTCAAGCAGACCCCTGGGAGACCATTGGGTACTAGGATAAGGAACGATGGAGATGAACGGAGTCTTAATTCAAATATTATGTACATTTCTTGTATTTAAAGCTCATTAAATTGCTCACATACACGGAATAATTCTTATTTTTTACCAAACTGTGATGTGTGTTTGTGAATTGCATACAGGAAATGTTAAAAGTTTAATTGGCATGGCACAATGTAAGTAACACTTACAACCCATGGAGTGTATGTGATACCAGCATCAGCAGATTAGGTAATTCATGTTTTCGGCTCTATCTCTGTGTGTATACACTCAAAACATGCTTAGCTATGTAACTTAGTCTCATGTGGTGGTGACTGTTTCGACTTGTTTCATGTGGCTGGAAAAGCAGTAACAGCAAGAACAATGGGAAAGTAACTATTCATCCTTTAAAAACGAATCCTCCAAATGAGACATGCCATGGCAGACTGAAGCTTTTCACATAATTTTTTAGAGCCCCTTTGACTTTGGCACTGCTTAGTGGTAATATTTAAAACTATGCAATAATAGTCTATTTCTCCCAGGATTATTAAAATTTATCAATATTAAAGGTTTATGGCACCAAGTGGGTTTTAATGGTGATGTAAACGTTCATGCAGTTAAAAGTCTAGAAACTGTATAACCTTATCAAAGGCCTCCAACTGCCCTTTATATTATATATGGTCTTTGGATGCTGTTTACACCACCTCTATAGTTAATGCTAATGTGTAAAGGGAATTTGCAGGATTCTCTGTGACTTGGATGATATGGTTTGGTTATCTCCTATATCTCCTGCACTGAAATGTGTCCTCTGCATGTGCAGCTCTGTTGTGGGCCTCTCTGGACTCTTTGCAAAATCTGATAAACTGCCGAGAGAGATGTCACCTGAGTCAGAGTCAGGTGAATTCTTGGGCATAAAGCAGAAATCCAACCAGGACACTCACACACCCAAATCAGCTGACATACTGAATTGTGGGTAATGCGGTGGTCGGGTTTTGACAGAGTGCATGGAAGATAAATCGATCTGTGAGTCTACAGCTTCAAAATTCATCTTCCTTCCTATTAAAAAAAACTCCATTTCGAGTCAAACGATATAGGTGAGCAACGCAACATCAGTGGAGTCCTGACAGAGGGTAAATACTCTAACCAGCGGGCTGTGTGTGTGCGTGTACAAGTGCATGGATGTCAAAGTTAGTGATGGTGGGGGAGTGTAATATTATAGATAAGCAGATATTGTAGGTAGTGGTGTGTGTGTGTATATGTGTGTGTGTGATAGAGAGAGAGAGAGAGAGAGAGAGAGAGAGAAAGAGAGAGAGAGAGAGGGAGAGAGAGTGAAAGCAAGGAGGACTGTGAAGAGATTAAGGGACATATGTACAGGTGCTGATAGCTGGTCGGGATCAGTGCTCCGAGCAAGACGTTAAGGCCGGGCTTTCTCGCCACCCACTCCCCACCTCCACCCCAAGTCAAGCCTAGACCTCCCTTTAATCCCTCACCCCCACCCCACCCACCTCACCTCCCTCTATAAGCCACTCGGCCCCCCCAAACCCACACACGCACACACTCACACATATATCCAGCCTGCTTCCCATCTACACTCAAAACCTGCTCCTGTGCAATCTCTCGCGCATCAGCTGCCAAATGAAGTTCCTCTTTAGAAAAAAAAAACTTGGCTGTGGAATCGTCTGAGGCGTTGGGGCTGGCGGCGGCAGCGGCGGTGGAGGCAGCCCTTGTGCTGAAGCCAATAATCCGGCGTCAGGGCTTCAGGTGCGCGGAGGGACGTGATTGACAGGGCCTGATATGAGGCCCTCGCCTCACTTGACATTTGGGTTTCATAAGGTCTGGAACAAAAGGCAGGGGCAAAATAATCAGAGAGGGGCGCAGGCAAATAAATCTGTTTATTCCTCCTCACCTGCCCCCCCTCTCCCTCCCTCACCTCTACACCCACCTCCCCCTCCAGCACCACGGCTCAACCCTTGGAGGAGAACGAGGGAAGGAGGAGTGGGAGGGGGGGCATGATATTACCTTTTCCTGAGCCTTAGTGGATTCACGCGCCACGACAGCAGGTCACTTTAGGCCCAGTGCTTACCTGAGATATTAGTTTGTATGTGTGGTGGATAGAGATGTGTATTTGAATGGCTGAGGTGTGTATGTGTGCACAACCCTGTGTATGTAGCAGGGAGAGGGAGAGACAACAGGAAAACCAGGCAGACAGAGTATGGGGCGGAGAATTGATGTGGTGTCACGGCGTGGAAAACCACGGGTGTGTGTGTGTCTGTCTGTGTGCGTGTGTGTGTGTGAGTGTGTTTGAGGAAGAAAAATTAAAATGTATAACAATGACACGTCTCCTCTTTTATCATGTTAAAGCGGTGCGGCGGCTGTAAGATAAGCACACACATTATAACAGATCCCATCCTTTATGCAGCCCTTAGAGGTGATAAGAAATTCTGAGACGGCAAGGAAGAAATATGAAGTGCAATGCAGCAGGACATGATTAAGATTTTCGACACAGTCAGTTAGTGCTGCTAAATGACTGAACGCGGCGGTTAAGTGAGCTGCTGACCCAGCAACAGTGTGTTTCATCTACTCACACTAAACATCCTTTTGCAGCAGCAGATGTAGGCACACTGTACACAGAAGAAAAGCGAGGCAGGGTCCATTAAAAGCCCGGATTTCAGTTTACTAAGCAAACAGCATCTTAAAGGAGTAGCACTTGTAGCAAGGTACGCTAATAACGTTCATTACTGAGGATTATTGCTCCTTTAAGGCATTCTAGTGACTTTAAAGGAGGCGTAAACTATACCTTTTAGGGTCAGTTTCGAATATTGAGTGATGTGTGTTATTAGGGCAACTGTAGCTCAGGGGCAACGCGGTCGTCCACTTATTGGAGAGCCGGTGGTTCGATCCCAGCCCCCTGCAGCCTACACATCGAAGTGTCCTTGGGCCGAGATAATGACCCCCAAACTGCCCCTGATGCTGCACCATTAGTGTACATGTGAATGGGTGAACGTAACCCGTGCTGTGAAGCACATGAGGACAAGGAAAACGGCATCTAAAAACTACTCAATTTACCATGCCATATGAAGATGTTTGAAGCGACAGAAATCTTTCATTTTATAGACACTCAACGGCACCTAATTGCAACTTTTATGTACTTCACTTGATGATTTTCCAGTTTCTGCTACTTTATCTACTCTACCACAAGTCAAAATTGTGCTATTTCTTTATCCATGGGGGGATATGGATGAGCTCTTAAGTAGCACATAAAATCCTTTTCACTTTTAACAAAACCAACAACACCACAAGGCAGCAGCATTTCTACACTGCACTCATATTAAGAGATTGTTAGAGCAGCACTAGTGAAACCAGTCTTCACTTCAGGAGGAACAATGTCAAAAAAACCTGAAAATGTGCTCCAATACTTCCTCAAGGCTGAATAATATAGAATAAGGAAGCACTGAAGAGCTTGCAGCCTGTTATAAGCCATGGCACCCATAGTAACAATGATTTAAATAGAAGTTCATTAAGTGTTTACGGTATTGTGTCTTCCCCTATATGATCTTCATCCTTACAAGCAGCCAGATGTGTCTGCAGGGGAGCTCAGTGAGAATCTAATTGCAGGGGTGTAAGTGCAATCTGTGGACATAACTGCAGACTGTTTTAATAGGCTATTCAATTAAAAAACAGGAAACACACGAGACACCTCGGGGCCATATGTTCATTTCTGCCTGGAAATAAAAACACACGCACACACATACACACACACACACACTCCCACAGTAGCACACACACGCATAAGTCAACAGATAGTTTCCAGATTAATCCTTGTGACATCTTTTAGTACCAGAGTGAGCCCCCCACGTGGGGACTCTGCATAAATCTCACCAGGGCTGCTTTGATTGGACAATACGTCAGGAGAGCGGAGTGCACCTCGCACGCCCCTCTTTCCCCATTGGTTGTCTTTAATAGTCGTTCCTCCCTCGCGCTGCACTCCATTGGCTGCGGGAGTTGTAGTTCTTTGCCGCGGACGCACATCTGTAGAGCTTATTATCGACTAATGTGAATTAAACTACACGTCCCGACGTCACGGCGCGAGCGTGTGTGTGCGTGTATCTGTATGTGTGTGTGTGTGTGTGCTCCCGTAATTGTTGTGAATATGTAATTGGGCTCGTGCGACCAGTTGCTTCTAAATTTGGCTTGGCACGAGCGCGCAGCCACAGTCCGGTGCGCGTGCAGGGGATGGGACCGGTGCACCGGAGGAGATGAACCGAGAAAACGACGGGAGCGACGGGACGAGAGAGGCTGTGAGAGGCGGACGCGCAGGGTCATGATGAGCCAGAGGTCGACGCTGAGACGCAGAGAAAACCAGAGCAAATAAAGAGGAGCAGGGAGAATATTACGCACCTTTGTCGCGCATCAGAATTACGCGATTTTTTTTCGTGGAAATTCTGGAGACTCGCTCTCGTCTTTTTTTCCACACTGAGAAGACTTTTATTATACAAGTATATAAATTACCGTCTTGGAGAAAATGACGGCTACGGGGATGTGTCCGGTCTCCTACTGACCTGACCTCCCTCTCTTTTCTGCTTTTTGTCACGCGCAATCTTATTTGTCCACCTTTTCCCGTGTGTGTGTGTGGATGAACTTTGCAATACATTTTTAATGATTCGAGATCTGAGCAAGATGTACCCCCCGGCACGGCATCCGGTAAGTAGAGATCAGCAGCCTTGTGTCAAACAGCGCAGATTAACAGCAGTGCGTCTGATGCGTAATCACTTTAGATCAAGTTTCCGTGCCAGTGCGCTCCCGCACGGACAATTGCGCTCATTGTCAAACCGCTGCAGCTGCGTGTGTGTGCGCGACTGTGTGTGTGTGAAGGAGTCAAACCATCCCTATCACAGAGGCCTATTGTCATATCTACAGTCTTAGCTGTGTGTGTGTGCGAATCAGAATCGGAATCAGATTTATTGCCAGGTAGTTATACAACTTAGTTACACAGCTATGAGGAATTTGCTTTGGTGATTGGTACAGAAAACTGGCAAGACAACAGACGACATATGGCTAGCACACGGAATACACAAAATGTACAAATAACGACGTGAGAGTAACATAATTAACACTACGCATTGTTTTTTTTAGGTTCGGTTTTATATTGGATCATAGCACTTGGTGTACTATCCAAGAAAATCTATATTGTGCACTTTATTTCAAGTTCATATTCATCAGAATCACATTCATTGCCAGGTTGTTATACAACTTAGTTATGCAGCTTTGGTGATTGGTAGAAAACAAGAAGGGGGATGACATGAGTTAGCAGCACAAGACAACAGAACGCTTAAGGTTGGTACACAAAATATCCAAATAAGGCTTTGAGGGTAACAATTAATATTGCACATACATTTATATTACATTGGACCACGATACTTATTGTGCATTCGAAGAAAACTTCTATTTTATATTATATTTCAAGTTCGTAGACATCAGAATCAGATTTATTCCTTTGTAGTTATTTGCCTTTTGCTTTTGTGAGTGGTACTGAAAACAGCTAGGATGATGGCGAGTTAGCAGACGTGTGTATGTCTGGGGGTGTGTGTGTGTGTGTGTGTGTGTTTGTGTGGTGACACTGAACTCTGGTGGCTCAGTTCTTCCTCTCTCCCCCCCTTGCCCCCTGCCACACACACGCTTTGGTTGGCTTTGGTTTGAGGTCCCCCACCAGCCGGGACAGCCGCTGAAGTTCACTGTCACCGAGTCCTGTGACCGGATCAAAGAGGAGTTCCACTTCCTACAAGCCCAGTACCACAGGTGAGAGTGAAAGAGAGAGAGAGAGTGTGTGTCTGTGCATGTGTGTGTGCGTGTATGGAGACATGACAGACTGGTGAATCTTTGTGCATCTGCCTGCAGAGTACATTCAGTGTGTGTGCGTGTGTGCGTGTTGTTCCTCTGGGTCGAAATCAGAGCTGCAATGATTAATCAATGAATTTGTCACAGTTTGCTGACCTGAAACGGGCCAAAGCGTTAATGGGAAAATAATCAATGGATTAATGATAATGAAAATCAACCCCAGTTGCACCCTTTTATACGGAGCTCCACAGATTATGTGGTTAAAAGGCTCTTTGTGCGACGTTGACCCCTGTGTCTCATACATGAATCACGCAGCATGAGCAACGTTTTCTGGGAAAAGAAGTGACGCAATGTCACGAAACGCAGGATGCAAACTGCTTGTGGCTTTGGGATTGTATTGAGAAATAAAAGATCTCGTAGCTTCGGGGTCAATACCCACCGCTACCGCCACCACCTAAAAGAGATGCTGGGACGATTGTCTCAGGTCATCTGTGGCTGGCGACAAACAGAACCGCAGATGTGGTAAAACCCCATCAACCTTGACACGCACATCTCCCCCTGCAAGCTCAAGTGGTGTGAAATACTTTTTTAGCCGACATGATGAAGTGTGAAATACGTTGCTTGGGGGCCAGAACCGTATGCACGACACCAATGCATAATAATCGCCCACCTCCGGCTACCTCGTAATTATTGGCCAATCACCTGGTGAGATGAACCGGCCGTCCGGTCTGCCTGCCAAACCAGGAGCCGAGGGAGCCGAGCCAAAGGAAAGCGCCTGCTGCACGTGTAAAGACTGCAATCAAACTGCTGGAGACTCTGATTTGGTGAAAAAGGGAGGAAGTGGGGGCTTGGTCTGACAATCGTGCTGAGTATCATCATCGTACTCTGCTTCTATCGAAGAAAGTGAGGTCTTTGATCTCTTTGATCTTGCTGGTTCGTATCCTGGTCCCAGCCTTTCTGTGTGGAGTTTGCATGTTCTCCCTGTGTCTGGATTCCTCCCACAGTCCAAAATGCATGCATCTTTAGCCTGGTGTCTCTAAAATTGTGACAATGGTGTGTGTGTGTGTCTTGCAATGAACTGGCATCAGGGTGCATTCTATGAGATAGGCGCCAGCAGACCTTGACAATAGCAGTGGGTGAGATGATGGATGGATGGACCATTCATATGTAAATAGCTGGAAAAACTTGGTGACCTCCATTTTAAGTTAAAAGCTGCCAGGTTTCACTGTAAATTCTCTAACTGTCTCGGTGGTTGAAATCAATTGGACCCTGTCAGAAACGCATTGTCACAAAGATCACATTGAGGTGGACTTTTAACCTCCAGCTCCTTCTAGACTTGTTATCTCTTGCAAAAACTGTCTCCCTCTCTGGTTTGTCTGCTCTTCGGCCTTTTGGCTAAGATCAAGTGTAGTGTCTGCTCTTATCAGTTTAATATCTGATACGTCTCCTGCCCGACGGGGAGCCTATGTTAAATTGATTTGTGGCTCGCTTCATCCACTCTACGTATCCACCTGGCATATGCAGGAACGGTGCCCTCCCGTTACCTGAATTTCCTTGAGGGAATCATCCGTCGATCATCTGTCTGTGTCTTTGACTCTGCTCGCGGAGTTGGCCTCCTGCCATGACGAGGTGTGGAGGCCTTCCAGTAACAAGACAGCGTTGGAAAGAGTTAAACTTTTGTGTACCCGCAGTTGTAAAATGGATCCTCATTATAGGGGCCGCTTTTCTGTCGATGGTGCAGTTTGGTCGTCCACTCGCATGGTAAGAATATATGATGAGGTTTGTGTGGTCGTTTATTGATCCATTAATTACTGCTCCGTACCTGCTGAGTAAGTGTCTGCAGGGGAAACCGCTGCCATGCGAGCAACTCTTGTTTCTCCTTTCACTGTTTCTTTCTTTGGTGGACTCAAATATAGAAATGCAAATTTTTAAAGCCAACAGGATGTCGTCACTCGCTGGTTCCGTGTTCTGCACAGTCACATCTTTTATTTTGTCGAGAGTCGTGTCTTTTGAATTTGCTCCATGACGCAAAACATAAGGGGGCTCGAAGGTTGCCATACACTGCAGTCTTAAAGGAGCTCTGTTTTCAAAATGTGTGTGTGTGTGTGTGTGAGTTGCTGCATGCATGATCATGACAAACACTAACAACATTTTCATTCTGCCTCACAGTCTAAAATTGGAATGTGAGAAACTGGCCAGTGAAAAAACCGAGATGCAGAGACACTATGTCATGGTGAGTCTCATTGATTGTGTGTGTGTGTGTGTGTGTGTGTGTGTTTCTGATGCAAAAAGAGGAACAGAGAAATGCTTTTTTGACCTTGCTTTGATTGTTGTTGTTTTTTATTTTATTTGCAGTACTATGAAATGTCATACGGACTCAACATCGAGATGCACAAGCAGGTAGGGAATGTTTTTTTGCACAATATTTAAAAAAGAAAAAGGAAGGAAGTAGAAGTTGCACGGGCTGTGTGAGTGAGGTTTGGTTGTAAATTGCTGCTGACTTCTGGCCAAAGTTCTGGTAATTTGGAAATGATTTATGTATCACCCCCAGTGATCACCAGAGAGCGTCTGCACTCAAGCACAGAAATATTGCAGTTTCAAAATGTTTTTCCATGCCCCCTCATTTCTCTCAAAATGCTGCCGATGCTAGATTCTGCCCGAAGAGTCACGTTTGAATTGTTTATGCCTCCTTTTAATGAGCTCCTCCCTTTTCTCCAGCCTTGAGTATTTTATTACCATTTCAGCTGTAGAGAAAAGCATCTGATTTCATGTCTGCCCTTTTACCAACACATGACTTTTATTGATTTCCAGAGTCCTCAAAGACTCTTATAAACATCTGGATGAAAAAAAACCCTCTCTCTTACTGTTCAATGAGATTATTATTCTCCAGAGGTTTTCTAAAGCTAAGAAAGTAGCTGTAATGGAGGAATCTTCTCACTTAAGTGACTTAAGCTAAAACTGAAATAGGTTTTATCTCTATATCGATATCTCATTTCAACATGTTATATTTTTAGACAGAATTTCTTATCAATTCTTAGTAAGTGGTATGTGCTATACAAGAAGAGCCATTTCTGGCTGCCTTTCTGATCTGCTGTGTGATAGAGTGAATGATTAAAAGGGTAACATACAGAATATTTTCCCCATCCGCATAATTAACGCAGTCTTGGAAGATTCGGAAGGCACAGCACAGTAGCAAGTTTTATTAAACAACCACGTCTTTTTTTTTTGCTAAAAGACTGGTGATGATTTTTAGCCTAATTGGATTGCAGAGTTGCGACTAGACTGGAGCAACAAATGACAGGCACAAACTGGTGTGGTTTAATCACCCCGGCACATATATTCATACATTAAAGACTGTGTAATGGACATGTGATATATTCAGGGGGTGAAGACGCTGCGGTCGTGTCGCCTTGTGAGGCTGAGGAGCAATTCCACGTGTGAACGATGATTTCATCAGTTTAATTGAACGAGAAAATGGGCTGAGAAATGACAGGAGTGAGCGAGGATTTGGCCTTTAACGAGCCTTTACATTACTGCTGCTTCTCTCTCTCTCTCTCTCTCTCTCTCTCTCTCTCTCTCTCTCTCTTTTCTTTTCCCTTTTTTTCAAACATGGAGCTGCATTTGCATAAATGTCTGTGTTAACCACACATCAGCTGCCGGGCTAAATGGGCCGCAGCGAACCAGCGACACATTCATTTCCACGGAAATGGTGCATGTGTGTGAGGTGTTCACACACACACACACACACACACACACACACACACACACACACACACACACACACACACACGTGTTGGTGGCGAGGAGTGGATGTGATAAATGCGTGGCCTTTGTCTTGCCATGTGTGTTAATGTGTGTATGTGTGTGTGGCGTCTGTATAACAGGCTGTATGTATACATGTTTACTCAGTCTGTGTGTGGCTGCTTGTGTGTGTGTGTATTTGTCTGTATGCACACTGTGGCTGTTTATTTAGTTTTGTCTATACTCGCTGTGTGTACTTGTGAGTGATTGCGTGTGTGTGCGTGTTCATATATTATCGAGGCGTACTTCATGTCAGTGTGTGTTGGACTTTCTGCATGTGGGCGTACACACACACACACACATTCAGCTTTTTACTGGTGTGCTAATCAGTCCGATGAAATATGGAGTGTCTACGATAAATCCTGCTGTCTGCTGTGGCTGTGTGTGTGTGTGTGTGTGTGTGTGTTTGTGTGTTTGAGAGGGAGAAAAGACATAGAGAGTGAGATTGAGTGAGTGTGTTTATTTGGGGGAAATGGGAGTAAAAAAAAATCAGAAGAGGCAAAAATGTGGCCTGTGACTCTGTGTGGTGCCCAGTGATTTCTGACAGGAAACAGTTTGAGAGTGAATCCTTATTATCTGCCAGTTCTCTCTCTCTCTCTCTCTCTCTCTCTCTGTATGTGTGTGTGTGAGGGAGAGAGTTTTGGAAAGCAAATGATTTTGATGTGCAGGCTGTGTGTATGTCAGCGTGCTCAGGCGTTAATGTGTCTTCCATCGACTTCAGTCTGCCGGTGCAACGTGTGTGGCTCGTTGAGTGGATGCTGAGATTGGAGAGGAGGGTGGATGTGGTGGTGGAGGGGGAGGAGGAGGAGGAGGAGGTGGAGGTGGTGTTGATGTTTTGGGAGGGGTTTTAGGGGAGATGGGTGGTGGCGGGGGCGGCACAGCCTCCCTCCCATTAAGGCAGTCGGCCTCAGCTAGCGGGTGAATTGCTAATATTGCTTGTTTAGCATTTTCTGAGGGTAATAAGCCCATTGATTTTTGGCTGCGCTCTCTGTTTTATTTACACAGAAGGGCTCTGGTGCCCTCGTTAAAGAGAAATTGACTCGTAGATGGGAGAGGATGGGCAGGGTGGGAGGAGGGGAGCAGGGAGGAGGAGGGGAGGAGGGGGAGGGTACTAGGGCTGTAGAGCATGGGACTGAGCTGCGAGAGAGGACAGCTAATCAATTGCAAATTAGTGAGGCCGAAAGAGAAATAAAGCAAGCGGAGGATGGAGAGAAAAGGGGAAGTAGGAGGGAGGAGAAAGAGGCGAAAGAGGGAAGTGATAGGACGTTCTGATACTGAAGACTGGCAGCGTTTTCAGAGAGCCCTGACAACTCATTTCGCTGCAGACGACAGGCAGCCATTTGTTCTATTCCAAGGTGTTCAGTCGTATTTTATGCTGCATTTTAATGTATTATCTTTCCCCTAGAAAATGCAGGAGAAATAAAGGTGCATTGGAAAACCTTTAAAATGACGTGAATACGATTTTTTATGACATTTAACATAATTACTTCACATTTTCCGACGGTTTACAAGTATAAAACTTAAAAGCATTTTGATTGTCTTCGGCCGCAAGTTTGACTTTAAATGTCACATCTCTATATGATTATTACTGTTATTATGCGTGTGAAAATAGTGACAGGTTTCTGCAGCGTGTTTTAGCGGCTCCCAACCTGGAGATCCGGATCGTAAGAGGGTTCACAGGAGCAAACACAGAAACAGTGCCGAGAATTTACACTCTTTTCTAGCTGAGTAAAGACTCCATTTCTCTATGTCTCAGGCCTTCAACACCACATCTGGGCCTCACTAATTCACACAAAATTTTCTCTTTTGTTTGACCGTTCAAGACTTCAGGCGTTAAAATGCCACTCTACGGTTTTAGCCAGGTGCACTCACTTCCTGGCGCCACTGCTGCATGCCCACAGAAAGCAATTTGCAGGCATTGCTTACACAGACATCTTGAATGCTAGAGGTGACTCATTTTACATGTGACTGTTGCCTGCAAATATCAGACAGTCTCTCTCTTGAGTGTAGTTCACCAGTGCAGTGTGTTTTTTGATTAAAGAGATAAGACGACATGGTAGTTGGTGAATAGCACTGCTGCCTCACAGCAAGTGTCCCCGGTTCGAATCCCAGTGAGACTGAGGGCCTTCCTGTGTGAAGTGATGGTCTGTCTGTCTGTGTGTGTGTGTGTGTGTGTGTGTGTGTGTGTGTCTGATGATGGGACTATTGACCAGTCCAGGATGTATTCCCTGCAGCTCCAGCAGACCCTTGAAACGCTGTTATCGTGTAAAACAGGCTGGATAGTGCATGGATGGATGAACCCCAGTCATAACCGGTTAACATACGCAACTCTGACCCTTGGTCACACACAGACCTTGTTTCACTAAATCTTTACATTAATGCCACCTAAAGTTGTCTGTGCAGCACCCTTTTGTCTCCCCTCTGTGTCTATTGAGCCGTGTCTTTCACACACTCACTCTCACACTAACACACACACACACGTACGCAGTCACAAGGGAATACAGCCTTTATACGGTGGGGTCCATTAGGTGTATTAGCTGGTGGTGAAAAGTGGTGCTGATGTGGTGCTTACAAAGCTCCACAGGGGAGATGGACATTTGATCTTCTATCTGACCCAGTCTGACTCCAGGGCTCCTGCCTGATCTAATTTCTTTGTTGTTAGGACGTAGAGTGGGAGTATTTGAGCTGTGTTTTTTTTTTTTTTCTCTTTTTTTATCCAGGCTGTTTTTGTGCCATGCAGGCTCACTGTCCTGTTATAACAAAGGGAGCATTTAGATGCTAGAAGTTGTGAAACATCAGAGGCCCTGGAAGATCACACCATATTTTGTGTGGTCTGATCATACAGGAGGGAAAAAGTTTAATGTCGTCCAGCTACGGCTCGCTGATTTTTCTCCTCTTTAACTGGAGGAACATTTCCCCGGCGACTCCCACTGCGGGTCAAAGATAAATTCAACACCCGCCATCTCGCCTCTGAGGTTACTAGGCTTTATGCGACCACAGAGTCTTCTAATCTCACCATAAGCTCCATGGATCGACCCGGCCTCAGTCCTGACCTTAGAGGGCTCTCCTGCCAGTCGTCTCTTGTTATTTATTCGCTGTCAAGGCGGTGACAGGTGCAGGTCGAAGTCCAGGCCGGCTCGCCGCTGAAGCAAATTCTCCAGGTTTACACAAACCGCAGGAGACTTTTCAAGGGGAAAAAAAAGGAGCACTGCTGTTTTTCGCTTTGGTCTACGCGGTGGGAAGAGGCGCGTCGGCCCAGCAGGCTGACATCCCTGCACTCTGGCCGACAGTCACGATTGTCCGCCATTGATGTAAAATGTCACCCGAAATTGGTTGTGTTGCCTCGTGGAAAAGCGTCTCCATTTCCTTTTCTGCTCCAGTGCCTTTGTTTCCATTTCTGCACCAGGGTCACCCCTTCAAAATGAATCGATCGGAGGTTTAGGATGTAGGCCTGTTAGTGGACCTGTTCATTTTGAATCCTTATTTATCTTAACACCCCTGGACTTCCAAACAACAATGAAGTGCTGTATTTGGACTTTGCATCATTAGTGTCCTCATCGATTAATCTATTCGCATAAGGAGAACGTGCAGTCTGCACACAGAAAGGCCTTTGGTCCTTTTGCTGCGATGTGACAGTGCTAACCACTGATCCACCATGTGCCATGTCAGGAAACCATTCAGTGGTATTATTACTGTAGCAAGGCTTTTAAGAGAACCAGCTAACGTTCATATACAAGAGCCTCTTTATTTATTTAATTATTTGACTAAAAATAGCAACATTTACGGTGAATTGATTGTTAAAGTAGTTGCTCTGCAGCAGTAACAGCTCTGAATGACTTACAGCAAAGTTCTCATTGAGTTCCAGACAACCTTTTGTCTTTATTCACCTCATGTATAATGTGCAAATTGATTTGCAGATACCACAGTCGTGGTAAACATCATAGCGATCCTCGGCCTAATGGTGGCCAAGGTGCTGACTATGTAATTGCAGCGTCCACAACAATATGGACACTCCCCGTCCCTCTCTTTACTCATTTCCGCTCTGCTGTTTTCTCCCTAAGAGCCACATTAAATACCCCCCAAAATACTTCAAATCAATGATAAACTTAGGGAGCTTGAGTGGTGGTGGTCTAATTTTGCCAGCGCTCAGCAGAGGCCCCCCTCAGTCTAAGCACATGTGGCAACACCTCGTATCCACTATAACAGGTTCATTAAAGTTTCAGGATCACCGGCTCATTTCCCGGCCGTACGATCCCGAGCACGGCCTCTTTTGTCCTCAAGACTAAAGTGCCCCTGAGCAAGGCACTTAGACCTCCAGGCAGCTGATACAGTGCAGTTTCTCAGAGGCAAATTTGCACTGGGCAGCTCCCCGGTGTGCACGACTGTGAAGCAGGACTGAGCTGAAAAAGGGCATGTGTGCACAGCGAGTCGTCCCTGGATAAACGTTGAATATAAAACAAAAATGTCAGTGTTTTAGGTTAGTTTAGTTAGTCTAGATTAGCTGTTTATTTGAAACATGTAAGGAAAATAATCATACAATAGTAGACAGGCATAAAAATACCTTAAATATTCCTTTCTACAAAAATAAGTAGAAAGAAGTAAGAACTTTCTTCCTTAAACTTCCTTCCACGGGGTCGAAGCCTCCTAAGGTGCCTCACCCTAATTGCTCCTTATTGTAAGTTACAATTGTTAGTCGCTCTGGATAAAAACATCTGCCAAATGAGTTATTATTATAATTACTAAATCTTACATGACAAAACCTTCACTCAAACTTATGCCGAAGGATTTAACATAATATATACAAGAATAAATCATCTATGTTTTTGGTCCTCATTATTTTTATTTTAGAATAAATAACTTTATTCCATAAAGTTATTTAAAGCTTCCTGACCTCATATCCTTCAGATTTGTTGGATTGTTCTCTACGAATTGTGGTGTTTAGGAGATTTACAGTTTATAGCTGATATGATAAGATGATTTTCCAATCGGTATTTAATGCTGCCTGACGTCAGATCCTCTAGACTTGTGATGATTGATGAAAGATGATTGTGTAGGGTTCTACAGATGATTACACTACAAAAATATGCATGTTAGGGTCAATTGGAGACTCTGCCCCTAGGTGTTAATGGATGTTTTCCCTGCCTTCGTCCTATGTGTGGTGGAGACCAGACCCCTCCGACACCAGTAGGTACAAATTAGGTAAAAATATAGCGTTGGATGGATGTTCCAGGCTCTCGACAAAGACATTTTTCCTCCTTTTATGCATTTTTGTGACTTGACTCTAGTCCCAGATGCTCACTTACGTGTCTTGCGGCTTCAAAACAGATTCTTTCACAGAGATTACAGTGTTAATAATTGCGTGAGTGACAGCCTCCTCCATGTGATCGTTTGTTTGGCCTAGGGTGAGAAAATGGCGTCTCCTTTGCTCACATCTGTAGGTTCTGATTCCACGCTGACTTTTTCCTTTGCCTGATATGTCATAATTATGTGTACAACCCTTGTTGTCTTTGTGGTTGCATGTATTCAGTCTTACAAACAACACAGGTGTTGTGCATCCCTGGGTGTCATTCTGTGTGTTTTTGTGTGAGCCTGTGTCTTTTGTCTTTGTTTGTGTTTGGATTTGAGTTGCACTAGTAGCACTCCCTTTGGGACAGCGGATCAGGCAATTTCCTTTAAAAAAAAAAAACAACCTGATGTGGAGAGAGAGAGACAGAGTGAGAGAGAGAGAGTGCTGTATAATCTTTAAAAGCCAACCCTTGGGTTCAGTAAAACCATCTGATGAATACAGAAGAGGCTGTGCAGGTGTGTGTCTGCTTGTGTCTGTGTTTATGTGTGTATCCTGCATCTATGTGTGTGTGTGTGTGTGAAGGTTTGCTCACATGGCCTCTAGGGGCTTCTGTTACGACTGATACCAGAGCATAGTTCACCTCTACCAAGGTTACATACAAACAGACAAGCTCCTGACAAGGTTAACGATGAGGCTTTTCTGCGTCTGGGTCGGACTTGAAGGAATTTTCTCACACCACCACATTTTCTCCCCTGCAGTCGTCCCTTAATTTAGCCCGTTACGTTGACAGAAATCTCACACATTCTCCTTCAGCCGTCTGCGGAAGTGGACTCTCCTGTCTGCGTCTCATCCAAATTCTCAAGAGGGCCAAATCCTGGGTTTATGTTCACAAATCATCCATTAGGCTGATGTTGATTGATGCAGAGAGAGTGCGGCGGCAGAATAACCTTCCAGGCGAGCTGAAGGATAAGTGGTGTAGCCAGATAGATTCTGGATTTTATGAGGATGATACGGATATTTGTGAGTTCAAACAAGTTATATGAGAACATATCGGCCAAAGTTATGTTATCAGCAATCTTGACACAGATGCCTTAGATTTGTCTTAAAGGAACTGGGAGCCAGATGAATTTTGATAAGTGCTTTTTCAGCACAATGCTAACACTGTTTGTAAACCAACCTGGTTTGGCATTTCTGAAACTGAATTAAAGTGCATAAAAAAATATCTGCTGCAGGTCAGCCAGAGGTGAACTGTCATGAAGTCATTACTACATCCATACCAAAAAAAGGCCTCCCACGAAGATCCAAAGGTCTCCTCCAGATCAAACACATTAAAGTTTAAAATGCGTTCAGAAAAAGTTGTATTAAGTCGATGCAACACGGCAGCTTGGTGGATAGAAATAAGAAGTGCGTAAGTGGGTATGAAGCAGATAAGGTAATGAATGGATGTTTTAAGTCTTGGGTTCGTTCCAAAGGAGCCATAAAAGGTAGAGGCTGGGGCATGAAGGCATAAGGTATCTATCTATCTATCTATCTATCTATCTATCTATCTATCTATCTATCTATCTATCTATCTATCTATCTATCTATCTATCTATCTATCTATCTATCTATCTATCTATCTATCTATCTATCTATCTGTCTGTCTGTCTGTCTGTCTGTCTGTCTGTCTGTCTGTCTGTCTGTCTGTCTGTCTGTCTGTCTGTCTGTCTGTCTGTCTGTCTGCCTGCCTGCCTGCCTGCCTGCCTGCCTGCCTGCCTGCCTGCCTGCCTGCCTGCCTGCCTGCCTGCCTGCCTGCCTACCTACCTGCCTGCCTACCTACCTAAACACACAGACACACATACACACACAATTTAGGAAGTCTAGGAAGTTCTAGATGGTGTAAAACACATGTCTGATGTCAATGGATGAAAAAGAAAAGCTGTTATTGTAGAAACAAAGAAACACAAGCAAAATTGCTCATTATTTTACAAACATGCTTCAGGGTGATGTTCAAGTGTATGCCTTTAGTTATACATGGAGGTTGTTGTGTATCGACCAAGTCGATTCTCTCCGGACTTCTAATCACAAGCGAGATCACCCGTGCAACCACATGCTTTGCATTGTCACTTCTCGACTGATCAGTTTTACGATAATCACTTAATAATAGTGTTGAGTGAGTTCTCCCGCTCTGAGGCCAGTGTTAGACTGTTTTGGTGACATGGAAACTAAGCAGTCACGTCTGTGCTGTCTGTGCACAGCGCTTTCCAGAGATCATCTCCAGCTCACACAGCGTGGGTGGTACTTTGACGTCTCTCTTTTTTTCCCCCTTGTATTTTCCTGCAGATTTCAGTTTCTGGTGGGTTTTGCTCTTTTCATGGCCGCTCACGCTGCCCTCCAACGCCTTCCTCTTTTGATTAAAATGCAGAAGTTAAAGGGGCCCCTTGCAGTTTTCTTGCAAACATGCAGAACTTTTGTTTATATTCACCAGTTACGAAAACTAATTTTGTGTAACCCCGAGGTGTCGCAAACTTTTTTCTGTGCCTCATCAAACATTTGTTATGGTTCAGCCTTCTTCCTCCCTCCCTCTGTTTGCTTGGGTAGTGTGGCACACTGCGGTGTCTACGATTGCCGTTATCTGCATATGTGTGCATCTTCGTCTGTGTGCGCCTAAAGCCTCCCAGGGAACCTTTAAGTGCCTCATACTGTACATTAAATCCCAGACTTCCTGTGTGCCCGAAGGAAAACGTGATGTTTCCAATAGCAAATGTAATAACAGCTTTGAACGTCCCAGGATGCATCACGCTGCTGCCGTTTCATTTCAGCCGGCCGTTATGTGAAAGTAATGTTCATCTCTCTCGCTCTCTCTCTTGAATTTGACACACATTAAACCGACTTGATGGGAGCCCTTGTAGGTTGTGTAGAGGGAAACGGTGCCTTCTTGTCTTGAAGCTGATTGTTTTTTCCCTGCGCCCACCTCTCTGTCTTGCAGGCGGAGATCGTCAAGCGGCTGAACGCGATCTGTGCCCAAGTCATCCCCTTCCTCTCTCAAGAGGTAAGCATCACAACAGCAAGAAAAAAAATACTGTAAAAAAATGCCTGTCAGTGTGAGTTAAGACGAAGGCGGGTGAGAGAGAGAGAGACAGAGAGGGAGAGAGAGTGTGTGGTGGATCGTGAGGCAAAACAGATAGTTACGTACACACAAATGCATACCACCATGTACACACACACACACACACACACACACACACACACACACACACACACACACACACACACACACACACACACACACACACACACAAACACACACACACACACACAGATTATCCTGAGCTAATCCCCCCTGCTCGGGATAGGCAGATATGCTCTGAACTTATTAAATGTCTCCCACTAACATATGCAGGAGCCAACGGCTGAGTGTGTGAGAAAATTCCTTTGTTTGACTTTATTTTGCGTTGTGTGTGTGTGTGTATGTGTGCGTGTTTATATATTTATCCACCTGCACGCACATGAAATACGCTGTAAATGTGCGCACATCCGCTTGTGGGTGTGAGAAGTGTGTTTTATACAGAATGTTTATTATGGAATCTTAAGGTGTATGTGTGTGTGTGTGTGTGTGTGTTTAGCTGATAAATCCCTTCTCTGGAGGAGTTGTGAAAGTGTGCATTTGTTTGTGTGTGTGTGTGTATGTGTGTGTGTGCTGAGGGGTGGGAACAGCAAGGAGGGAGTGAGTGTGGACTCCAAAGCTCTCCTCCAGATTAGCCATGGATTAGGAGGGTTTAGGGTGGATTAGGAATAATGGCATTAGACTGTGGTGCTGCTACACAGCCCTGAGGCCGCAGCGAGGGGATGCAGGGAGAGGAAACAGCTTTTTACCGCTTTGTTTTAGATGCACAGCCGCGCTCGCTGGCTGCGTACGAAATGCAACACAATCATATTATTGCTTGCGCGCCCAAATCACATCGACTGCGTGCGCTGGAATCTGCGAGAGCGCTTTGTTTTTATTTTTACTTTTTGTCATTTCCCGACATTGTTCCTGGGCGCAGTTTGGAAATTTCTTTGACAGCAGCTTTGTTGTCGCTAATAGGATGATGTATCAGTCAAGCCACTGTCGCCAGCAACAAGGATATTACTCATCTAAGAACAAGTACTGGAATTATGCCAAATACAATGAAACGTGCCTGCACTGGCAGATCCTCACTTAGATATTAGCACTGGCAAAAACTGTCAATAATCCATACATCTTGACTTGAATGATGGTAATACACAAATTACTCTGTGTTGTCTGTACATTAGGTTCTGAGCCTCACATTGTTTCATGTCGATGTTCGTCCCCTTTTTTGTCCAGAAAAATGAAACAGGCAAACTTCTATTCTCAATAAGTCGACAATTTGAGTAAAGTTATCGCTGCCAAACGTCCCTGGAGGCATCCGTATCTGAGTGATTTTGAACAAATCTAGTTTTTGTTCTGGCATAAATGTGACAGGAAGTGGCCAATTAAAAAATAAAAGTTTCAGTCTGTGTGCGTCACAAAAAGTTTTTGTAATTATTGCAGTGAACTTTTGACACTTGAAGTTTTGATTTGTCTTTGGAACGGCGTAAAAGTGCGAGCCGGCACTTTGCACAGCAGCTCTCCCTGAACCATTAACCTGCGTTCTGCCTCCGAGTCAAAGTCATTTTTGCTCATCTCCCACAGCTATCGCGGATAATTAGGAAAAAAAGAAAGTGATTTGCTAAATCCAGGCAGAGGAGCAAACACAGCAGTGTTTTACAGTATGTTTGTGTCTGCGTGAAGCATCGTCTCTTTCTCTCCTGTTTACTCTAATGACAGCCTGATGAGAGGAGAGGCATTAGATTTGGCTGCGATGACAACCCAAATTGTCGGTTATTAAATTCCCGGTGTCCAGCCCGCGTCTGTAATTATCAGAGTGATTGATAATAGCCGAGTGGAAGCTGTTTGCCGATGTGAGTCACGTTCGGGCAGGTTCGACTCTGCGGAGGTGTCGCTGAACTCGGTGGTCAGGTTCATTTCCACACCAGATAAGCTCTTTCATCTCTGCCCTGCTTTGATGTTCGGCGCTCCTGGATGAATCTTGCCGCTCTCGCTCTCTCGCTCTCCCTCTCTCACTGTCTGGATCTGTGTGTCTCGCCCCGTACCCTTTGGATGACTTTGCCCTCTTGGATGTCTGTCTGTCTGCCTCTCGTTCTGTCTCTCCACAAATTGGTTGTTTTTCTCTGTGTTGGAGTTTTGACATGTGTGGGTGACGGCAGAATTGCTGTGAATCTATGGTGGTAATTGTTTCAGATCTCACACACACACACAAGCACTGACTGGACCCCACCTATGTTTACGATCTCCACCTGCGCCACAGGGTGTCTCAGCCTGGTAGCAGAACATATCCTGAACTTTCACCAGATTCAGAAGGAATGAATGGACCTGAGCTAGTCACACTCGACCAGCCTGTTCGACCTAATTAGCTGCTTATTTTTCCTCTCCAGCGAGTTTTAATGAACGCCCTGGTGGGTGTCAAACTGTGAGGAGGGGGTCTGGGTGGGTGCGTGGGTGAGTGGCTGGGGGCCTTGTTTTTCAGCTCTCATGTGATGGCATTTAAACTGGATCTTACTCAGGGCCGTGGATCACAACAACATGCTGGACGCTTCTGTCCAGGGAGTAGGAAGACACCGCAGCTCGCTCCGTGTTAATGAGACACGTCGGCAGGTTTTATGATATGATAAACTTAAACAGGAGTGCTTTGCTGACTGACAGTGAAGTGCGCGGCAGCTGCTGATGTTGACATTTGACAGGAAAGGCAGACTTTTCTGTGATTGTGGCAAGGAAAACAAAACAAGATCCCGAACAGATGTGAGGCAGGAGCTGCTTTGCAGGTGTGCAGGTGGGCTGTTTGATGTACAATGTTCATTTACACCCGAGAAGCTGTGCAGGAGGGAGAAAACAGCAACGCTGTAGTAGTTGTCATTTCCTCTGTTTGTCCACAGAGGCCATGTCTCCGTGTAGAAATCCAGATGTCTGAAATTTGCATCTGAGTCACGTTTCAGTATCTTTCTCTGATTGTTTTCGTCTGTTTCTCTCTCTTCTCTCCCAGCATCAGCAGCAGGTGGTGCAGGCAGTGGAGAGGGCCAAGCAGGTCACCATGGCTGAACTGAACGCCATCATAGGAGTGGGTGCAGCACAAACACACACACACACACACATACAGAAAGACACAAACGGATGTTTCATGCATTATATTTAGTTCATTCACTGAATTTAATAAATTGGTCAAAAGCTTGCGTTTTTGCAACGTGAGAAGCAGGCTTTTCCAACAATTGTTCCTCAAAGCAGGGGTCTGTAGCTGCAGAGTTTCTAAGTAGCACCTGTGGATTGCTTTTAACAGATGTTTAGTTAATGGGTAAGTGCACTGAAACTCCAGTTTGAGTGCACTCCACCAGAATCCACCAGAGTCCTCATACATCTTTTATAAACCACACAAGATGCAGATAAACATTTTAAGAGGAACATCCATTCATCATCTTACTGACTTTGTATAGTGCCACGTCGGTCTGCTCAAGTCTGTGTCAGCACACATTGGCTGAAAGCAGATAAATGGAAAAATGTAAATGAGTAAACCTGTGTAGCATCCGCCAAAACCAGATACTTTTCATTGCATTTGGACTTATCATCCACATTTACACTGTGGTTTTGGTCCTTAAAACTGGATTTTTAAAAAAACGTATGTGTTGAGAAGAAAAACATGTTTGCCACATCACTTGTGCTCGACGTGCTGGTTTGCTTGTTTGCACAAAAGATCAGACGGGAAGTACACTCTTGTAGTTACAATTATATCGCCATCTGCTGGTGTGGCGTGCAATGCTGTTTTTCAAATTAACATATGGAGAGAGATTTTTTTTTATGTGCTGGAGTGGATGCAAATGTTTTGGTGCACAGGGACACTGGGTGATGCTGTGACTCGCCACCATCTGCCCACAGACCATTTAACACATTTTGCCTCACAATTTGTCCAGTTCTAGATGCTTCACCGTGTTTCTCCGAAACCTGATTCTGTGAGGTCTTTTCAGTGACGATTGTTTCGCTGTGTTGGTTCAGCAGCAGCAGCTCCAGGCGCAGCACCTCTCCCACGGCCACGCCATCCCCATCCCGCTCACACCCCACCCCGCGGGCCTGCAACCCCCCCTGCCCCCCGGCGCCGGCACTGCCAGCCTGCTGGCTCTGTCCTCGGCTCTGAGCCACCAGCTGCCGCTCAAAGACGAGAGGAAACATCACGAGAACAGCGGCGAACACCCCAGAGGTGAGGCCCAGCATCACATGCCTGCGTGTTTTTGCTCAATGCAGAAGTATATCTAAACTGTCCAAACTTGTGTCCAGAATGAGTTTAATACACATTAATACCAAAGCTTTCAGGTTTTGTCGAACTAATGAAACTGATTTTTGCTTTTGTCTGGACGCTCACTCATGTTAAGAGTTTGAGTTGCGCCACCACCTCTGTTATTAATGCTGATGCGAACTCGTTTCTGCCCTGAATGAACAGCAGTTAAAGCAATTATAAACTGATTTGTCATTATGCCGTTTTAATTGGCTTAATAAAGGCCAATGGACAACCGCCATGATGCCTCTTTTCTCTTGTACACGCAGAACGCCTCTGAGCTGACTTTTTAGCTCAAGCATTTAATTACAGTACATAGAGCCTGGATATGTGTGTGTGTGTGTGTGAAAGACAGTGTGTGCCAGCTCTTAATTACTGTTTTGCAGCACGGTGGTGAGGGCTTTTTTTTTTTTAACAGTGCAGTAGAGCAGTTAACCTTAGCCCTGCAGTAAAGCCAGCTCAGGTAATATTTACCCCCATTAGGAGCAGAATCAATAACAATCTGGTTGCATCTCTTGCTGAGTTCCTGCGAGCTCGAGGTTGTGTTTGTGCGGGATAAAAGGTGCATCCTTTCACCTAATGCAGGCTGTTGGTAATTGTTTGGTTTTGTCACTATTTGTTGTGTCCTTTTTATTCCCAGGTTGTATGTTGACCCTCAGATGATCGTGTGTGAATTAAGTGTTTATTTGATTTATTCTAGTCCAAACAGAACTGATAACATCAACTTTTTTTCCAATGGAAAAGTCTGTTTTTGCTTTGTTTTTTTCGTTAATGACAAGAACTGTGGCAGGGATGACATCTCTGGTTTTTGGTTGCCTTTCTCTTACGAGAACTGGTTGACAGCCCTTTTTACTGTTTGCCTGCTGGATATTGCACTAATTTCTGCTGCTCTACTTTATGGGCCTTTCTTTGTGCAAACTGTGTGATTACACTCAGAATGACCCCGGTTGTTGCCAGCGATAAAAAGGCAGGTGAACGCTAGTTCACGTCGATGACATGACATAACTATCTCACTGTTTGTCTCTGTGTGTGTGTGTGAGAGTTCTTTTATGTGAATATACATGATTGTGCTTGTTGCTCACACATTAAGTGGTTTAATCAATCCTGTTTTCTTCCAATCTCCTGCCGGGCCCCTCCTCAGACAGAGACTCAGTCAAGGTAAGTCCTACCTTTCCTTTCTCTCTCTTACACGTTAGTGTGTCTACAGACTTAGCTGGACTCAGACTAACATCCAGATCTCATTCATCAGATGATACAATTTTCAATACAGATGAAAGGGAAGGATGTCTTTTTAAATGACCAATTATGCGGTCACAGATTCATTCCCCATCATCATCATGCTCCACCTGACGTCCACGTTCATTATCATTCACATCACGCTTGCGCCAGCTGAACGCTAATATTTGATATCGAACGTGGAGAACATGGAGTGAGTGAAGGGAAGACTGCTGGTTGACACCTGCCCCCTTTGTTCAAAAACTGTGTCAGTGGTGGATTCAGAGAAACAGCAAAGATCAACTATGCAACAGCTGAATGAGTTTAGTCTTTATTCAACTTTTTTTCAGCAATAAGCAAAAATAGTATTGTGGGAAAACAGCCTATGAGTGGTTTTGGATTAACATCTTTTGACGTTCTCTGCCTCTTATTCCAACATAAATGATCAGATCGGAAAATTATTATTCGGCCTTGGACCTGCTGATTCATTTATTCCACATTCGCTGGAAAAAGATGTATTTTATAATATTGTGATTCTGAGAAACGGAAACGAAGAAGAAGGACGGAGCGGATGAAAGAGAAAAACCCAAAGTGAGCAAAGGGAACAAGCATGCGTCTGACTGGTGAAAGAAGTGGGGAGCAACATTACATCCAGCACTTGTAGTAATTAGTCCCTTAAGCGGAGCTTTTTTCCCAAGGCAAACATTTGGTTTGTTGAATACTCAATGAGCAGATTAGCATTTCTTTATTCTGGCAGCTCAAGCTCACACACAGTCACACACGCACACACACACATGCATGGTGTGTTTGCTGGTGTTTTGGAGAAGGTGGAGACAGGAGGAATGTTTAATATGTTATCTCCTGCCTCCCCATGTAGTTTATCCTCCTCCACAGACACACACACACACACATACACACACACACACAGCTGTAGGCACCATGATGGGAGCGATTAGCAGTGGGTATGTGTATGTGTGTGGTGTGTGGTGTGTGGTGTGTGTGAGGTTGTCAGAAATCAGTGGTAAAGATAGAGAGACCAGAATGATGAATGCCTTTCATTAGCGCCCTGTGAGAACACACACACACACACACACACACACACACGCACACACACACGGCCAACAGTCAGTTCATGAAACCAATAAGCCCCTTGTCAGTGGTCTACAGTTGCCTTGGCAACAGTTCCCAGGGTACAGTGTGTGTGTGTGTGTGAGTTGCTCAAACATCTGTGCCTTAATGCCCTTGGTGGAGCACCTCGCACACTGATAGAGGCGTGTGGGTGTGGACGTACAGTACATGTGTATCCATGCGTGTTTACCGCAGTCAGTTTAGCAGCCGAGGTGCATTCAAGGACTGCACTTCCGACAGCCTGTCAACAGTCTTGTCAAAGAACTATTGGACTTCTTTCAGTGCTGGTTGTTTGCAGATGTGGTTAATCGAGAAATCAAACAATTTTAAGTGGAATTGACCTCTGCAACATCCGCATCTATGCCTCTGTGCTGCATAGAGACAAGAGAAGATGAGTTCCTATTGAGGCCTTTACTGGAGTTTTGATGACCTTCAGCTCGAATCACCTGTTGAAAGGACTTCACCTCCTTTTGCACCTTTTTATCTTTCGTTTCCCTCTGCCATTGGTCTCTTTGTTAATGTCTAGCAGCTCTTTGTAGAAAGCTTGCAGTCTGTGGACGGCGTGGACTTGTATGCTGTGTTGGCTGCGGGGCAGGAAACAATTTGGGTCAAACAGACGGATCAGAGGGGAAAGATCAGAGCCATGGATTTTAGCCTAGAATCAAAACAAAGTGACCAGAGTTAATTTATATGTGGGTTAGTGAATGAAAGGAGCCCAGAGATGAATACACATCTTTACTAACAGCCACACAAAGGAGAATAAAGTTGTTATACACTGATTTATTTGTTCTACTTTTCAATTGAGAGAAGTATAGAGCAAATTTGACCCAGGACATTTGTATACTTTTGAAAGTGATGCATTTCAGGGGCTGTCTGTAATTCAAGGCTTTCTGCATGCTGCTCTAGGTAACACTATGCTTGTTAAAGAGACAATGTCCTCTCAGTGTGGAGATGCAGAGTGATAATCAATCACATTTTGTCTAAGGCTTTCATTTGGAAATGTATTTGCTCCCTATCACACAAAAGCTGCATTTGAGAGCGATTTCCACAACACTGTAAGTATCACATCCCTTATAGGATTTCACAGTGTTTTCTTTTAGCGACACATTCATAAGTGTGTTTGAGTCAGCGCAGTGTTGAATTTTAAAGGTTTTTCCATTAAAAGTGGTCAAAGATTGAGGCTGCACCAGAGAGCCCTTGGATTGCTGGCATATCTCAGGAGAACTTTTTTCAGAATTATTACTTAGGGACCCTTTAGCAAGGTCCTGGACCCCCCGCTGCTCCTGCAGAGCTGCTCAAAGCTCCTGCTTCCAGATGTGAACTGTGTTTGCGAGCAGGAGGGGAGCCTGCATTACTATCAGCGATCTGGAGCCTGGAGGCGAGCGGCTGCAGAGATTGCAGCCGGCTCCTCTCACCTCAAATGCTTTAAAACACTCTCCTCTGGCAGGAGGCTGTGCACTATCAAGACCAAAAACTCACATCATAAGAACAGAAGCAGACCAAGAAGAGCCCACACCGACTCTTATTCCGCCCACACAAGGTGCACAATACATTAATGTAAAAATCAAAACATTGCATAAGAGCAGAATTCTCGCATAGCACATTCTTCAAACTTCGAGCTGTAACCTGTTTTGCATTCAATAGTCATTCTAAAAACTAAAAACTATTTTTTTTTTACATCAAAGAAAAACTTGGAGATCTGGACATGTCCCTGACTGGATAATAGCAGGAGAAAAGTAAATACCTGTGCTTAGAAATAACACAAAACTGCACAGGTTAATGGTTCAACCTGGGTCTAGAAAACACATATTAATGAATTCATTTGTCTTTAATGTAGTCAAATCTCCACCTGGAGGACTGCAGGCCTTGACTAGAGTGAACAACATCATTAAACGCACAAGGCGCTTGTTCTCATTATTGTCCACAAAAGCTTAAAATGTACAGCGCAGGCAACAGGTATCTCTATCAGGACGACTGGAATCAATTTGAAACTGAGAATAAAATATAATTACGACTGTAAACGGACCCTTTCACTCTGCCTTACCTTGCGCTCCCTTGCGCTTACAATGCCTGTGCTGCCTGGCAGAGCCTTCATTTGTCTCTGCTGCAAAATTAATTTGCCTTGATGTTTTTGAAAGAGCTAATTTGCAGGCTAATTAACCTAATCAGTGTGGAAAGAGAGAGTGAAAGAGAGAGAGAGAGAGAGAGAGAGAGAGAGAGTGTGGTTGGCTCTCTCTCACTCAAGACGAGACACACATGTAAGACACACTGACATCTCAACATTGTTTGCACATATGGAGCACTAAAATGTAAACAAGTGCAGCCTGATCAGGCACACACACGCATGTGCGTACACACACGCGCGCACACACACACACACCGGGCCTCACTCCTCCCCCACTGAATCTTTGTCATCAACACTTGCAGCACGGCAAAGGGCAGTGGAAAGGTTACAAGCGTGAGTTAGTGGAAAGGTCGAGTTAAAGGTCCTGCTTTATTTTTCTTCCCTCTGTCCGTCGTCTGCCGGGTAAGGAGTGCCTCCCAATGAGAGGGAGGGAGAGAGCAGGGGGGAGAGAGAGAGAGATCAGCGGGGACGGGCGGAGCAAGAGGGGGAATGTTTAGTTGACCTTATTTTGATCTTTGCTTCTCAAAGAGGATTAATCCTTCAGTAATGGTATTTAAAGGATGCCATATTTGATTAGGGAAAGAGAGACATCAGTGTGGCTGCTCCCCCCTTCCCGCCCCAAATCTCAAAATAATGCTGCCGAGCTCTAGCCACGACGCGCCTAGTCAAGCTGTCAGGGATGCGCCGCCGCTTTGCCATTGTGAGATACAGTGGGAACCAAATGGTTTTGACAGGCAGGGGAGTTTTTAAAGTGACGTGTAAATGCAGCCGTGGAAGCGCAGCGCAGTTAGTCTGTGCTTGCGTTGCTTTATGGGCGCTCGCTTAAAGCCAAATTTGTCCTTAATTGAAGTCAGAGCGGGGAAGTCTTGACACATCCAGGAGATTTGCAGCATTTAAGATGTAGTTTACTGCGGCTTTTCACAGTTTTCTAGACACGAGGTGTCAGTGAGATCGTTCAGCTGTAGCTCTTGTGGCCTCCAGTCATGCAAATAGATTTTGCTCTAAGTTGCGGGAAATATCAGAATCCACCCCCTCACAGTAGAAAGAAGATGAATGGTGTTTTGTTGATGGATTTTTATGGACTGAAAGGTTTAGCAGCAGAATATACCCAATACTCCACAAAACACGAGGTCAAGTATCTTCATTGGGACTGTTGCTCTAGTGAATAACAGTTGTTTATGAGACTACCCATACCACGGCTCTCATTCTCTGTAGCACACATCTTTAAATATGAGGAATTATATTTTCCTGGTTTTAAACACACCGTTCCTGTTGTTTTGCAGAGCTCGTCTGTGTCTCCCTCAGCCAGTTTCCGGGCTGGAGAGAAGCACCGGAGTTCCAGCGATTACACGTCCGACAGCAAGAAACAGAAGACAGACGATAAGGAGTCGACTCGCTACGTGAGTGCACATAAACCTTAATACACTGCAAGTCAGTGAGCTAAAAACACATTTTTTGGCTGTGCTCAAATCCTCAGAGAGCAGCGGCACACTAATGGACTTTGTCTGCAGTTATCACACTAAAACCTGCAAGTTCTCTTTTGGACAGCTGGCATTGAAAACTCAGTGGGAGAGAGACCCGACATGACAAAGGTCGGAGCTCGGCTTTGAGCCCGTTTTGTCGCAGTTTACGGCCTGAAGAGCTAGCTCCACGCTACACCCTGGAATCACACAAATTCCTTGTCTGATCATTAAAACCTGCAAAAATACAAAAAGGAAAAGTCCCAGAGGAATGATTAAGATAGTCTTTATGGCCTTCTCCCCGAACATTAATTAAATCCTTTATTTTTATGATAGCACTTTTTATGAGCTATGTCTCTTTTATATTAAATGAGATAATACGTCCGAAAAAAGCACTGATGGAGAAATCAGGGGTTTTTTTTCCTCGTAAAGACACCTCAGGCGCACAGCAGACACATTCTTTCCTGGTGCACTTGCAGCGCTCACGTCTTTTTCCTGCATGCATGAATCAGGCGTGTGTCTTCTGTGTGTCCGTCCCAGGAGAGCGATGGAGAGAAGAGCGATGACAACCTGGTGGTGGACGTCTCCAATGAGGTAACCGCACGGTTTTGAGTTGTGGCGTCACTCGTGTCCGATCAGACAAACACTAAATCCCTGTGTCTGTGCTCTCTCTCTCTCTCTCTCTCTCTCTCTCTCTCTCTCTCTCTCTCTCTCTCTCTCTGCCACAGGATCCCGCATCTCCGAGAGGAAGTCCTGCCCACTCGCCCCGGGAGAACGGCCTGGACAAGCGTCGCCTGCTGAAGAAGGACGCTCCACTGAGTCCCTCCTCCGTTGCCTCCTCCAGCAGCACACCTTCAACCAAATCCAAAGAGATTAATTTGGTGAGTCATTTGGGTAATAATAGCCTTCTGATCTTCTTTTTCATCATTTCTCCTGGTGGTTTTCTATTTTTACGTGTTCATGAAAATGCAATTAGCCTAATGAGGTAAGGTATAGAAGGAATGAAGGCAAACTCTTGGTGGCGTTAAGGTAAAATGCAATATTACTTCTCTGAGCCACTCATCTTCTTGCTTTTTTCTTTCTTCCATGCAATATTGCACAACACGATTCCAGTTGACATCACAAATGTTGTTTCTCTACCATATCCATATTTATTATTCCATTATTAATACTCTTCTTCTTGTTCTGTTACTGCAATAATCTCACCATTACGCCGCCATAAAGAAACACTCTGGGATGAATAAAAATGTATCTTGTCATATCTTGACAGATGTTTTAGATGAGAAAATAAACATTTTCTAAGCTGTCTTTTCCAATTGTGTTGTAGAATGAGAAGTCCACAACTCCTGTGTCCAAGTCCAGCACCCCAACGTCTCGCTCTGATGCCCCAACACCCAGCAGCACCACCACCCCGGGCCTGAGGACGGCGCCCAACAAGCTGACTGGAGTCGAGGCTCTGGGTGGGTGTAAAATCTCTCTTGAATCAGAGAGAGTCACACTGTACAGACCGTAACCCTTCGGAGGCAGAAACACCTTCCTTTGCATCATCAGACAGTGTTTTTGTGTCTCGTAGCCCCGGGGCTACGCACGCCGTTGGCGGTGCCCTGTTCGTACCCCAGTCCGTTCGGGATGGTCCCTCACCCGGGAATAAACGGAGAGCTGAGTGGAGCCGGGGCGGCCTACACTGGCCTGCACAACATTTCTCCACAGATGAGCGCAGTGGCTGCCGCTGCAGTAGCAGCCTACGGACGCACACAAGTGGTACTTGAACAAACACAGAATTCCCCTAAAATGTCCCTGAAAAGCATTTCTGAATGTCAGAGACAGAGAATAAATGGCCGATTCACTTCCAAAATCCCACTCTCTGCTGTTTTCCAGGTAGGATTTGATCCTCACCACCACATACGTGTCCCGGGCCTTCCTCCCAACCTGTCTGGCATCCCTGGTGGAAAACCGTACGTTTGTGGAAAACTGCACATTTACAATCAGTGTTACTGTAGGAGAGTTACTGTTAAAATGTATTCCAGTACAGATTACAAAACACAGGCACAGAAATATAATTTGTATTATATTCTGTTAGATTATTGAATGTAACATATTCTAAATATCTTACGGCTTACACAAAAATGTACTGACAGTGAGGCTCTGGAGCAGTTTTCGTCCACTTAGACCTTTAAACTCATTATGACAGTATTTTACAACTGTTCTCATTTCATATACCCATATAAACCCTTTTTAACGTGCCTTTTTATCTATTTTTTTCATTTTTTTTTTGGTTTTTATCATCTGCTTGCTTCTTGGGCGCATGGGAACTTAATATCATTCTACAATTTGCATCTGAGATGGATGTTGAATGACAATAAGAAGATTCTGAATCTGGTGTAATCCATGAATGGATTTACTAATGACACTGTACGCTGAATACCATCTATTTAAATAGTAACTCCTCTGAGGATGCAGTTTTTCACATTTCATATTCTAATTCTGTAACTCTGTTGTGTATGTATCCAGTTGCTGTGATTTCACAAATCAGCATTCATTCCTCTCTCTCTCTCTCCCTCCAGAGCGTACTCCTTCCATGTGAGCGCTGACGGACAAATGCAGCCTGTGCCTTTTCCTCCCGATTCTCTGATCGGCCCTGGCATTCCACGCCATGCACGACAGATCAATACTCTGAGCCACGGGGAGGTGGTGTGTGCGGTCACCATCAGTAACCCCACGCGTCATGTTTACACCGGTGGCAAGGGCTGCGTCAAGGTGTGGGACATCAGTCACCCGGGCAACAAGACGCCCGTGTCCCAGCTGGACTGCCTTGTGAGTGAGCCTGACACCACAGCATCGCTTAGTACACATTAAACCTTTAAATTTTCATGACCTATAGTTCGGTGTTTTGTGAAATGACCTCAGTGGTTTGTAGTTTGTTTTGAGGAGATCTTGTAGAGGAATGATCATGTTAAGCAGAAATAACTTTTCGATGAGGAGGTAGAGACTCGGATTGTGTACAGCAGCATGTCAGGACAAGCAAATAGTTTTGGTTTATTTGCATATTAGTGAAAGAATATTAGAACAAAATCAAACACGTGGATATTAAGTAGAAACCCTCTGGGGGTTTATGTAAAAACCCCACCTAAAAAAAAACAGGACACACTGATAGTTAAGGAAAGAAACTGAAAAGTAACAGAGATGTAAATTGCATAAAAAAGGTTAACTTTACTAGACTAAATTTACAGATCAACTAACATAGATTTGGAAAAAGCCTCCCATGTGAAAAATTTTTTTGTGAAAAATCTGTCGAAGCACAAGCAGTGCAGCACAGTTAATCTTACCTCCATTTTGATTGACGCTTTTGATTCCTATTCAACCCGTGACTCAGTGGGTAGCACTCTCGCCTGAAAGCGAGTGGCTTGCTGGGCTGGATAGCCTTTCTGTGGTCAGTGCAACCTTTCCTTCCTCTTTATTGTAGATTTTGTAAAACTGAAGTGGTTTAAGGCAACAGGTTTTTCTCTGAAATCTGATAGATAGATAGATAGATAGATAGATAGATAGATAGATAGATAGATAGATAGATAGATAGATAGATAGATAGATAGATAGATAGATAGATAGATAGATAGATAGATAGATAGATAGATAGATAGATAGATAGATAGATAGATAGGACTGTAATGACTCACATGTTCCGGTCTGTCTCATCAGAACAGAGATAACTACATCCGCTCCTGTCGGCTCCTCCCGGACGGCCGGACTCTGATTGTGGGCGGCGAGGCGAGCACTCTGTCCATCTGGGATCTGGCCACGCCGACTCCTCGGATCAAGGCGGAGCTGACGTCCTCCGCACCGGCATGTTACGCTCTGGCCATCAGCCCCGACTCCAAGGTCTGCTTCTCGTGCTGCTCAGATGGAAACATTGCTGTGTGGGATCTCCACAACCAGACCCTGGTCAGGTACGGAGGTTTGTTATCTGTGCATCATCTGTAAATGCTGTGCGTTTCACATTTTCAATTCTGCCCTCTGAGCGTAATACATTGAATACGTTGAGTTCCTGTAACTCGTAATGTAAACTGGCAGGTTCTAGCACAATAATATGTCTCTGTTTTATTGTTACACTGTTATTATAGGGGAAACACAAGTTTTATCATGTAACCTGTAATTTTGACACAAGTTGACTGATTATTCAAGATGCGGTGTTTCAAAAATGGATTTGGCAAAATATAATTATTTTAACAGCCTGTATAATTACTTTAATTACTATAATTGCTTTAACACAGACACAACGGATGTTACAGTCAGTTCCTGTACTTGTCAGTGACACTCTATGGAATGGTGTTTCTCATCCTTGTGTCATAAAAAAAACCTCATAGTGGTCTGATAAATTCTCCTCGTTGGCATAACACGTGCTTATCGCTTAATCAGTCTGTGGTTTGCACTGTGTGAGAGTTCACACTTCTGCAAGTTCGTGTTCAACCTGATTTACCGAAACTTAGATTTAAACTGAAACTTAGACCTAGATAGGTGCAAATAATTCAGATGAGATAAGACAAGACATTACAAGACAATATAAGATAGGTACTTTATTCATGGCCTTGGACAAATTCAAGCATCCGCCAAGACGGAGACAATCCACTTAACGCTTCACGGTAAATAAAAGTCATAAAAAGTTGCATAAAAAGATGTATTTAAAAAGACATGATTTTTTTACAGGTGCACATCTTAAAACAACTGAGCTAATTAATTACACCTTAACAGCATTGCACATGCAGGTGGTCTGTGGGCCCAGTTTTTAGAAAATTAAGGCACTCAAAAAGTATCAAAAAGTCTTTTACATAGCATTTAATTGCTATTCAAGCTCTTTCCAACTAGGTTGACTTGAAAAATTGTGTATTTACAGTGAATAATTGAGAGTCAGAGTGTCCCTTGTTTTGAACAAAGATACATTATTTTTCCAATAAACCTTGTCTATGGTTAAACTTCTTCCTTCGAACTTCCCAGCTGATCTGAGGTCTGTTGTATGGTTGTGCACTACAGATTTAATTGCAAACCACAACTGTTTTGTAAGTTAAAGATGTGTTGCTGATTGCAGCTTAAAATGACAAGTTTTGGGAGGTCTGTGTCAGTTTCTGCGCCCAGACACACAGAGGATCGAGGAACATGTGTTCTTTGGTTTGCTAAAGACTCCTCCGCTACGTTTAGGTTTTGTCTGACTGTGCATGTTGTTTCCTGCAGGCAGTTCCAGGGCCACACGGATGGGGCGAGCTGCATCGACATCTCTAATGACGGGACCAAGCTGTGGACCGGAGGCCTGGACAACACGGTGCGGTCCTGGGACCTGAGAGAGGGACGGCAGCTGCAGCAGCACGACTTCACCTCCCAGGTGAGCAGAACAAACCCGTGTCCTGAAACCTGTCACACATCAGGGATCATAATTTGTGCCATCGTCGGCTGGAATTTGTTCAGTCCCTCCAGCTCTTCACACAGGTGTAAGTTGCAAACAGGTTCAGCTTTTATTATTTGGTGTTTAGAGTAAAAGGCACAGATGGCTGAAAATGGTCCATCTCAGGACAAGTCACGGCCGTTTGCAGTTTGTGCGATTACACTCTCGGGCTTTGCCTTATTGCAGTAATTTACAAGCTGAGTTCAGATCATTTAACCCATAATAAAGGCCAGACACAGCCCTGCTTTTCTGCCCCCTGCTCAAACACCTTTAATACTAATAATGCAGGCAGTTGGGACTTTGTTGTTTTTTTTTTTTGTTTTTTTTTTGAGGTGAGGAGAATAGCAGCAATAATAGACCATTACTGCAATTTTTCTCGAATAGAGCCATTTGACAATCTCGGTGTGCACAGGAGGAGGTGAGTGTGCATTAAATAGAGGGCAGACCAGACGGGCCAGACATAGCCTGTAGAGGCAGAAATCTGACCACAAACTTCCACAAAAAACAGCCATAGTCAATGGTGGCAATTTAGTAGAGGTAAAGAAAATCCTGCTGTATTGTCCAGAGTAATCAAAGCATCTCCTGCTGTCCGCTTTGCAAAAAACTGTATTTTTTATTGAGTCAATTTCACTTGATTTGATTTTATTGAATGTATGAGAGTACAACAAAATGTGATTTTTGAATGAATGAATATGATGGTAATCACGTAATACATATGATTTAGATTGACAAATCACAAACTGACTGAACGGAATTGTATAGTCGAATAATAGGAAAAAAAAACGTGTTTTTATTGTGCTATTGTTAGATCTTCTCACTGGGATACTGTCCAACGGGAGAGTGGCTGGCCGTGGGGATGGAGAACAACAACGTGGAGGTCCTGCATGTCACCAAACCTGACAAGTACCAGCTCCACCTGCATGAAAGCTGTGTGCTCTCGCTCAGATTTGCTCACTGTGGTAAGAATCAACAGATCGGTCGAGGCCCGTCTTCAAACATGCTCCTGCCAAGGTTTTCGGCAAAGCCTGAGGTGAATGCGTACCATGTTATCAAGTCAGGGAAATTGGTTGGTCTGTTGGTAAATTTCTGTGTAAATTGATGGCTCGCTTTAGCGTAAATTGTGTCAAGGAACTTATTGGGGAAAAGGAAGTAGCAGTTTTATCAGGTTTATCAGTAGAGAATGTGTCTTAAAAGGTGACTGCAACATTTACATTGAAAATGAAGAAGTTTGTTGAGTAAACTTCAACAATGTCCCAAAATACTTTTGTTTTATTTTGACAGCTCCGGTTTCTCTGGCAATATTTGAAGAATTATCTTGAGGAATTATGTTGAAATTAAAAAGAATATCACTATGTTGTATTATCATTCAAGTTATAAAGAGATAGAAATTACATAGTAAGATGCAACAAATCTGTCCAAATTTGGGCAATTTCTGTCCTTATTTACATTGCTCTATAATGTTTTGCACTCATCAAATGAAAACAGTAACATAAATCCTGATAATTTCTTCACTCCAGTTTGTGCCATTTGATTTGATGAATTTACCCACCACATGATGATCTAGATTCTGCTTTAATGATGAAGAAAATCAAGGAAAATGTGGCTAAATACACTTTGCTATCGTCTACAGGGAAGTGGTTCGTGAGCACAGGAAAAGACAATCTGCTCAACGCATGGAGAACCCCATATGGAGCCAGCATATTTCAGGTAAATAAGTGTTATCAAAACACACCAATAACAATAACAACATGGATGACGAGCAGCTGAGGGCAGCACAGCCTCACAGTAAGGAGGTGACAGGTTTTATGGGATTATCTTTGAGAAAGACATCAAAAGCCTCGCTGCTCGCTGGCTGTGAGCCTCTGTGGGAAGGTGGCCAGAAAAAAAATGTAAATCAGAAATCCTGAAAAGTAAAAATATGGCCTCACATTCAGCTCTGATTGTGGGATTTTACTAGGAGAACATTTGAGAAACCTCTTGGATAGAGTAGCGGTGAGAGTGATGTGTTTCTGCCGTTTTCTGTACTTTCTTCATAGAAGGGAGAAAAAAGTAATTACTGCATGTCCTCTTTTCACCACTGTCACACACCTTTGACCTTCAGCCCATTAGGCCGTCTTTCTCACTGTAAAGCACCTACACTTTTTCCAAGACATTCACATGTCTTTTGTCCCCTCCAACAGTCAAAGGAGTCGTCCTCCGTGCTGAGCTGCGACATCTCCATCGATGATAAGTACATTGTGACCGGCTCAGGAGATAAGAAAGCGACTGTCTACGAGGTCAACTACTAGAGGGCCTGCAGTCTTTCAGTGTCAAGGCCGTCACTCCACCGGGCGTCACCCATGTACATTTTTTAATGTGTATAAAAATGGATTTGAATGGAATGAACCAAACACGCCGACTCTTTCTTGGACCGGGACCTTTTTGACCTTTCAGTCAGTTGTGGGTGAAAACCAAGAAGCAGAACCAAGCACAGAGATTTTTTTTCCCTCTTCTTTTGAATGTTTACTGAGTTTTTGTTGTTATGAGAATGAGTGAATGTGCCCCCGGCTCTCTTACATCAAATACCATTCAGCTGCACTCTGCTCCACCTCAACCACAGTTGTTTTTCTTTTCTTGACTAACACATTTCATGCAAACAACCAGCTACGACATGTGAAATGGAGCATAATGTGTCTTTGAGGAAGACCTTGTCTCGCACAACTTAAACATACTCATTTTAACTGATACTCAAGAGTCTTAACACGTTAGATAAGTGTAAATATTATGAGAGAGAGAGTGCCAGAGGTGAGAAGCTCCGGAAATTTCTCTGCCATTGCTGTGGTTCAATGTTGCTAAAACATCCTGCCGCCCTGCCATCACACTGAAAGAGCACAAGGATGCTTATGTGGTTCAAAACAGGTCTGTAGCATTTGTTCACATGAATGTGCATAATGTTAGCTGGACAAATGGCAGTATTGCTAGTACTTTAAGTCTGACTTGGTCACTTGGGTTGACTGTGAGTAATGAAATGTCAAATTCTCTCTGTTTTGCTAACAGTTTAGCCGCTATGCTAAAAGACAGTGGGCAAATTAACTCTGCCTGCCAGGATCAGACAGACAGAGGTAGTTCCATGTCGTGGGCAACACTTATTTGCTGTCATAAAATACAGTTTTGACTCTGATCCTTCTGCAGATCAATAATCATTAGGCTTTTTATTCAATGACTAATCATGAAGCTACTTCCAGGCTGCTAGCCAAATGCTTTAAAACAAAAAAAAAAGGCAGCTTGTTGTGTTGAGAGGTTTTCCAAGCGAGCAGGAGTGACTTCAGGAAGTCACCAAAACCCTGGCTTGTTGTCTTAACATACAGTTTGTGTACAGGTTAAACTAATGAGACATCGCTTCATAATTTCAGTGCGGGGAGTTGTGTTCATATCATCTCTCTACCTCTGTGTTAAATATTCTAATATATAATGTTAATATTTCCAAGAATGTCAGACTTTTCTTCTGTTTTACTCACTGAATATGTTTTGGATTTTCCCCATAATTCACGGCGAGCTCAGTCGTTGCCATCGTGTTATGTGTGTGTGTGTGTGTTTCACCCTGTTGGCACTGAACAAACTAAGTGACCAGTTTGCTCTCAGTGCCCTCACTACTGTGAGATCTTTGCACTTGGTTCTGCACCCTCAGTTCAGATTCTGAGTAAAGACTCTTTGGTCAAGGTCTGGAGGTCAACCAGCCCTCTGTTTCCTGCCCGGACCCTTTTCCGTTTTGGAACTCTGGATGCTTCTCTGAAACACAAGTGGTCAACAATGGTCATGCTCGTGATTTCTCTCGGATTTACTTCTGTCGGCTTGTAGAAATAACACAGTGCCTTTATGCTGCTACGCTTCTGACTCCATGTCGTCCCTGCTGAGTTTTCACCGACACGGAGATGATTATAGACTCTACTGTTGGGAGTGTTTTTAAAAAAAAAATTGCCACAAATCTTGCAACGCTTAAACATGACTTTTAGTTGGGGAAAAAAAGGTCAGCAACAATAGCACAGACTGAAGCCCAGATGATTTAGCTCAGCTTGTATCATTTGTCTCTAATCACAACTAAATTTACTTAATTTCTCCTGCTTTGCTGAACATGAAAAAGACGGCTTGTGCGGCTGATTCGGCCTGATTGTTTGGAGCACGCAGCCATTAACCAGATGTTTTTGAAACTACAATTCTCTTCACTGTACTTTTTCCCTCCTGGTTTCAGGCTTTATTCTTGTGACTTTTCTGCAGTGTAGCTACAACCCCATGCCCAGAAGACTTTTACATACATAAACATAGCACACAAGTGGTTTTTGCGAGGTTCAACAACACCAATCTTCTTGATTGTAACATAAACAAGCATTTTTAAACATTTAATTAAACTCAAATATCTGGAGGTTCATTTTTAAAGGCTCTCGGCCAGCATGGCAAGGGAAATGATTTTCCAAGAATATTAAGCAGTTTCATGTAGGAACTACTTTCTCTCTACTTGCCTGCACCTGCCAGCTGTATCGCTGCCCAGAACGAAGGAAGTGTCTTCGACACTCCTGACCATAACCCTGGATTTAAAGACATTATTTTAGGAGCCACTGATGTGAACATGAAATATTGACACACTTAGTCTATGTATGGATGCACACTTTCTCCTTGATACAGCGGAGTGATACCATCGATGGGTGCAATTTGGTGGAGAGAAAACAGATTGTTTATGAAACTGCCGACAACAGTGTGATAACAAGTTGATGAGAAATGTTCTGTTAATAGCAACACAGTATAAAGTATTGTCCGTATTGTTATTTTAATCCCAAAAATTGCACATTGTAACTTTAATCAGGCCAAAAGAAAAAGGTGCAAAAATTGCCAATCTGCAAATCAAAAATGAGGCGATCAGCAGAGATATTTCCACTGTTTATGGGATTGAAATAATAAGGCTGCTCTCATTGTATTAGAGTCACTCAATTGTCGATGGGATGCAGCCTAAACCTTGTTTCTCTGGCTCAGCACAGTCCTTCCTTTGCCTTATCTCTCACAAGGGAAGCGGCTGCCTTAGAAGAGATGGAAAGGGCAAACATGGCCAAATTTAAATGTGTCTCATGGTTTATCTCACTGGGTCATTTTTCAGACTAATAAAGAGTGTAGTGCTCGTCCTCAGCACTAATCTGCCTGAGACCCACCCGCCTGCTTATTTCACTGTGGGGGTCTTAAATCTTAAATATCGATATTAAAATCTGGAAAAAGATCAGTTTGTCTCTGTCTGGTACGCCCGTCCCAGTATCAGCTCCTCTCTAGCTCTCTGCAAATATATCTCTGCGGAAAAGTGTTTCAATACTACACTACACAGGAAAGAAAACTTATCGTTCTTTGTTGTCAAGCATTTTTGGAAGACAGTTTGTTCTTTTTAAAATTGCAAGAAGATTTGTTGCACACTGCTGTTTTATTAGTCATTATAAAGCAGGTATTATCTCCTTATCCCTGAGATAAGTGAGATTATGATAATAGTAATTCATGTGCAACGGCTTCCTTATTTCTAACCATAAGTAGTGATTGAAAAGAAATCTCATGTGCTTTGTAATAAAAACTAAAACACCAGTATGCCAGGGTGAATTTAAACTTCGTATTTTATTTCAGCTGGGACATGGGTTGATGAAAAGTACCCGTTTTACTGCACTGATGTAGATGTGGAGACAAGAAAGATGGATGAGTAGCACCGTGGCCTCACGTCAAGAAGGTTTCTGTTTGAATCCTGGTCAGTCTCGAGGCCTTTTTGTGTGGAGTCTTTATGTTCTCCTTGTGTCTGAATTTTCCTCCCACAGTCCAAAAACATGCATGTTCAGGCCAATTAGAGATTCTTATTAGGCCCTTGCGAGGCCCGAGTGATCGACTGGGTCCAGGGTCTATTGCCCTTGTCTTATGGGTCCAACGTGTGTTAGATGATGGATGGTTGGATGGATGGATGGAAATAGAAAACTTCATAGGAGAAAGTCAAAATGGCTTTGATGCAGAAAGGTTGTACACCATAACGACTGAGACTTCTGTCACTTCTCTGACATCCTCATGCAGTAGCAGTGATGCTACAGATCCTGACTGTTCATGATTTTGTTTGTTTTGTCTCAGTTTTTTGCCTTACTCTGTGCTTTCTATCTGAATCTGAACCCTTTCTAAAGAAAAAAGAAAATTCATTCACTTTGGTGTCCCTGACTATCCTTGTTACATTTTCAGCTCCCAAAAGAGTCTGAAAATCTGTAACAACTAACGACTGCAGCTACTGTGCCACCTCTGTCCCCATTAACAGTGGAAAAGAAAAAAAAAAACAACAAAAGACACTTTGGTTATACATGCACTGGTGTCAAGAGACAGACCTCTGATTGCTGCAGGTTTGCTGGCTGACACGAGCCGATACAGAGATGATGTTACGTACCATAATGATGTGTAGAGCATTTAGCTTGACTGAACTCGTGAAGGTATTATACATTTACTGTACACATGTAATAGTTCAAGCTTGCAGTGGAAAGAAACTTCCTGTCGCTAGTTGAGCTTTGTCCCTACCCTCTTCAATACAAAATGCCTTTGCTCTCTTTTTCTAGTCTGTGGTTGATTTTATTAAATTATTGTGTGTACTGAAATGTCTCAGGCTCATTTACTGGTCCTATTCATAGCTGGATTTTCACAAAATGCTGTATATTATTAAGTGACAGTTGCTTCAAGTTACAGCCACAGCTTCTTTTTGCAAAAGTGATTTTGTGTCCAAATATTGAAGAAACATCCCAGTATGTGTGCATGACTGGGAGGAGGGGAAAGTATCTTTTCTGACTCCTCTGCACTTGCTCGACTGAAGAAAACAACCCTGTTTTTCTTCGTGGTGTTACAAGGTGCATCAAGGAGAATTTTTGTGTCTTTGAAGAGTATTTGTGGTATTTGATCATATATATGTGACAGAAAAAAAGGAAAAGAACATGGGGGTGGGATGGTGTGGTGTCTCGCACCGTTTAAGACACTGACAGAAGATTCTCTTCCTGCTGCAAAAAGATCGTAAATGTTCGTGACAAAACACTTGCCTTGTCGACATAGTTTAATCCTCGCTTTGCACATTTCTGTTTGGCAACCTGTTAATGAGCTCATTATCAAGCTGCCTCTTTTCTGTGAGCCGCCCGGGTGTTGATATTCTGATCGTATTGGAGTACAGTGGCTGCAGCCAGCTGTCAGCAGACATTCATTTATTCCACTGAGCTCTGGCTCTTTGCCCTTGGAAGGAACTCACAGCTCTGTCTGGCAAAACAGCTCCTAGTTCGTCCTGTAATTTGTTTACTTTTCAGCTCCGACTTAGCACTAAATCCACTAAAACGCCCTGCCTATAGCTGCCCTGACATACCTGCGAAGTCCTAAACCTACCTCCAAATTCTCTCCAAGCCGAGGGGGAAAGCTGATACTGCGCTGAGTGAACTGGACATCTAAAGCATCTGTGGTTATAACTCAATCACTGCTGACTTCATTCCAGTTTCTTCACAGGCAACGTACTTATTCTAGTTATTGAATACCTTTGTAGCTAAGAGACTTATTTGTGTGATTGAGTGGTTCTCAAGATTGTTTTTCCAGATTGTTAATTTGGGGCAAAGACACTGGTTAAAAGTGAAAATCAACCGAAAGTCATTATTCTTAAATAGTCTGACTTTCTCTCAGTACAAGTGATAAAGACACACTTTAAAGCAGATACCAGAATTAGATAGATAGATAGATAGATAGATAGATAGATAGACAGATAGATAGATAGATAGATAGATAGATAGATAGATAGATAGATAGATAGATAGATAGATAGATAGATAGATAGATAGATAGATAGATAGATAGATAGATAGATAGATAGATAGATAGATAGATAGATAGATAGATAGATAGATAGATAGATAGATAGATAGATAGATAGATAGCGACAAACTGTTCGGCCAGAAAATCTTCATATTCTGACTGGTCGTGTGTGGCGGGCGCAGTACCCCCTCCATGTGAGGCGAGATGAAATACGAGGGCGTTTATACCGAGGCATTTTAGCACAAGCTGACAGGTCAACGTGAGTCTCTGTCTTACCTCCCATTGTGAACGTGCTGTGTTCACGCTGAGCACAGCGCTGGACCGCTGAAGTGGATTAAGTGATCTAAGTGAGGGGCTGTGGAGGAGGACGCTCCACCATTACAGTGAATGATACTCCTGTTACAGCTCTCCAAGCGGCACTTCAAACAGCCCAAAGTGGGAGAGAAGGAGGAAAGGTGGGGATGCAACGTGGGAATGAGCCACCCTACTTCAACGTTTTATATTAAGAGCACTTGCAGCTTGCAAATTGCCCACTTTCCTGACAGACACAGAAGTTGGATTAAACAAACAGGCCACACAGTAGCAAGATGGCTCTGGCGTGCATGGGCTGGGAGCTGTCTGTTGGCGGATTTGGCCCAGAAAACAGAGAAGATTAGCATTCATTTGCCTCCTAAAGAGACCACACACTTGCATGTTGAAAGTACGCTCCTGACCACCGCTGACACATTTCTTGTCCTTCCAAAAACCTCCACGACCGTGTTAGCGACCTCCCAGTATGCCAGTATAATGGTTGCAAAGTGCCACTTTAGAGAACCATTACAATACTCCACCAACTTCAGAGCGCTGCCGCAATTGCTCTTAATTAATTCACTTTTAGAGCACTGCCAGTGCGCTCTGCAGCCTCCCAAAGAGGATTACAGATGCAACAAAGTGAATATGTACAACAAAGTAAAACAAAGAAGGCACTGGGCATGGGTCCACTGCCATGCAGGTAGCTCTGTGAGCTTAGGAGTCGAATGCTGATGTCGTAATGTTGGTGCGTCGGCAGTGATGATGCTGTCGATAAAGCACAGAGTGAAGCATCATCTAAAAAGCTGCGGAGTAATGCGACAGAGGCTAGAGATAAGCATCCATACCCCAGTCATAAAACCAGTTACTGGCTTTATGAGAGCAGCAAAACAAATCACATCTTAACAGCATCTTCTTGAACCAAAATCGACCACAAATTTTTTATATTATTTATTAATGATTAATGACTTTTTGGATCCCTGTTGGAGTTATCTTCCCGCGTACCTACATCAAAGATTACTGTCTATGGTAATTTTTTTCTGCCATTATAGTTTGGCTTAATACAATTTAACTGCCTTACTAATACTAGTTGTAATTGCAGGGAGATTTTCAGGCATTGGTAATACGGTGGATAAGTGTTAAGCTCCTCCCACAGACCAACAGCATTCATGTTTTGTGAGATCGAAGACTCTAAATTACATCTGAGTGGGTGTGAGTGTGACAGTGAATGGTGTGTGTGCACTGATGGACTGATGACCTGTCCAGGATGTGCTCCCTGTCTTCACCCCATGTGTGCTGCAGACCTCGGCGACACCATTAAAGGTGCAAAGTGACTGAGATAATAATAGGATGGATGGAAAACTTTGACACCCAGAAAAAAAGAAATGTGGACACTGGTGAACAAAATCACTTTTATTCCACTGGGTTTTGATCATACAACCTCAACTGAATTTAAGGCCGCGTGCCAGTCTTTTGAAGGGACACCAGAGGTGGAAGCGCTGCTGTGTGTCCCTGTGTCTTTTGTTCACTCTGAAACATTCACCCTACACAAAAGCTGCAGTGAGGGTGCCTGGATTGTTTCCCCCATGGAAATAGCAAACAGATAAATTGCTGGTAGGCCAATAATGGGTGTCTGTTACGCTCCTTTAGTGCTGATAGGTATTAGCATTGGTGGTGCTCGGAGAGACTCTGCTGTAGGATAATCATGCTCTAATAGAAACCTTAGCCTCGTGTACTGCAACAGGGTTTTTCCACACCGACGAGCGGCAAATAAACAAACAACTAATGAGCAAGACAATAACCCAGCGTGACATTTTATAGCGTGGCATTAGAAGAGGAAGTCTCAGTTCAAGCTTTTCTGTCGGTCCCTGCCGCCTCCAGTAATGCACAAGATATGAAAATTACATTTCCCCCCACTGCAAAGCAACACGTCTGTGCCCCCGTGTTGCCTGTAAAAACAGGTGATGCTGTGTATTCAGAGATGCACCTCGGTGTGTCTTTTAACAGGACTCGATCTTGTCTGCCGTCTAAGAAGCTCACGGAGCTCTATTTTATGGACTTGTGTTGCTTTGAACTCGCACAGATTTGTCCTTGTCATGTCTGACTTGCTAATTTCTCCCGTTTCTCACCTCGCCGGTGCTATCACATCTGTGGAAGTGAATGTACGAGGGTCCGCCAGGGGCCATGTCCATCGGCTTATCTGGCGCAGTGAATTTGATGAGATGAGAGATTTGTAAGGGGCTTTGTATGTTTGAGCGATTCAAAGGGACAACAACTAATGTCGCTTACAATTTCTTGCCCTGTTACAGGGTGGACTGATGATTAATTCATGTCTTCACCATCTTAACGAGATTGTGCCCGTTAGGGGGCGGGAGGCGGGAGCACTCTGTGGCGCTTTGATATCCTTCATTCAAGGCTGTGTCACACATTAATGACATCTTTGAGCTGAGGACCGAGCATCATTATCTCTTTTCAAAAAGGGAAGGATGAGAGATTTCAGCTCAGCTTGGATAAAGACAGGGGAGGAATCTGTCGCAGTGTGTGTGTGTGTGTGTGTGGGGGGGGGGGGGCAGTCTGTGTGTGAAGGGAGATGCTTTTGTGTGTCACAGTCAAGCCCACAGAGCAGCCATTTCTACTGAGACATGAATCATTAAATCAAATTAAAGAAGTAACTACAGGGAAAACTGAACGATTTTATATTGTATAGTTGTAAAGCTGATGGATTCGAAAGAAAACTTGATAACGGCTTGGTCAGAATTGCAGCAAAAATGTCCTTACTTTTCCTCTGAGGTTTTTCTTTCCAACTAAAACAAAATCTTGATACTACATTTCACACAGTGTCAATGGGTTTGTGCTGCCCTGTCATCTGAGCCATGCACAGTATTTAATGAAAAATCTTGCACCTTTTCTTTCATACCACTTTTATTTGGCACTTTTGCCAACTGCTTGGCACCACTACTGGTCTACCTGCACAGCATTTTAAGACTAATGTGGTTATTTTCAGGCTTCTGTCATTTTACACCTGATGTTGTGTTTTTTTTTCTTTTCACCAAAGCAATGGTAAACTCGTTATGGGAACAAAAGTCAAAATGACAATAAAGAGCAGTCTGATTCTAAGTATCCATCAGTAACTCAACACTGATGAACTTCTGACTCATAAAATAGGACATTCAGTAGTTTTCACAAGCTTTGATGAGCCCAAACCTCCTTCAACTTTTATACATACATTTATACATTTCAAGACTGCGCATTGTTTTATTCTTTTTCAGTCTTTTTCATATTAGCCCTGATACAACAACTTGGTTAAGGCATTGATGCCAAAGGCTCAGGTTGAACTGTGGAAAGAAACCAGAGTGCTCAGAGGAAATCCAGACAGGATTTGAACTGGGATAGTGTTATTATAAGGCGACAGTGCAAAACACTAATCCACCCTGCTGCTCTTTCTCTGCTATTCTATTGACATATTCTCCTCTGGTGGATTATTCCCATAAGAAAAAATAGATTTCTTACACATATAGGTTGCAAAAACAGTTCCCAGATGTAGTGTATTTTCTAAATCTGAAAATGTAATTTGAAAGGACAAGAAAAGAAAAAAAAAAAAATTTAATTTAAAAATTTAATAGTGCTTATCACTCTTATTTCACAATTCAATTCTGTGTTGGTCCCCTGCTTTACATACATCCTGCACAGTTGAATATGTATGAATAATAAATTCCTATTGAGGAAACTTTGTGATTTGTCTGGGCTGTGTAAAATGGATAGATTGTATCGGAGAACACCTAATAAATAGGAAATTCTGTTGCGATCCTGCAAAGTGGGTCCCTGAGAGGCCTCCATGTTTGGAAAGACTTTGCTAAATCTCTTTTTCTGACCTAAACAATTTTCAACAATTTTCATGGCCAAATGATGCCCTATTCTCCCTTTCTTTTCCACCCAACCCCAGTGTGCTTTTTAGTCACTTTCCTGCACTCTAACCTGGTTATCAATATATATGTATATATATATGTATTTACCCTTAAGAGGCTTTTCATACATCTACTCTGTCGCTTCAGCACTGCGGCAGGCAGTGAGAAGGGCTCCGGGGTCACGGCAAAGCGGAGAGAGCTGGATGAGTGAGAGGGTGCGAGTTCGCAGCAAAAGTGGAGGATTGTATATTCCCTAAGAAAACAGGAGCAGCCATTTGAGTGGAGGTCATGGACATTTCCATGCATGCTCATAGAATAGGGTGGAAGCGTTGGAGGAGAAAGGCCTCTTAAAACTAAATGAACTAAAAGCTCTTGGTTTGAATGCTCTTCAGCCTGTTCTCTGGCAAATGTACTCCAGCTCGGTTAAAGCACTGGGGTCAGAGGAGCTGTGCTCTGAAGCTTTTAGGCTAACTCTGATTCCCACTTAAAACCAACTTTAGTTCCCATTTCTAAACGGATCGTCTTTTCTTTCCGTCTGTTATAGTCCTATTTTAGCATGTCAGATCTTTCTCTATGCTTTTCCTGTTTCTTGTAATTGCATGTAAAATAAAGCTTTCTGTATTCACATGATCATTTGCACGTAACTATATTAATTCCCCTATGCTGTGATATTGCAATTAACAAAAAGCATATGCATTAAAGTATCAATAACATATCAATTTATACTCTGGTTTCAGGGCCTGCATTGCTTATAAAATCCACATGATGGCAGTATGGACATGTTCTCTTACTTCGCCCTTGATTTTTAATAGTATAATGTGTTTTAAACAGCTTGCAATTTAGAATTGTAATGTCACACTTTGACTGATTTTATTTAATGGCAGAAACAATCTAATGGCTTTCATAACAGATTATGTTAATTCTGAGGGGGATTAAGAGGTGCATAGATGAAAGGAAGGAGTCATTCACCAAGCATGTGCCATTAAGCATGATTATACTAAGACAACTTACATTTCTAGGGGTATGATTGTTGCTTTGACTGTGAGAGGTCCCAGGTCCTTGTACCACTCTTGACTTGAGCTGCCCCCTAGGGACAAATACAGTTCTTTGCATCAAACTGGATGTAACAATTGTCACACAAACCAATTTCAAAAATATATTTGCATTATGAGCTTCTGGTTGAGCTGACGGGCTGTAGAGTGTTACAGGTGTATGAATGGGGTAATAATGTGACTTGAAAAGCTTTACATAAGAAGCGGTCCACTTATCATTACCATACTTTCAAGGTAAAAAGCCTCAAAAAAAAAGTCTGCTTTGCTTATTGGAGCCTCTATCTCTGTTCTCATATTATGCCTACTATCCCTTGTTTTTCATCCATTTTTGTTTATTTCAGGTATTTTGTGGCATCTCCACCAGCAGGAGGCGACAGCGACAGCGCTACTAACTTGCAACACCACCGAAGAAGAACACAGGCGCTAGGTTAGCTTGTTGCTCGTTTGGAAAGACGTGAGCATCAAAATGCTTCTTCGCACGGCCAGGCCATGGTTGGTCCGGTGCATGGGTCTACCTTCGGCGTACACACGGTCTTACCACGCCGATAAGGTGGCTCGACTCGGCTCTCAGCTGGATAAACAGGCCTCTGAGTACCAGGTGAGCTAGCTGATGCTAACTTTAGCCAGATCAAATTCAGCCTCACTCTCACTGCTAATGTCAATGACTCAACATGTCAAGTGACGTGGATGCACTGACAGGCTATGTTTGTGCTCCGATGAGGTGCACAAACATCAAAACACTATAATGCCTTCAGTCTCTGCGTTACTACAGAGGTCAGTTTAACCTGTATTGTGGTCATAGGAGGTCAAACCCTTGAGCCCTCTTGTTCCTGTAGGGTCTCAGCATCATCCCACTGACCTGACAACATTTAGCTCCACATTGCCCCTTTTATCCACCTCATCCTGCAGCTTTCAGCAGCTAGACAATGGTTTTATTCCACCCACGTGTCAGCAGCAGACGTCATGTTAAGGACTTTTGTTTTTGTTTCATTAAACATAAGTAGGTGTAGGGGTTGCATTCAATTTGCATGGGATGCAATCTGGTCTTAAACTGTGCTTCATTCGTAATCATTAAACAGTAATGCTTAGTGTTAGAGGCATAATAGGAATCATATTGTGCATCCTAACATCTGGTACATGGTGTTCATTCCAGTTTATCCTCACTGATGCAACACCTTCAAATGTCACTTGATGGCACCACAGGCACATTTCATTTTACCCTGAACCGGTCTTTCTTGCTTGTGTGTGGACTTGCTGTGAGAGATGCATAGACTGAGAGGGAGATAAATGGAGACAGAAAGATAGGTTGATTACTTTATCGATCCCCGGACAGAGGGGAAATTAAACTGTCGTAGCAGCCATACAATAAAAAAAAACAATGGCGACAACAGGCACAGGGACACATGACTGGAACAAAATGTTCATGAAGACGGGTGAAGCAATAATAGAATAATCAACACTCCAAAGTTTGAGTATAACACATAGATAACAGTCTTTAAATAGACTTTGGTGAACTTACCTATTTTATATCTTACCAGACGTGACTGAAACGGTCCATTGAGCACTGTTGTCTTGACTTGTTTGCCTAAGGAAGAAAATCATTCCATTGTCATCCACTCAGATGGTGATTATGTGTTCTTGTAAACTAACATATATTATCAATGGAAAGCGTTTGGCTACACAGTGTGTAGCTGCTTTTATTAGGCTGGTTAGGTTTGTGAGTAGTTGGTCACTTAATATTGTATTTGTATGAATTGTTTCTGTGGCAGGTTATTGTCATGCCCCAGTGTTTGTCTTTTTAATTAAAAAGTTGAGTGTTGATTTTTTTTTTTCATTAAAAACGGTCATGATAGCTCTTCATTTTGTTGTTCGAAGCTTGGCTTGTTAACAAGGCGCTGATCTTAATCCAGTGTTCACTGCAGATCACATATAGGCAAAATAACGAAACCGATGGCTTGTTGTTTTCCAGGAGAATTACGACCGGATGCAGGTTCTCGTCGATGAGCTCAAAGCACGAACAGAGAAGATTAAACTGGGTAGGTGTGAGCACAAAAATGTCATATGTCCTCCCACACTGAAAAATACAGTTGATTTATAATGGCATAACATTGTAGAAACCCATAAGGGGGTTTCTTGACCATTGATTGCATACGTAACATGTCATACAGCATGCTTAGTTTAGATTTAATGTGCAAGGTGTAGGTGTTTGGTTTGAAAAATAGCGCTGACCTGTCCGAAGTGTGGTCGTGTTGTTTGTTTATGTGCTTTTTCTTGTTATACGGATCCAGGCGGGGGAGAAAAAGCCAGAAGACTTCATACATCTCGAGGGAAACTCTTGCCGAGAGAGCGCATAGACAGACTGCTGGATCCGGGGTAAGATCAGCCACTTCCATCTTTCTTTTCACTTATTCATGGCTGACTCATACCCAGCAGAGACAGATGCACAGAATTTGTTTTGCTCCGGTTTGACGTCATCACACAAACCTCGGTGCCGGTCCTTTTTAATGTCGAGTGCTCTCCACACTTGCCTGTAGACTGGTAACAGGTAAGGAAGGTTACAGCTCTTGTTTTTTTGCCAGAGCCTTCACACCCAAAAGCATTCCACCCAGGAGACAGGCAGCAGGCTTTCAGACTCGGATCCTTGAACAGTAGTGTCTGAAAGGGACATGTATTCCCCTCTTATGTTCTCCGCGCTGACTGTCTTAATTCTCTCGCAGGACTCCTTTCCTGGAATTCTCACAGTTTGCAGCTTATGAGTTGTATGGGAAGGAAGAGGTCCCAGCAGGCGGGATACTTACCGGTATTGGGCGGGTTTCAGGGTAAGCGGCGTACCTGATAATTTGTCACAGTGTGGGATCTTGAGCACTTGAGAGTGCGTTTTGTTTGGAAAAGATATTTATGCTAAAGGTAAAATTACACGAGGCTTTTAATGCCAGCTTTGTGATTTGTAATTAGCTTTTTGTTTAATTTCCCATGAGATGCCACTGTAGCACTCCAGGTGAATGTGACAAAGTTTTTTTTTTTCTTCTCCTCCTTCTTTTAATCTCTCACAGGGTGGAGTGTGTTATTGTTGCAAATGACGCGACCGTCAAAGGGGGGACTTACTACCCCGTTACGGTGAAGAAACACCTCCGTGCGCAAGAAATAGCACAGCAGAACCATTTGCCATGCATTTATTTAGGTGAGTCACATCTTGGTAAAGGTAAAAGAGACTTTTACTGCGTGTGCGGGAAGTTCTCGAACTCGTCTCAAAACTCCAAGTGGCATTTAATGAGTCACTAGGCTGCAGATTCTGCTGGGAAGTGCCCTTCCTGCGAGAAGCTGTAATAAAAATGTAATGTAATTTAATGTAACAGTGTGTGTGAACGCAGCTGCAACACATGGCACATTCTGCAGCAGCCCACGTTGCCGTGACAACCATGTCAGCGACGGGGAAATAGGCCACATTAACATTGTATTCATCCGGTGATGGTATTGCTGAGAATGATCTCCGGCACCGCTGCTTATATAACGTAACTAGCAATCTCTCGATCAATGGGGAACAGAAAATTAGATGATGCTCCGTGCGTGACCGAGGTCCAGACTCTGACAAGGCCCCGTTCAGAGGTGTACCAGTCTTATCTGACCTGTAACGACCATGAAATTCATGCTCGAAAGGAAAAACAAGTCTGCGTTGTGGAGTGGGGGATAGCGCTGTCGCTTCACAACAAGGTCCAGACTCTCAGAAAGGTTCACCACTGGAGTCTAACAGGTTATAGTAATTAACACTGTAGAGAGAGAATAATGTGGCATGTAAGCAATTGGGAAATATAAACTCAGCTAGAACTCGAAAGGACTTTTCTCACAGTGCTGATATATAAACCCACGGACCTAGTCTGTAAAGTCGACTCTGCACTTACTCCAAAGTCAACGTGCCTTGTTGGAAAACAATGTTTTTCTTGTGTGTGTGTGTGTGTGTCTTTTTTTTTTTCTTCTTTTGTCCATGTAGACCCAAGAGGTCCCAGAGGGCCTTGTTTGAGGCTTTCAGTCTGCAGATGATCGTAAAAGTGGAGACAGGGTGTCTGTAATCTAGCCTGAGACTGAGATGTTAATAATAATCACCGCTCTGTAAATATTCTCATGTCACGGACCCTTTCAGTGGATTCCGGAGGGGCCAATCTGCCCCGACAGGCCGATGTCTTCCCAGACCGGGATCACTTCGGACGCATCTTCTACAACCAGGCCAGGCTGTCGTCGAAGGGGATAGCTCAGGTGAGGGCTGATAACATTGCCATTCACATGTTAAACACCCCGCCGAGAGCAGCCGACACTCGGCTTCACCATTTTGCTCCTCGGCCTTTTGTTGTTGTTATCTCGGACAGCTTATTTGTTGCATTTGAATAAACTTTGCATCGGTTCACGGATCGGTTCTCGGAGGCGGAGGCGCGCGCGTCTGCAGAACGGTGCCAGGGAGAGCGAAGATGGTAATTCGTAACGAACTGCGCCGCTGTAGGTTGTTCGTCTTTTCATTGTCCGCGGGGCAACTGAAATCCATCCCGCCATTGACTGCCGGAGAAGAGACGTCCTTTTGTTTAGGAGCAAAACAAAGACGAGTCGCGCGCGTCTGAGAGCTGATAAATGCGAGGGATGCTGCGGAGCAGTCGGGTCTCGCACTCGAGTCTCCGCGGCGAGACCCGGGGGTGATGAAGGCGGCTGAATATATTCATACACCTTCACCAAAGCGAGGGCTCATTAATGCACGCCAACGCCGTCTCTCATGATGATTAAAGCGTTATATTATTCAAGGCGTTTCCTTTTGTGGCATCTGCTCTTTTCTTTTCTCTTTTTTTTAGTCGTAAGGTTGTTTTCTCCCCCCCGCCCCCAGCCATATTTAGTATTACCTGCCGTTTTTACCACTTAGACTCCTGTAATACAAATTTTAAGAGGCTTATGTTTCCAGCGCTGGTTGCACTGCTATTAATCGCACTGACATTTCAAATCTGCAACGAACGGGGCCAGCGCAGGTTGCCGAGTAAAATCAATGATTCCTACTACGCTCCGAAGCTCCGGCCCGGTGGAGGAGCCAAGTTGTCCTTGGGTGAAAATTGGGCCCGGAACTTCTGAATGTCCGTCGTTAATACTGGATTGATTCCCCCCCGTCAGATCGCTGTGGTGATGGGCTCCTGCACTGCTGGAGGCGCGTACGTTCCCGCCATGGCGGATGAGAGCATCATCGTGCGGAAGCAGGGAACCATCTTCCTGGGAGGACCCCCGCTGGTTGGTTGGAGTTCATTCATCCATCCATCATCTCACTCACCCGGTCGTTTCACAGGGGCCTGTTGGAGCTGATCTATAGCACACACGGGGAGCAAAAGGCAGGGGATACACCCACACCATTCACTCTCACGCTCGTACATATTGGTAATTTGGAGTCTAATCGACCTTTTGGGCTGTGAAATGGCCACAGGGCCCCTCCTCCTCCACAGCAGGTCCAGCCCTGGTTCACAGTCAGTTTGAGGTAGTTAGGGAGCCACGGCATGTACATTACTGCATACGCTGATTGTTTTGCTGCAGGTCTGTCCAAGAGGACCAAGTCCAGGACTTCAAAGTGCATATTTCTCCTTTGTTTGTCCCTTTAGTGTGTCTTTACCTTTTTTGCTGCTGTTTTGTCATGCCCATGATGTCTTTTCTTTCTCCTAGGTCTTTTGTTTTTTCGTTAAAGATAGCGCTTTGCTAGATAACCTACCCCCAGCCTCTAACGTGAAGGGTTCTAACTTACGGCCCAGCAGCCCAGCACTATAATTGCTTTGGATGTAGAAGAACAGAATAGAAAGCCTTTAATGTCATTGTACTACAACAAGACATGCTGCGGGTGCGCTCAGGGTGTCACATTCACCCCTTCACACCCATTCATACACCGGTGGCAGAGGCTTCCCTGCACGGTCCGTCTGCTTTAACCATTCACACACATTCCCATCCCGTGACACAATACGAGAGGCAATTTTGCGGTTCAGTATCTTGCCCAAAGATACTTTGACATGTCGGCTGCACCGCACAGGCCGTGATCGAACCACTTCTGATCCACAGATGATCACACCGCCCCTCAGCCCAGAACCAATACAGAACACACACGCACATACGAATGCCACACTACAAATACTAACAACGTGCTTGCACGTTTTTGCAACATAACACACAGACACACACAAGATGACACCCAGTGTGGGGAAAAGTATGCAGAGCTTCACATAGTCCAAAATTAAAAGCAGTGAATGGAGACAGCCGGGCATCAGGAGATGGTGTGGTGAGACGTTTGTCTGTTGTTTCTGTTTGCTTTAAGAGTCTGTGTGTGTCTGCGCTCTCAGGTTAAAGCTGCCACTGGAGAAGAGGTTTCCGCCGAGGACCTCGGCGGAGCCGACCTGCACTGCAAGTATGAACAACAATATCACGCCGCACCACACGGATGGATCTTTGATCACATGTTTGCCCCTCCAGGGAGCCCGAAAACCATTATTCTATTGTTCATACGAAGCCTAAGATCCCTCCGAGATGCCGCAGCATCCTTGGAAAAATCATGACTGCTGGAGTTGTTATTCCAAACCACAGACCGCAGCCTTCAGTGTTATGGGGAAGATGAAGTGCTTGTGATTTAAAAAAACAAAAAAAAGGTCCAATTATTTTCCAATCATGTCCATTTACACAGGAGGTAGGATTCGTCTCCCTGCTCTGACAGACAATAGTGAAGTCGTCATTTCTTTTCATTTGAACAATTAATCAAAATATGGTAGAAATGACATTTCGGCCATGTGCAAAATCCAAACTGCAGGAGCAGCGATTTTATTATTTTTTAAGATGTGAATTGTGTCGCGTCATGCATTATAAATGAAGCTCGGCGGCGCTACAGAGAGGCCCCCGTCCTGCAAATCACATTCTCCAGACGTGTGGGGAACGAGCTTGTTTGGTGGAGGACCCGGCGAAATCGCATCACCGTTTACACGAATGCGTTCCATTTCTGCGAAACTGAGTTGTGAGAGGCACCGTCGCTCCCCTGAATCGCCCTGCGGGCTTCCGTCACGGCGCGCGGCCAAACGCTCTTGACGGACCGGAATCAAACCCAATCTGATAAACAAGTCTGCGGTTCGGGGTCGTCACTCCCTTCATCGTTTGCTCCTCACTTTTCAGAGATGTCACGCTGCGAGCTTTTGGGGGGGAAAAAAAGAGTACACTCACGACATTAGGCGACAACATGGAAACGTCCGGGTCGTATTTGACTTTGACTTTCAGGCGGTGAAACGTGTGCCGTAATCATTCCACCGTGGTTTTATTGCGTGTCTTGCAGGAAGTCTGGCGTGACGGATCACTACGCCTTAGACGATAACCACGCTCTCCATTTAGCCAGGAAAGCAGTGAGGAGCCTCAACTACAGGAAGAATATCGAGGTCAGTCCGCTGACGACGGCCTCAAACGGTCGCCCCGCGTCGTCTCGGCTTTTTGTTTTTGCTCTCCGCTGACTCGAAGCCTGCGATGCTGTGTTAATGATGGCGACGGTCCACAGGTCACCACGGAGCCCACTGAAGCCCCCCTCTACCCTGCAGATGAGCTGTACGGCATCGTCGGAGACAACCTGAAGCGCAACTTTGACGTCAGAGAGGTATTTGTCCGGTTTCCTCTGCAGCCGGGGCGGTAGAGCGGTCCGATCTGGACACAACGCGTTTCAGGTGTGTGCTTCCTCCTTGTTCCAGCCTCTGACATGGTAAAACCCCCGACTGGCCCGTCACAATGCCTGTTCAAGATCCTCTCTGAGCTCTGCTCCTCACGGCTCCTTAGACACGCTTGTCATCAAGTGTCATCGATTTGCCGCAGCGCCCCCCACCGAAAATCAAGACGTATTGACACACTTTACGCTTGTGGTTTATAGCTGGTCGTTATGAATAATACAAATAAAGCCGGCCCGTCCAGGTATGTGCACTATAAACAACTGTCAGGTCTCTGTCTGGAGCCCAAGTCGATAATGGCCGCTCGGCCTCCATCAATCACTTTGTCTCGCACTCTCTCGCAGGCCGTGCCAGATGTTCTCATTGGGTTTAAAGCCCCGCGGCTTTGATCCTTGATGTAGACCTGCAGCGAGATTTACTGCTAACTCAAGAAGAGACGTCAAAGTGTTTGTAGTGCTGAGCGCTATCGGCAGTCCATTTAGGCTGCAAAATCAACTGCCCGCACTCTCCCCTTTACTGGAGGTGTTCAACTGTGATAGGTTCTCCAACACCAGCCACCGCTTAATCACATACGTTACAGATTTTAAGTCTTTCTCTCTCTCTCTGTCTCTCTCTGTCTCTCTCTCTCTCTCTCTCTCTCTCTCTCTCTCTCTCTCTGTCTCTCTGTCTCTCTGTCTCTCCGTCTCTCCGTCTCTCCATCTCTCCGTCTCTCTCTCTGTCTCTCTGTCTCTCTCTCTCTCTCTCTCTCTCTCTCTCTCTCTCTCTCTCTCTCTCTCTCTCTCTCAGTGGAGTTATTCTGTCGTCAAGTCTTGTTGAGACAAAGCTCAGGAGCGTTTGTTCCTTACTCATTTATGGTCTCAAGCTCATAACGAAACACCACTGGTGTTATGTTCGTCCTCAAGCATGAGCGATGTAGTTCAGACACCAGCAAACGGTCTATTCAAGTAACCACACTAAAAACTCGACTGCCTAGATGTTTGAAGAAGTTACCTTGAAAAGAGGATGTCTGAAACGATGTTAAGTCGTAGACTTTTTGTAGTGGAACAGACCGGGGGCCAAATCAGATCTTTTATTTCGTTGTCTAGGAATACAGTGAAAACAGGTTGTGTCTCTTAAATGTTGCATTTAAAGGCATAAAAGCAACAGACCATTGGGTAATAATTTGAATTATAGATAATCTCATTATTAGCAAGATTATGTGATTTCTTTTTTTGTTTTATCTTATCTACTTTTCACCTACTAGTGTCATGGTGGTCTGCAGGGGCCTATCTCCTCCACCTTATGGCAATATGGCAAGTCTCTGATCAGGCTAAATATGCATGATTAGGGACTATTGGAGGAAACCCACGCAGACACAGAGAGATTATGCAAACTCTGCAGAGAAACACCCTCAGGCTGCCATTTGAACGAGTGACCTTCTCGCTGTGCCGCACGTTGGGACATAACGTTTCTAACAAAAAAAAATACATGAAACTTTTTTTTTCGCATTCCTTTGACTGCAGGTCATTGCCAGGGTTGTCGATGGCAGTAAGTTCGATGAGTTCAAGGCTTTCTATGGAGACACACTCGTCACAGGTACGGCACATGAAAGGGCATCGCTCCATACTTCAGAGCATTCATTTTCGATATACAGGCCTTAACCATTTGACTCCGACCCGTGTTCAGGATTCGCCAGGATATTCGGCTACCCAGTCGGAATCATCGGCAACAACGGAGTCCTGTTTTCAGAGTCGGCGAAAAAGGTAAACATCGTTTGTCCCCCGAGATGCGTGACATGGTGAAAAGGAGCTGTGACTCGGTGATACTGAATCGATAACTGACACCAGAAATTACGAAAAAGGAAAAAAAAAAGTGAGGCTCACCGCCGTGTTGAGTTTTCAAAGCAGCGCACATTTGTTCTGCCAGTTTGTCTCAAATGTCAAGGACTTAAGCTCAAAACCGAAGCTGACACTGCCCAGAGATTTTACAGCACAGACTACCGATGTTTCCCTCTGGAGAGAGCTTTAGTCGTCATAGATGGTTTGCGCTGACCTTTCACAGTCAAGGCAAGGTTTTTTTTTCCTTTCTTTCTTTTCCTCCGCTACAATAAGATCTGAAATTATACTTCACTGGACCGTCTCACGAGCGCTCTGACGAATCGCTTTGTAATGGCACAACATTAAGAGAGGCACAGACACGAGACAATCATCATCATCTTCATCCAATGCAATTCACTTCATTTGCAAGCCAATCTGCCGTGAACGGAGGCAAACTTCACACAGGCTTCTGGGGGGGAAAAAAAAGAGAAAAAAAGAGGAGCCGAACCTTCGATCATAGACTAATATATTTTTCAAAGACATTTTGAATTAGATTACAAGCTTTGATTCTCTCTTCTTCTCCCCCCCCCCACCCCGGAGAGGTCTCTGCGTGACAGTGGGAGCGCCGGGTATCTCATCAGGGTAATTGCTGTCGAAAGGGACCGCCGCAGTAGCTGGAGATGGAGCCCAGACAAGGCACAGACATGCTCAGAGAGCATATCCAAGAAAAATCAATGCAGCACCTGCATTTAGAGATGGCTCTTTCAGACGCACTGTCATCACCCGAGACATCCCTGGCCTTCGATTACGCTAACAGTTGGATTGTTGAAAGCTTTTTTTTTTCCTTTTCTCTTTTTTTTATGTATTTTTTTTACGCCCAGGTGTTTTTGTGAGCGAAAAGATTACATTTCTGTTGTTGGGAATCTAATGGGGGGGGGGGGGGGGGGGGGGGGGGGGGGGGGGGATTGATCGTTTTTCACCGAGTGACACCTTCCAGCAGGCAGCCGCCTCTCACGCCCACACCTCCAGCTCCCGTTTACATTTTGAATGGAGCGAGCGAGTGAGGGAGGGGGAGAGGGAGGGAGGGAGGGGGGGAGGGGGGGAGGGAGAGAGAGGCTTCGCTGAAGGAGAGCCAGCGGAGCTAACTGCCAAAATAAAGAGAAACACCTGAGTGATTCTGCAACACAAAGTGTATGGAAATGAGTTTCCTCCGTGGCGCTGGCCGTCTTTTGTCGCTCGTTTTTTTTTTTTATCTTTTCCTGGCAACTGCGCCTTGTGAAGTGCATTTCTTCTGGCACCGCCGAAGGCCGTCCGGCTTCCTTCGTATTCAAAGTAGCGTCTTGCAGACACGCCGGTGTCGTGCAACGCTCGGGCGCCGATGAGGTCGGGCGCTCGCGGACGCGCGTGACGCATGTACCCAACGAACAGGAAGCCGCTGCTCAGTGAAACCAACTCCTCGAGATGCGTGCGAGTCCGTCGGTCTTGCGATAGCGGCCTTGTAAGAGCACTTGAGATGGCAGCCGGCTGCCTCTTTTCCACCTTTATGCATCATACCTGTTTCTGCATCACATTCAAAGGTTTTGTCCCTGCAGACGGGGAGATGAGTCATTTGAGGGATGGCTCCTTGATATTTCCTGAATTCTAAATTCAGCTGTTATCCTCCTGTGTGTGTGTGTGTGTGTGTGTGTGTGTGTGTGTGTGTGTGTGTGTGTGTGTGTGTGTGTGTGTGTGTGTGTGTGTGTGTGTGTGTGTGTGTGTGTGTGTGTGTGTGTGTGTGTGTGTGTGTGTGTGTGTGTGTGTGTGTGTGTGTGTGTGTTGGGAAGAAGAGCAGATTTTTGGTACGCAGCTCTCGCAACAATCAAGCCAATCAACATTTGGCTTTCATGCTTATGCACAGGACAATAGGAGGGGATGGGGTCAGGGATAGAGGAGGAGGAGGAGGAGGAGGAGGAGGAGGGAGGCATCACTAAGCACCTTATGACTGGGGAGAGTTGGAAGTATCAACAGTGTTTCTCCCAGAATGGCTCAGCCGCCGCTTTATTTGCGGTCGATGATTTCAGTTCTTTTTTGTCCTCTGGGCAGTTTTTCTGCAGCAGTGTGAATACACTGGATTGACTGAATAAATGACTTCCTTTTCCCTTTTTTTTATTCCCTTTTCAGGGGACACACTTCATCGAGTTATGCTGCCAAAGAAACATCCCGCTTATTTTCCTCCAGAACATAACAGGTCAGTGGGGATTATTGAAATCTGGAACTCTGCAGCTGATTTATTTTCTTTTACTGTCGTTATAGTCACAATTTTATCACTTTTGTTTTTAGTCATTTCGCAGCTGCTTTGTAATCAACTCGGTTTTAAAGGGATTTGAGTGTTTAACCATCCAAAAAAATCAGCTCATAGTTTAGGATCTAATGCTTATTTAGATGCTTAATGAACCCTGTGCTTCATATTTGCTTATAGCAAGGTATGTAATTTGATGAAAAACAGTCTGTTACCATTCAACAGACTAATAACATTCTGTATAAACTTATTAGAAAGTTTAGTGAAACTTCATGAGAAAAAAACTGCACAATATTGTGTGAACCTTGCTCCCATTCAGAATCTCAAAGTATTTGTGTTCCCTGAGTATTTTATCTCCAAGTCATACAGCCTATACATAGTATGTGACGGCATAAGTGAGTTGAATTGTCTTTCCTCCAAAATCCAAAGTGTTTCTGGACTCTGACTTCTTTTAGACGCAGTGTCCCCAATCATGCCGCTAGTTGTGTTTTGTTTGGAGGTGAAGGAGGGAATTTCAAAATAAAAGCACGTCTTACAAATGATTTATATGTTTCAACGTATGATCAAGGTTTTCAATTTGGATGGATATGGAAATCATTAATTTATCACTGAGTCAGTATATTGATAAAGATTAACGCATCGTCAAACTCCCGCTTACTGCAAAGTCAGAAAAGTCAAGAAAAAAACGATCTTATCAAGCAGCCAGCTTTTAACTTTCCTGCAGTACAAATTGTCCCTCGAGGTCCCCCAAAGTCGACCCAGTTTTTCACAGCCGGCCTCTCATCCGTTCCTCCCGTCCCAGGCTTCATGGTGGGCCGAGAGTACGAAGCCGGGGGGATCGCAAAGGACGGAGCCAAGATGGTCACGGCGGTGGCCTGCGCCAACGTGCCCAAGATCACGGTCATCATCGGAGGCTCGTACGGGGCGGGAAACTACGGCATGTGCGGCCGAGCCTACAGGTAGGATCGAGTGTGCCGAGCGGTGGGCGCCGAGCCAATAGATGGCACCGGACGCCTCGACCGGTTGCATAAATCTGATCATTAGCCGCGGCCGACTTGATGGGGCATAATGGAGCCAAGTGCACCGGCCGCATCGAGGAGCCCGGAATAATGTGCGTGAGACATTAAGGTGGATGTAACGGCGGAGAAAGAGGCTTTCAGCCGGCGCGGCTTTTCAGTCGCTGCAGAAAGAGCTCCCTCTTATTTAATGGGAGAGGGCGCAAAAAAAAACACTTCTTAATTAGAAGCGGCTGACACTGACAGCCACTCCTCGTTACTCTCCCGCCCGTAATGGGCTCTGACGCGTCTGTTGGAACAATGGGACAGAGATTTACAGGATGTTCCCTACCGCTTCAGCCTTGGACACAAAAAAAAAAAAGGATCAAAATAGATGTGGCGGCATCGCAAGTTTTCCCGCCATAGATATTTCTGCCTCGCACCTTTTCAAAATTCCAAAACGATAAAATCTGAGCATGTTGTGGGTACAGTCCAGACGCGGGCTATTGTCGACTTGAGGGACTGAATTCGTTAAGCCTCCTCTCATCTGCATCTCATTTCGACGCTTTCTCCCTGTTTTATTTTGGTTTTCCACTAATTGAAATACATTGGAGGGGAAGAAAAGCAGAATTTAAATAAGCACAAATTAAAAAGCATAGCTCTTTGGGAGGCCAAGTGGATCTTTCCCCCCCGACCTAAGTGCTCATAAACCGTGTTTTTGAACTTGTCGTCGTTATTAATCGACCGCTACGGGGATATCAGATCCTCAGCGGCGCAGGTAAGTGGTGGGACGGCAACAAACCCTCCTCTTTTTGCTCTGGCAGCCCGCGATTCCTCTACATGTGGCCAAATTCCCGGATCTCCGTGATGGGCGGCGAGCAGGCGGCCACCGTCCTGGCCACCATCACCAAGGACCAGAGGGCGCGCGAGGGAAAGGAGGTAACGACGCCCATTAATCATCCCATCTGCACTCCTCGGGAACGGGCCGAATCGGCCTGGGACGGGACCGGCTGCCAGAGATCGTAAAGGCGGTGAAAGAGGCTCTCTCTCTCTCTCTCTCTCTCTCTCTCTCTCTCTCTCTCTCTCTCTCTCTCTCTCTCTCTCTCTCTCTCTCTCTCTCTCTCTCTCTCGTCGGGCGGCTCTTGTCGACGGAGCGCCTGTCACTAAATCGTCCCAGGTACGGCGTCACGGCTGTGTTAGGGCAGCGCCTCGTGCCAGCCGGTCCAATTAGGCTTCGACGAATGATTCTGACCCGGCTCGTCGTTCGGACGTACGTCCGAGTTGAGTTTTGAACGTCGGCTTCGCACAGGAGGCGAGTGCGCCGTACGCCGCCCGAAATAACACGACAGATTGGTGGAACCTGCAACGATTCAGTCGACCCTCCCCGTGCAATAACAATAACGCAGTGTCACCACATTCAGACGACAGGAGTGTTTTTTCCCCACTGCACTTTGGAGTCAAAAAGAGATACAGAAGACCCGCGTCGAATTGAAAATGTCACAGAGGTCACCGTGTTCCCGATCGTTCTGGGTTGGGTGGGGGGGGTGAAGTGTTTATTCAGCTCCGTATTTGCTTTGGATGCTGCGGAGTGCGGAGCCGCTGAAGTGTCCCGTTCTCTATTGCGAGGCCTTTTCTAAATGCTCCCGTTCCCGCTGAATGAGGACAGAGAAAGGCTTTACAGCATCAGCTCCGTGTTTTCGTTACATTCATCCCTTTCACCTGACAAACGGGGCGCCCCCGCCTTGTACACGTGGCTCAGAGCTCCATTTAAGACTTTCCGGTGCTGTGGTGAAGTTGTCCTGTCAACTTTTCTCCAAAGTTCAAGAGTCAAATTAATTGAAAAACACGACAAAAAAACACGCCCTCGCTGCTTTTGCTGAGAGGATTTTCAGCCTCTTGTTATTGCAATCAAAGCGCAGCTTTCTCTCACGGCCCGCTCGCCAACAGTCCGAGGCCCCCGCCTGTACTAATGTGGCCGCTACAGTAGCGGCCTCAGCGCCGTGATTATTTCGACCATTATTCCACACCTTGATTGGATCAGCCCGCCGCTTACGTGTGCACCCCGACCGAACTAATGGGTTCACTAAAGCACGTCGATGATTGAAATAAATAAATACATGAATAAACAAACAAACCGGATGAATCGGAATCGCAGTTCGACGAGAGGATTGCAAAAACCGTTTTTGCAGTCTGCAGAACCCAGACCGTAGAGTGCACGTGATGGTTCACCCGCTGCCACGTGTCAGTTGCCTGTGTTGCTAACGTCTGCCTGACAGTTCACAGCGGAGCAGGAGGCTGCCATGAAGAAGCCCATAGTGCAGCGGTTTGAAGAGGAAGGCAGTCCGTACTTCTCCAGTGCCAGGTGAGCGCGCGCACACACACACACACACACAGGCACACACAGGCACACAAATGCTGCACACAAATGCTGCACGTTTCCAACGGTTAACCAACTCGGCATGCAGGCAGAATTATTGTGCCACAAAATGGAAATTCAGTTTTCCCATGTTCCAGTTTGCCGAACCTGTGCAGGTCATCAGCGTGGGATCTCGTTGCGCCTCGCTGGGCGTCCGTGCACCTGTGTCGATGTGAGACTAAGAATAGCCCAAAGGGAAAATAAATAAATAAATAAATACATAGAAATCAAAGCATTGTTTGGTAATGGGAAACAGAAGCTGCGGTATCAAAAGAGAGGGGAGCACGAGCTCTTGACAACACATCTGCACAAGTCGAGTAGAGAGAAGCCTCAGATGAGTGAGATGTGAGGCGTCTTCTTTTAATGCGGTGTGCTTTGATTCATTCCACTCATGTCAGGGTTTTTTTTTCCCCTCTCTCTCTCTCTCTGTTTTCCAGACTGTGGGACGACGGGATCATCGACCCAGCTGACACCCGCATGGTCCTGGGGCTCAGCCTGAGCGCGGCCCTGAACGCGCCCACCGAGAAGACGCGTTTCGGCGTCTTCAGGATGTGATTCTCACCTCGACGGCCTTCGGCGGGCGTGGAAACCTCCGGAGTCGGACTCTCGTACTGTACTTTAAACTAGTCTTTGTAGTTGTGCTTGTGAGGTGTGACCACATTGAGAGCAACAAAAGAGAAATCACTAAAGTAGAATCACACAATCCATGTGATTGGATGCTGTGGGACATTTCCACTGTGCCTTATCTGTTACTGCTCCAGTTTAAATGCAAGCTGTTTCCCGGGATTTTTACCTAATACTGTACATTGTCAATTATAAAAATGTGAAAACGCAGAGGTACTGTCTTTTTCTTTTTATTCATAGCTGAAAATCATATGAAATGAAATATTCAAAAGGGGGCGCTGTTTAGCCACCAATGTCTAATTGGCCTCGGTCTGGACTCGAAGGATGGGAGAAGCAAACTCGACATTTTTCAAAGTAAATGCCGTTTGGATGACACATAATGGTGTTCTGGCGTTGACAGAGGAGCCATTTTAAAGGAGATTGTATCAAATCAAGTTTTTTTTTTTCCTCTCAAGCCGTCTGTGCGATTATCTTAAAACGCACACTTTAAAGGAAGAGTGTCGTGTCCGGGGGGGTGTAGTGTGCCTCCTCAGTCAGTCCTGTGTTTGCTTTTCATGCTTATCGTTGTGCAAACATTGTTTCAGAAGAGTCTTGGATGGGATATGGTCTTCTGCTGGCTGCAGGCTGAAGAGTTAGCCGAGTGATTAACTTCTCCAGCTGGCCACTATTTCTTCTTCTTTTTCCCTTCCTTCCCTGTTCGCGCGTGTTTTGTCATTCATCACTCTGAGGGAACATGTTGCACACACAGTCGGCATGTTCACATATTGGAATAGACCATCTGAGTTCACTGTGGCGGCGAGCGGCAGACTTTGAGAGGCGAAGGATCGGGTGCAGCGCTGGATTTCCCTGCGAAGCTGCAGCCTGAAATGCTTTACTGGAAGCACTCTGTGTTCCTGTGTGTGTGTGTGTGTGAGAGAGAGAGAGAGAGAGAGAGAGAGAGACTGTGGCTGAAGATGTAGGAGCGCCTCACCTTAGGGAGAGCAGAAATAACTCAGGCCACGATCTGCATGTATGCCACCCACAAGCCCACCACCTCCTCCACCACCTCCTCCTCCTCCTCCATCCTCCTCCTCCTCCTCCTCTCACCAGTTCTTTTAAACTGGTTTTCTGGTAATTCCCTCTTCCAAATGTCATTCCCTAGAGGCATTATCAAGCGGCACGAGAAAGTTCAGGCCGTATTCTGACAGAAAAATGTGCAGGAATGTCTTGACTCAGAGAGGCTTTGTCTCATTTGTGTTTTTCAAGAAGAAGTCGACGACCAGAGGAATGGTCTGTGGGAGCGCATATGACGATTTACGATTTTCTCTCTGGTGTCAAAGCTTTCTCGCTGACCGGTACAGCTCTTAATTGCAGCCATAATGGCTCCCTGGGCGACTGCCAGGTCTCTTTTGACAGAGGGGAAACGTCCTCTTGTGAGAGAGAATAAGCGGTCGAGCTGTCCATCTGCTGTTAAACTTGTTGCCATTGAGCCCCCCCCCACCCCCCATCCCCCTCCCACCACCACCACCACCACCACCACCACACCAAACCCGTCACAACCAGTTGAGAAATTCGCTCTCAATAACAATCCTGTGATGATCAGTTTACGTCCCGTGTCTCCGGATCACTGAGAGGATGCAGCAGCCGCTGGAGCAGACTTTGCAAAAACCACAGATCACAACATTCAAAAGGGTCAAGTGTCAAACATTATCTGCTGGAAATCCTCCCGCTCCGGCCGTGCTGATGATTGCAGTTCTTAATGGCGAGGCCAGTACACACAATGGCTTGTTTTTGCCCGGGTAATATCCGGGGGAACTGGCACTCTTTACTACTTTTGAAGTAAACTTTTCCTCGGCTGCGGTTTAAACTTGATACTCAGCCCCCTTTTGTTCTCTTACTGCGGGGGAGGTTAAGTGGAAGAAGGCTTAATCCTCCTCAGATCAATAAAATATCAAAACATGCCCGGCAGTCTATGCAGAACAAAGCGAACCTCCGCGCGGCTTTTTGTGAGGCTCGCTGCGACTGGTTGCAGGAGGTCACACAGACGACGTTAATTCACCGACGTATCCCGCCACACTTACACGAGACAAACTCTTCACTGTGGACTAATTTAACCAAAACAAACAAGTGAGCCGCGTGTTTGATCAGTTTAGCGTCAGCCAAGAGTTGTCAGGCTGTGAAAGTCAGCCTGCTTATTATTCGCGACCCCCCGAGACGTTTGCTGCTCCTTCGGTACGAACAATTCAGATTAATGATTCATTTGTGTCAAATAAATTAGACCCAGGAGCTCAGTCGCTTTCTGACAGATCTGCTCGGACACTTGTGACTCATGTTGAAGTCGCCTCTAAAAATAATCATGACAGAGAATTTGGGTCAGACTTAATGTCCAGAGGAAAATGGATTATTGTGTGATGCAGCGTGGGTGAAAATTAAAGTCACTGCTGATTGTGTGAAGGAAAATGAAGACAAACCACAGTTTTCATCTGTGAGGAAACATTTCTCCTTGATCCTCTCTGGATATTTCAACGTTTAAAGAAAACTGAAATCATCTTGATAGGAACGTTCCGGTTCATTACAGCTATAACACAATGATTTGGGAGTATTTGCTTATACTGGTTTCCTCATTTGCCTCACTGTGTACGAGTGGTTAGTTCACAGCAAGCAGATTCCTGGGCTGGACTGAGGACTCAAACTATGTGGAGTTTGCTTGTTTTTTATGTCTGTGTGGGTTTCTCAGTACTCTGGTTTCCTCCCACAATCCAGAAAATATGCATGTTAAAACCAACTGGAGAGTTGCTCTTAGGTGTGAGTGTGTGTGGCCTGTGATGGACTGAAGACTTATCCAACATGCATCCCCTGCCTTATTTCCATAGGAGCTTTAGATAGGCTCCAGAGGTCCCCTGTGACACCTAGAAAGCAGGTAGGTGGTTTTCTCATTGTGCATACTAGGACTCACTAGACTGTGAGTCCAAACTCATTTTTGCAAGCAATACTCAATTTCCTCACCACCGTCGCCAACAGTGCGCTCCTATGTGGCTCTGTTTGTTTATTTACATTTAATAAAGTGTTTGGCACAGAATATTTCTAATTTTAAGTGTCTTGAAATGACCAGAATAGGAATTGCACTCATTGCCAGGTAGTTATACTTTGCTTTGGAGATTGGTACAAAAGCATGATAAGAGATAAATAAATAAACAGATAGAAACCTAATTGATCCCTTGGGGAGTTTCCCTTTGGGGAGTTCAGGTTGGACCAGAAGTTGAAAAAAAAAATACAACCCACACCTTAACAAAGCGACAGAGAATAACCTTCAGGGATAACAAGTAAATAACGGTAACGTATGATTACCGTCTACACAAATAATCTGTACACAAAAATATATACCAATATATGAATGTAACAGTATATTATAATACATTTTAGTCATTTACATCAGCAGATATTTCTCTCCTGTAATCACATTCAAGATACATGGCTGAGTGCTGTCAAGTATCATAAACTGGACTTCTATTGGGTTCTTGAAGAAGTTTCACCTGAAGTGTTTGCCTGTCATCCAAAAGGCTTTATCAGTTCTCAATTAAGTGTGGGAGTCCACTGGTACACATACCTAAATCGGAACTGAAGATGCCTTTAGGAGATGAAATGTCTTCAAGACACTATGAGAAGTCGAGCCGCCTTTTTTTGATCAGCTAAAGACTAGACGAGAACCTTCAAAGACAATGAATTGAGCACAGTTTAAGTGTTAAATGTCCAGAGATGGTGTATTTTAATTGATGCCAGTGTGAAGAAAAAAAAACGATTAGAGCTTCTCAACAATCGGAAGATAAACAGTGTGTGTGTGTGTGAGAGTGCACAGGGCTGCACAGGATCACAGCAGGTCAGTGCTCCGCACGCCTCCACCTCCACCTCCACCTCCTCAAAGCCTTGTGGTGCAGTCTACGTGTGCATCCTCCTCCAGGACTGACGGAGCCGCGGGTCCAATGAAAAGCGGCCTCCATATTGAGCCTGTCAAATCAAAGCCAAAGGGGGAGGCGCTGGTCCGTCGTCGTCGCCATTACGTCATGCACAAACAGCTGGTCGCGGAGAGAGAGGGCGAGAGAGATAGAGATAGAAAGAAAGAGAGAGAGAGAGAGAGGATAGAGAAAACCTGTGAGAAAAAAAAAATGTAGACCTGCACAGCGACTGAGCAACTGCAAGCGGAGGGGGCTGCAGCTCCGTAGTATCTCCTTCACTCCGGACCGTCCTCGTCCCGTGTCCAGCGATGTGGCAGCCGGAGCGTCCCGGCCCCGGACTGCGCCCTGCGGGGCTCCTGTGGCTGCTCTGCGCCTCCGTGTGCGGTGAGTGGTGCGTTCACGGCGCCCCGCTCCGCTCGGCTCCGCGGAGCTGTTCCCATTGTCGGAGGTGCTGAAACGCGACGGAGGCAGCTCGCACGGACGCGATCCGAGAGTCACAACCCGCGTTTTCCGGAGCCCGGACGGCTGCAGCAGCACGCGCGCACGCGTTCAGACACAGTGTCACTGCGAAGATGTTGATTTAGATGGGGAGAAAATATGAGTCGTGGAGATTCTCAGTCATCCAGGTCATGGTACAAAACGAAGGCAACTGGACTTCTGTCTGCCTCTCGTCCGAAAGGCACCACTTGATCACACTTCTGTGCAATATCTTCAATAATCACTGTTTAACTGTGCGATTCCCCGTGACCCGTGTGCAACTGCTGCTGCTGTTATGTGTCTTTACTTTTTTTTGCTCATGTCGGTATCTGTGTTTTCTGCCACCGTGCACCATGTGGATTATTGTTTCCTTCAGCTGCTGCAACACTGAGAATTTCCCCGACGTGCGACTAATCAAGTGATATCTTATCTTGTCTTCTTCAGTTCTGATTCTGATGTGGGAGTCCCCCGGGCTTTTGCAAACCCTCCGTACCACCTTGGGGATGATTAACTCAATATTAACTCGCATGATTGTTGTGCTAAGGTGCCACCGAGGGTTTAAAAACCTGGGGACTCCCACACCAGACTCAGACCTGAAGAAGAGAGAGAGGATGAGAGGCGACACAGAAGTCCAGCTCTCTTCCTTTTTAGCTCCTAGAGAATATGAGTGACTGTGTGGCAGCACAGCTTCCTCATATATGGGCTTTGTTTATTCATAAAAGCTTGGTGCAGACCAGCTCTAATGTATAGCATGTTGAGATAACATCATTAGCTACATTATTGAAAGTAATGGATCACGTGGAGGAATTTATATGTGAACTGTGACCTTGTCCAGTAAAAGTTTTTCGTATCCCTGGTAATGAAGTTATAGATATAGAGGATAATGATGAATAATCAGAATGAGCGTCATGTTTTGAGTAATCCAAATTAATCACAATATGTTGCTTGCACTGAGTAATCTAACTGAATATGTTGTACATTTCGGGGCACATATTTTATAATCTGCAGCGGATTACAATTTAAAAGTAACCCTCCCGACACACACACACACACACACACACACACAAACACACACACACACACACACACTCTGACAGATGCTCCTGCTACTGCTGCTGTGGCCGCACCGAAACACTCGTTAGGCTGGACAGCTTGGGCTGCCTGTGTGTCTTTGTGTGTGTGTGTGTTGTTGTGGCTGCTCTGCTTTGTTAAACGAAGGAGAAAAAAAACAAGTAACAATGTGAGTTAAATCTGAATGTTTCCTTGTCTCGAATTTGAGCTGACTTGATTGTTGGATACTGTGGCTGTGTTAACACTGAAGCTTTTCAGTCCCTTAAATTGTGCCCCCCCCCACCCCCACATGCTTTATCTCCTTTTTTTATGTGCAACTCACATAAATCTTGAGGAGAGAAGCATAAGGAGCGCATCTCTCTTGCTGCTGCGAGAGCGAGGTGTGAAAACAAAAAGCTCCGGGACAACAAAGACTCCTCACCTCCAGCAGCACAGGCTGTTCCGGCTGCGGTGTCCATCGCAGCCCCCTCCTCATAGACTTGTTGCTGTTTTGCCCCATCAGTTAGGGGAAAATCCTGTCCCGATCTGTGGTCTATCCACCGTGGGCAGACAGACAAAATGCTCAGCGTTGTATTGATCGCGTGAGGCTTTCACGTGTGACAGCTCTGGTGTTGACGCCTTTTGAGGTCCTGCAATTTTCACTTCTGTGGGTGAGAGCAGCATGAGTGCAGATGCCTCTCTGTTTTTCTCAGATTTCTTTTTCTTTTGTTCTCGTTGTTGTCTGTAGTAACTCTGAAAAGCAGTCTTTTACCTATGCTGCTGCCAAAACCCGAAAATATTTTTTAAGATTACCCGGCCAAGCATTCATGAGTAAATCTGGGGTTGAGATGACAAAAAGCAGGATTATGTCTGTATTAAGCCGCTAACAGAGTAAAACAGTGGTTGGGAGGCGCTCATTGAAAAGATTACAGAATTCGTGAGAAAGCCTGTGAGCACTCTGCTGCCTGTTATCTTCAAACGAAATGTCTTCATTTGGCTCTCACACATGCACACACACACATACACAAGCAGTGTTCTTTATTTTTATTTTTTGGTCATGTTTACAGCTTCACATTAATCGCAGTCGCAGTGTGTGACTGCTGGATTGTTGTTGAGTCTCGTGCTGCTTATTTAGTTATTCTACTTCCCACAGAGGTTGAAAATAAGTTGTTATTGGGAATTTCTAATAATAACTTGTTGTGTGGGACTCGCCCGTGTTTAATTTGTCACAACAAACGCAGACACTGATGTGTTTGAAGCTTTACATCGTGGTTTCTGCACCTGCCTCATACAGTACATCAGAGTACTCCGCCTGAAATGTGACTTAACACAAGCTCAAGGCAGTTGCCCAAGGAGTATATTTCAGAATATTGATCATTCACCGTTTTGTATGCGTGCCGATTTCCAGAGGGGAGAACAAATGACCAAAAATAATTATACAGTGACATTTGTAAGGAATCCCAGATTACCGGAAAGCCTACTATTTTTGTTCTTTCTGACTGCTTAATATGAAGCTGCTGCGTGTCTACTCCAGACGCCACAGGGTGCAAGTCTTTCAGCTGAAGAGCGGCGGCGGAAGCTGTAGAAGCAAAACCCACAACAAAAAGCAAAGACTGGAGAAAAGTCGGAAAAAGATAAACATGGAATTTAATCATCTTAGTCCCTAACCCCAGTGATCGTCTCACAGCCTCTTTGATTTACAGAAGCTTATTTCTGGGGAAAACAAAAGGCGACGCGCTTGTATTGTAAGGTTATGTTGCCTGAAGGATGCAGTCTAATTTTAAGACTCCCTTCAAAAAGGCGTAGTCACCATCCATAACCAGTGCCACATCCAGATGTAGAAAAATTGGTGACATTCAAACATCTGTCTGAGAAATAAACAATCAAGTGGTTACGGAGTGTCACTCATGTTTCCTGGTGTGTGAGCTCCAGCTTCGTAAATTTACATCTGTTTCTTTCTAATAAGTCAAGAGCATACGGGAGCAGTCTTCCTGCCAGACTCCAGTCTCTGACATGTGACTATAGGTATCAATGTAATATAAAGAAGGCTTGGATATAATGCACATGGCAGACCAGGGGGCTGCTGGGATGGGAGTGAAATTAAAGCTGAAAGCTTTGTATGGGATTAGGCTTCAGATCTTGACAGCGAGGTTGCTTCACTCTTCTGAGTTCCTCCTTCCTTATTCTGCGACTTTAGTATTCAAGGTTGCCTCCATAGGTGAGAGCCAGTGCACGCTTTGAGGACTGGTAATAGTGTGGGGGAGCGGAGCAGAGCAGGGCCATTTTTCTCTTTCTCTCTTATTTTCCTCCCCAACACGCGTTAGAACACGGCGCGCATTCACGAAATCCCTTCTCCATTGTGCGTCCTCAGCTCGGCACCTTGTCACGGTGGAGGGTCACTCGGTTTTCTTCGGTCCGTGTCATCATCAAGGCAAAAGCGCGGCGACAACATCCACACACGCAGCAGCAAATGACAGCAGCATCAGCTCAGTGAGCTCGCTTACACTCCCGCTACAACTCTTAAACGAACTGGGCTTGTTGCTGTTTTACAGCAACATGCTCCCTTTACAACGTTATTTAGTTATTTTTGTACAATACATTATCCCCTATAGGAAAGAGAACAGTGAAAGACATTGCTTCAGGTATTTCAAGAGCAGATGGTTGATATGCACAAATACAATTTGAGCGTGTTACAAAGGGAAAACATTCACTCCTCCAGTGAAACATCACAGTGCCTCTACATTGTTCCCACATGAAATGTTACTGCCTTCTTTCTTATCTCCTGATGTGTCTATTCATGATAACACCGATCAAGCAGAAGCAATATGTTCCAGTGTAGCAATTAAATGACTGGTACGCAGTCCCCCCCCCCAGATTTCACAGAGGCGCTGGGTGTGCTCAATACCAGCCAGGCTCATGTAGGTACGTAATATCTTGAGATTACACCTGTCACTGGTTCTGCAGCTTTTATATGCAGAGCTGTCGGTGGTTGTAATCCAAGGATTTCATATTATGCAGGGTGTGAGTGAGCCCGCATATATACATCTTCCTCTGATGTTTTAAACTGAGTCTCAGATCACATGTTTAGATGATCTAGTTCCCTCCAAACAGTTTGTCAGGTTCAAGGAGAAGCTTGTCGTTATGGACCTAAGTCAGAGAAGCCGCTTATGCCTCCTTTCTGTGCAGGAGCAATAGTGCTGACAAATTGGAAAGTGTCTGTACTCGTGATTCAGACATTCTGAGAACATGTCTTAATCATCAGCTCTCAGGCTACAGTTACAGAGACATGGGGATTCCTATCCAATCCAGAATAAGAATTCATTGTGAATAAGACATTAAAGTATTAATACTGTTTTTTCGATACAATCTTATTCACATTATGCAGGCATTTTATTATGTGAAATAAATGTTCAAGGAAAAATTTTAGCTATATTTTGCAACAAAATTAGGCAGTTGCCAACTGTTTGGTGACACATGGTCTGGTTCATGTCCAAAAAGAGAAAACAAGAGAAAAGAGAAACAAGATACAAAAAAAAACAAGAAACAAGACAGAGAGTGACAAGTGAGAAGATATTGCGCATTTAAAATGTGGGTGAGACGCGGGTTGTGCTTGAAATTTTGAGGGATATGAATATAATGAAGTCTTGCTATGGTAGAAAACACTGAAATGGGGATGTCTCCAGGCAGGTTGCTCAGTGGGTGAACGAGGCAAGATGCATACACTTGTCTGAACATGTTTTGCCAAAAAAAATAAAAAAACAAAAAACAGCATGACACCAGTAGCCAGAGTTCGCAGTCTTCTTGCCCATATTTCAGTATAATGAAAGTATGATAATGGATGATATGTGTGTAGCAGGAAAAGTGATGTGGTTGTGCCGTTGATCCTGTTATATTCTCAAGCATGTAATTAGGAGTGAGAATGGAAATTTAGTCACACAACTTATGTAAACACTATAAATGATTCATTGTTTTATTTAGAATTTGGTAAATACTATGAGTACACTTCGAGTCCCTGTAAACGTAGCCTGTGTTAGCCAAGCTAGTAGCATGACTAAGCGTGGCATTTTGGTTCATTCTGGTCTAGACTGAAATTTTCTGATAACTTGTAACCCACAAAGTTCACAATTCCTTAAAAAAATGTACTGCACTTAACATTACCATTTCGGTAAAATAAAACTGTTTGTATGCAAACACATTAAACATAAGCAATAAAGTTATACCTGATGGAAAACAGCATATTAGCATTGCAGTTGGTTTAGCATGCTACACTATTCACTTTGCTATTCTGTCAATTGAAATTTCCCGATTGTGGGATGAATAAAGGCAGATTTTAGATGTTCTATCGCCTATCTTCTAACACCCTAAACAAAGATGTTGAGCACAGTAAACAGCTGATTTGCTGATGTTATCACACTAGCATCAACATGCTGACATGTTATCACGTTAGCTTAACAGTCTTACTGTGGCTATTGAAAATCTACAGGTGCCAGACCAAAAGCAAACTCCAGCAAATGAGATAAGTACTGTATTTATTCCCAAAGGGAATCATTCAAATAACAAATTTCTAGGAGTAGTCCATTCCCAAATCTGTCCAACCTTATAATTTTTCTGCCTTTTTGTGCCTTATTGATCAGTTGTATTGCTTCGATTATTCTTCCTCATATCTCACACAAATACTTAGGGTCCACTTTTCCTCTGGCTCTCCTCCGTACAGATTGCCTTTTTGTGACTGAATACTTCACCCGCACGCCTCGTAAGCTGAATGCTTTCAACTCCTATGCGAGTGTGGAACTGTTCCACTTCAATGTGCCTGATGACACCATGATGGCCGTATGGAACCTCATCACCTTCAAGGAGCAAGGCGGCACTTTTGGAGACAGCTGTCCAAACCGCAATGTGACTGTGTAAGATGATTTCTTTCCTTTGTTGTGCTCCGCTTGTATTTAGCTCGAAGCCTGTTTTTTTGAAGCTGAGGTCAGCTCATTCTGCAGAGCAGGAAACGGATAGTAATCAGCATCTTATGCGAGTTACCTGTGGGGAATAAGGGTTATAGCAGCCGGTTACACCTGAGCAGTGTCAGCTATAACTGGCACCCTCGACATATGGAGGAACTGCTGTTCACGCATTAGCTGCGTTTAATTTTGAACCTTTAATGTTGCCCGCTATTTATGTCATATTGGTAAGCATGAGGGCTGGTATCTCAGGAGACTCAGCTGATGCTATGATCGACTTGGATGCTATACCATTTTAACACGTGTGGGGATAGATATGATTATTAATGTTTTGGATTTAAATTTTTCATATCTTCGGTGGAAGATGCCATCTGCGCTTGTGCTGTCAGCTGTTCATATAGATGCATTTCATTTGTGGCAGATGTCTCTGCTGAAAATATAAGGTCTATAACAGGAATTGAATTGCTGCTTTGTGATTAATAGGTACTTCAGGTCTGGGGCTCCTCCAGTAATCAACCCCCTGTACACACGCTTCCCTCCGGACACAGTCGTCCCAGGTTCCTTCGCTGTGACTCTCACCTGGACTCTACCCAATCGTACAACGGGAGCATTCAACGTGACCAGCCCACTCCCAGGAGACTGGTTCCTGGCTGCACATTTACCTAAAGATGAAGGCAAGATCTCAGTTAAGGTGAGCACACAGGTCTGAGAGGGGCACTTCATTGTCTCTGAGCTCTGTTTCACAGAACAGTTCACAGGAACAGTGTGGACAAAACTTTATTTATAGATGTACCAAATGCCAGCATGGGGGAAAGTGTCACCCAGCCTCCACTGCTCAGAGCTGCAAGAGAAAAGCTCAGATCACTGTTCTGTGATATATCACTCACTAATGGAGACTGTTGAAATGGAAGTGCTGTGTATTATAACTTAAATAAGATCTGCATCAAAAATATTTCCTTCATGGTTACTTAATCCCCCTTCACGGTGGGAAATAAATCAAATACAAATGATGTAAGTATTTGCTTGGATTAGTATTCCATCTCGTGCCACAAAGCTTAAAGAGGCAGAACAGTGTCAGAGAGTTTTTCTTCATCTCATCGTGTTCTCCTATTTGGACACATAAACACCTGCTGATTTCCATTTCAGGCAATCTATTTGTCACTGGCATGGCGATCAGTTGTGCTTCCTTTGTGGTTTCTCTCCCAGCTAGAAATGGGGTACCCGGAACGCGCAACAATCAAAAATATCATCAAAAGTTGCTATCAACGTCGCAACAAAAGAACTGGTTTGCTTTGTGGGCCACTGGGAATAGAAGCCGCCACGGCTAAAATGTGTGGCTCGCCTGCGCTGACACAGTGTATAGATGGAAATAACGTACCTTTTTTCCCTCCTCCGATTCTGCTCTCTGAAGCAATTTCCTAGCAAGCAAGATGCAATGTTTTCAGTTCAGAGAGAGGAAACGCGGCTGGGAGCAGCGAAGCCGGAACAGACAGGATGCACGCTGCATTTATAACAATCTCAGTCAAATTGTAATTTTACCACATGGGGTAAAGATTTAGCAATCAGAAACAAAGAGGTCTTGATAAACTGTACTTTCCGTCTCCAGATTTTAAGGTTTGTCTACTTCTACTGAGGTACACTACAAGTGTCTGTTTCTGCAAGAAAAATAATGATCATTATTATTTGTATGTAGGAATGGATATTTCATTCATATGCATACATCTTTGTAAATTGTCTTGCCCTTTTTTTAACCTTGCGATAATCAAATAAATTCAGCTCTGGATATCATCCAGACACTTGTTCCAGTGCCTTAATGGCAGGCAAAATCAGGTGCATCACATTGTAAATTGAAATCACTGCACGTCTCACAAAGCTCACCGTAAATAAATGGAAAATGATATTAAACATTTACCCATGCTCCCAGCTGGTTTCTCACAGGCAAACCTATTTGTCTTGTATCTGGGCAACGGTGACACTGCTCAGTATTGAGTTGTGAGAATTCAGACAGAAACACTACCACTACTTAATATAATCACTCATGATTCTTAAGGAGGTTCTTCTGTCTAATTGAATCATTACTTAAAAATCTTCATCATAATTAGGATTTTACACTGTGGTTTGCTACTAGGACTCTTATTAAAGGCAAGGGAAGTGACCAGTTATGTCTCTGGTTGGAGCTATCGTTAAAGTAATCCGTAAAAACACTGTAAAAGCTCCTTTTTTTTTACACCTTATTTACAATTTTCAGTTGCCCTTTTGTTTTGTTAATTAGCTCAGTTATCCAGCCAAACACATACAGTAATTTATTCACCGTTGCACTCTAATGCCATCTAACAATTATCGCCTCTATAAACGCTTCCTACATGAGCTCTAGAATTACGTTGAGAGGCTTTGCTTTCTATTTCTATTTCATGTGCAAATGAAAATATCCAAAAACAGAGCACACTGCTCAATATAATGCGATTTATGACAACAGCAGCTCCAACTACAGACTTAACAAATGATCAGAGGGTTCAATAAAGCTGAAAATACCCTCTAAAAGGTTGCATTTATTGCCACGCTATTGCGATGGATTGCATTAGATTGTTCAGGTGTACCTAATAAAGTAGAAATTCTGTGTATACCCCAGAGTTTCCCCCCTCCAAAATTGAATTTTCTCAGTGGGTCATTCTGTCTCAAGGAGCTAAAATAATGCAATTAGTCAGGGTTTCATTGGAGGGGGGTTTCAATGCTCTATGGCCTAAATTGATTTTTTGAGGCTTTAGCATCCTGCCAAGACTGAAACTCAGAGGAAAACAGATTAATGTCTGCATTGTTTTTGGCATACGAAATCATCGAATTTAAACACCGTCAAATGCCGTCTGCACCTCTGACGTGAAGAAATGTTGGGCTCCAGAAACTCATATCAACGGAGCCTTAATTACAACACAATGTGCTCTATGCGACACGTGTGACAGACTGTAATAAATCATAGGGTCACCTCGGCAGCTCGCGGTCTAATGCCACATGCCACAGTAATTGTGGCCGGGGCAGGAGGGGTTACTGACTGGCTGACAGAAATGAAAGACCTCATTTTGCATTCACACCTGTCCTTTTGAATCAGGTGCAAAAGGCCCCCCGGCCCCCTTTTAAAAAACAAATTTCACAGCAGATCGCGTGAAGAAACAATGCACGGTCCCCTGGCTTTGAGCCGTGTGCCGCGCGCTCGGCTCATCTCCCAGAGTATTGCGCATCAGGCATTAATGGTTCAGAACAACATGACTGAAATAGCAGGTTAATGTTACGCTGTGTGTCAGGCAGATGGAGGACGGTTTGATATTAATCTGAGAGGGTGACAGACTTTATGCACAGAGTCCATTAGGATTTTTTTTGACAGCTTGAGTGATATCTAATCTTGTCCTTTCCAGCTTTTAAGAAATATAGGTGAGTTATCCATTACAATGCCTTACAAACCACAGCTGTGTTATCTCTGCAGGGCCTGTCTGAAGAATGCCAGTATCTCTTCCAGCCTCAGCTCATCGTCCAGAGGCTAATTGGGATTTCGGTGCTTTATCCCGGATACTTCATCGACCAGATGATCCCCATCTACAACAGATCTGCCCTTTATAAGTGAGTCTTCTAAGCTGTGCTTTTTAAAAACACAAAAGTCAGGATGGGTCGGCTTTTAAAATTCAATGTGTAATCGAGATCGTCTAAGAGAGAAAAATGCATTTTATTCCGCGTACCTTCCTCCACAGTCCACCTCCACATTTGCCTCACAGGGTGGAATTTCCTAGCAGTCTCCTCTATAAGATTATCTTGTATTTTCATTTCAAAAAGATGCAAATTCCAAGAGTGTGCTTATAGTCTGAGCACTTTTATTAACTTCCTCTTTTCTATAAGTCACCTCGGTAGAGGAATATGAATTTATTTTTTCAAGGTTATCTTTCGCTCTGTAATGATCTTTTGAAGGTGCCTAAAGGAAGTGAATTCAATATTATGTGAGTTCTGCATGCGCTAAATGACGTGAACTGAATTGAAATGCACAGCATCGGTGTTGCGAAAGGAGAGCGAAAATGACCAAAAGGCAATTTAATTAAGTGAAAGTACATTAGCAAAATAAACATTTATGACATTAGTGAACGTAAAATGCCAGAATGCTGTAGTTGGTGCCGTCGCCTCACAGTAAGAAGGTTCCCAGTTCGCATCCTGGTCATACTGGGAGCCTTTCTGTGTGGAATTGTTTTCTGCTGGTATTCTGGTCTGTGTTGCTAGATTGGCTGGGTTTCACCCAGTTGAGCTACTTTCAGCTTTTGTCAGGTGAGGGGAAAATGCATTGCTAGGGGGTATATGACATTTTTGGCTTCTTGTGCCTACATTTAGCATTTATTAAGTATTAAAAATGAATAATTAGTAAAACAGTACATACACTACTCTGTAGCACTCTGTAGCATGTGGTCCACGCACAGCTGGTCCAAGGTTAAACTTAAAGATCAGGACAAATGGTTGTTTATCTACTCTCCATCTGTGGGTATCTATATGAAGCTTGTCTGGCAACTTTAAGACTTTGGGTGGGTTTTTATATGGATTGGACACACTTTAAGTTATTCGGCTAGTTTGCCGCCCACAGTTCAAAAATTTGCATGTTTAGGTCAGTGAGTGAGTCAGGTCGGTAAGTGAATGGATGTTTGTGTATACAGTACAGTATGTGTTGTGTGCATGTAAAACAATGGATTAATAGATAACTATCTAGCTCTTAACACAATTTGAATATATTTCACATGCTGTATAGTGCTATGTGTTTGTATTGTTATGGCATAAAACATTTGTGTGTGTGTGTGTGTGTGTGTGTGTGTGTGCCTGTGCGCTTGGGCAGAGTGTTCATTCCCAATTATGTATCAAAGGTGAAGGTTCAACTGGTAAACTGCAGCACCAAGAACAAGAGTACGGAGAGTTGTCCCGTGGTGCTGAAGATAAGAGCGCGTGCTCCACCGGTGCATAACTCAAGTGCCCTCGACTGCAGGGAGTCGCACCCCTGCGAGTTAGACACCCTCGTCCCTGCCTGGGAACAATGGTACTACATCCTGGTGGAGAGATATCTCACCAACTCCAACGTCTACTTCCGAATCGGGGTGCAGGTCACAGGTGAGTTTGTTTCCGCAGGCTGAATGTGATCGGTGGCGGTTGACGCGGGTCATTTATGATTATTCTATTGAATCTATTCTGATTATTCTGCCGTATTGGAGCGCACATGCTCTATGTCTTAATGTGAAAATAATGCTGCTGCAAGGTGCAGACAGTTTTGTTAATGAGACACTTTTGCCAATTAGCTGAGATCATTGAATGATTAATTAATGATTAGAGGTAACGTGTCGGATTTCTGTTTTCTCTCATCTTTTTCGAATAAACTGTTTGGTTGTTTATCGCTGCAATCTGAGCGCCGCTCGCTTCCAGCGTTGTTTCTAATTTTCCTTCCTGTTGCTTTTTGATGTGTAGTGTCAGCCGATATTGGAGTGGTTTCTGTGAACGTTGGAAGCCCATAAATTAGACCAAACAAAAAGCGAAATAGCAGATCTCTGCGGCGTCTCACGTCCGGCGTTGAAAATTACAAAGTCAAAGAAGAAAGGACTGTGCCTTTCACTCTGCACAGTTGCATCTTAAAACTCATTCTCATGTGTAATTTTGTTCTCATATCAAAGCGAAAAACCTGCAAATGGCTCCTGAAGCGTGTCCGAGAAGCTCATTGTGTTCACAGGTACATCGGGCAGAGACACAATGGTGGATGTGTGTTTTGATGGGAGAAAGGAGGCCGCGCACAGTCGGACCATTAAAGGGCTTTCGGGAAGAAAAGCTCAAGCCGAGGCGGTTTGCATGGGGTTCCTAAGAGGCCAGTGATACCACGCTTAAGTGTTACACGCTGTTTTGGAGTTGTGCAGAGCTGAGATATTCTTTCTGCTCACTCCGCGGGGATGTCGCACAAATCTGTGGGAAGTCTTCTTCCGTGTAGCACCCCCACCATCCCTCCCTCCCTCCCTCCCTCCCTCCCTCGCTCGCTCCCGCCGTTGGACACTATACAGTGCACTTTGTCGCCATGGCAACACCGACACTAATTATTCACACTCTGTTTCTCCCCCTGGCTGCCAGGCAGATCTTACTTGACCTTTTGTGGATTTAAATTGAAGAACACCTCAGGTTCAGGGACCATCTGGAGTCCTCACCTTGCTGCGTGCTCTCTCTCTCTCTCTCTCTCTCTCGCTGTTATTGGTTATTGTTGTTATGAGCCGTCTGAGAAACGTGTGCCCCCTTATTTGAATTCAGTCCGGTTTTGCAGGCATCTCAGTTGCAGGCTACACGGGAAGCGTTGAAACTAGGTTGCTCTTTATTATTTATTATTGTTGTTGACACAATGCTTTTACTGCAGGTGCCTTGCCCTCAATACACTGTTGGGCATTGTAGAGAGTTTATACGTTATGATGCATATGGAAACAAACTGCAGCCTTTTCTGCGCATTGTTGTGTTCATCACAGCTAGTTTGTGTCCAGACCGCCCACGCTCACATAAAGATGTGCTTTTCTGTATATTTAGATCTTCATTGATTTCACACTCATTTCTCTGGAATCTACCAAAGTTATTTGTTGTGAGCTGCCAACATTCGGTATTTTTGGTATTTTTAGGAATGCTACAGATGCCTGAATGGACATCAAAATACTTCAAACCATTTCAGAGACAATACTATGCAAACGAGACTGTGCCAGAAATCCTTTGAAATCCTTTCCCCATGTGGATTGGCGGTATTTGATGGTACTTTGCCAGGCATCATCAATGACCATTTTTTTGTGTCTAATTACTTTGTGTTGAGTGAAACACACTGTTTACAGCTTCTGTGAATCTTTGTCTCATTAAAAAGCAGTGTACGGTACTGAACCTTACTGTTTACATTACAGGAGCCAGCCGAAGGGGATCATTTCAAACATTTGCAAAAGATGTGGTTGCTTAGCATGCATAATAACACAAGTGAAATAACCGACTTTGTTATTCACTCTTTGTTGCCAGGGATCGGCTTTTCATTGTTCATTCATAGACATTGATTGCGCGATTCCAAGGTGCATTTTTTTAAAACTCCTCTGCAACAGCATAAGATGGTGAAAATCCACCGGAGTTTTCAGGGGATTGATTTCCTCTCTGAATTTGATATCTTCCTCCTCTGACTAGATTGCTCCAAGTCCAATCTTTCCAAGGACCAGCTGCAGCCCAGCTCCTACCTGAACATGCCTCAGTCCTTTGGTACAGCGATGGGCTTCTCTCTCCCCGACATGTTGTCCGTGGCGGCGCTGCCGGGCCCCGCCCAGAACCCCAGCCACCTGCACACGTCGGAGGACAGCGTCGTTTACCTCGCCCCGACGGCCGACACCAACAGGTGCTGGCCCATCCGTCCGACTCTACGCAACGAGCTGGACACCTTCTCCGTGCACTTCTACGTGTTCTTCGGTCCGAACATCTCCATCCCTCCGGACAGAGCCGCTGTGTTTGCCATCAACCTGATGCCTGTTCTAGACAGTGGAGGAGTCCTCAACATGGAGCTCAAGCTCAACATGGTGAGTGGGTTTTATGACTAATGTGGTTCTTTAGCATGGTGGTGGCGTGGTTTTCCACTTGTAGGGTGGCTGGTGGTGCAATCCTAGCCCGCATGTTGTGAAGTATCTTTGGACAAGACACGGATGTGCTCCTGATGTCATCAGTGTGCTAATGTGTGTGAACTGAGCAGATAGACTCTGTAGGGCAGCCTCTGCCACTAGTGTGTGAATGCACTGCAAATTATTTGGTTCTTACCAAAGATTTAAAAAAAAGCTTTGATAATTTAATTATCTTGTTTGAAGAGTTTATTTCAAGTGTTCAACTTTACAATATTATCTTAAATTATCTTACGGCATGCACAGATACTTTAACTAGTTTTTAGAACACTTTTCTTCAGATTTAGTGTTTTACCTTGTTTTTTGACACATTGGGTGGTAATGGGTGAGTTGGCTCATCATGTGAAGCACTTATAGTGAGAACCAATCCATTTACTATTTGATTTAAAGGTTTGCTCACAATACAGATACATATATCATACAATCAGATTTACTAAGATATCAATGCTTTCTTCTTCTTCCTATACAGTAGTTTAAGTCATTTATTTAAAGTCAAATATATATCTTCATCCACAGTCAGTTTACAATTAGAAAATGTGTATTTTTTTATCCTCCAAAGGCCTAGATTCAACCTATTGTATTACATGTATTTGATCATATTGTGCAGTGCAAGTATAAAAATACAAAATGATGCCAAGTCTCTTAACTGACTTTTTTCAGTAAAACTGCAAGACCAAGTGTGGTTTAGCTTTTCCAGTCTAACATTTTTGGCAGCTCCAATGAAAACACAAATTTAGTCTCAGTGATAAATCAAGAAAAAAAGAGAAAAAGAGCGATTTTGTAGAACTGAGATTCTTTTTTGATATCGTGACAAGACTTGAGAAATGTGTAGGCGCTGCTCGTATATACACTTTAAGTACAACTGTACTCCCGCTGTCTCCGTCGAAAATAGTGTTTACCTGGCAGCGGGATGAAAGGAGACGTTTTCATCCAGGCTGTTGGACTGAGCACTGCTGCCACCCTCGCACTTCACCTGCTGTACTCTTCACCATCTCAGAGGATCAGATAGTGCTCAGTAAAGTAGACGCAACAGTTAGCATTGGGAAAACCCCCAGCCAGCCAGAGTGAGTAATTGGACTCACAAAGTGCCTGGCGGAGCTCGCGCTGCTAAATATGGACGCCCGTATGGTCGTGGAGTTTGAAGCGGGAGCTGAAAAAGTTCACAATGAAACAGACGTCAGTCTCGGGGCTTATGACATGTGCCTCTGATTGAGAGTGAACGAGATGGGAAAATCGGCAGAGCGGAGTTTGATACGTCTTTGTTAAGCTGTCCTTCAGATAGTGACGGCATTAGGAATGCACCTGCAGCGGCTCCACAGCTCTGCAGGGAGCCGGAGACTGGAGAGCGACAAGCCGGCAGATGGACTTTTAAACATTCTCTGCTAATAGAAAGCCGGCCGGTGTTGAAATAACCCGAAGGATGAGGCATAAAATCAAATATCTTTGATTGTTCTGTTCAAAAGAATATCCTGACATTTTGGGAAATATGCCTTTCCCCCTCCTGCTATTTTCCTGGGAGAGATTGATATCAGTTTCATCTCTCAGCATTCAGAGAAGATTTTGGTTGAGGATATTTTTAGCCTGCGAAACCTTAAGCGAAGCACAAAAAGAAAATGCGACAGAGGAATCAAATATCACACCAACAGTTCTAAAATGGACAAAACAATGTCACACAACATAGGTCTGCTCAGCCGTGACCATGGTGTGTGATCTTCCTCCTCAGTTGGCATTTTGGCACACACAGTTTCTGCTTGAGCTGATGTTCAGCTCTTGCCTTTGGGAAGCGTTGAGTGATAATGAACATCCACAGATGTCGTGCTCCAAAAAGCAACGACTGAACACACTTTATAATGAGCTTGTTTGGTCAGCAACTGTTCCTCAACTTTTAGAACCAATCTGCTTACATACCGCATCTTGCCTCGGCAGCAAACAAGCTGTCAATTATTCCCAGAATCACCTGCGTTTCCTTCTGAGTTAAGGAAGTGTGAAGTGCCCGTGTGAAAGACCTAAGTAACGAATTAATTAAACAGGAAATAAATCAACATCTATTCTTCACTGCCAACAGCAAAGGAAAACACCAAACTGTTGTCATTTCGCCAACTCAGGTGTGACAATATTTGTTCTTTTTCTGCATTTTCCACAACACAAGTCAACACCTTTTCGTGACTAATTAAGAAATAATGTTGGATGAACCGATAAATGAAAATTGTATTTCTTTCTGCGGACCTGACATATAGCAGTGACACATGTGAAGGTGTCATCATTCAGCCTCTGTGCTGCCACTTTGTGATAAGCTGTCGACCCGACGCATCTTTCATCTGCACGGACGCACAGAGATGAAATTGATAATCGATCCTCTCTTCTAAACCGTGGCAAAGGAGCAAAAAAAAAGCCCTATTTCACAAAATGCCATAGAGCCAGCCCCGCGAAACATCAGACCTTTAAGGAAATGGGAGTAATTGATTGCAGTTAATTGATTGGTGCTTTAAATGACTGATTGATGTTTATGGGAGTTAGTCGGAAAAAGACTCTGTCACTTCCCGGGCTGATTGTGCTGGATTTATGCAGCACAACCAGCGGCTCTCCCTGCCGTGTTCTTATGTTCCCTTCATGTTATTGTGCGTTTCACGCTGCAGCCCAGTTAGTAGAACATCTGCTCTCTGCACCACACCCTATTATCGGCCACAGTGTGTGTGTGTGTGTGTGGATGTCACTGGTTTGATTCTAACTGGGTGCCACAGAGGCTGTGCGCTGCTATGAAACCTGGTTGCTGTAATTGTCCTATGAGCCGCTAGATGTATTCCGCAGAGACGCTGTCGCACTATATTATTCTATGGACAGATTTCTCCCCCCTCGGTGGTGATCTGTCACTTGCTTGTCACGGGCACCGAATCCAGTCAGCTGCTGGCGGTGGGGGACTCGCAGATTTGCAGGGCTTTAGGAGACAATGGTTGGAGCTGCGTGTCTGTCCCGAATCACACTCTCTGGGAAAAGAATGTGCATTTCTTTTATTCGTCCAAAGACGTTTCAACTAGTAGTGGTTTGAATCAATCGTCTTAGATCCATTGTGTAAGGTTTTAAAGACAGAGCTTTTGCAAAGACAGAAATTCTGGCTGCTGCAATAAGCGTTAGCCCTAAGACAGTGTCTTTAAGTGCTTTGTTGTCCTTTATATGCAACAGTTGTATATCTGCACAGTAATCCTGTAACCCCAGGGTATTGTAGCCTAAAGTGACTTGCCCTAAACAAATGAAATCTTATATAATGTTGTTCATTGTTTATCATCGTTGTGTACCACGATAACTTCAACTTATGACTCATTTGATGAGAAAATGCCGAAAGAAAAAGCAGAACCGTGTTTGCGTTTAGTGTCGCTAAGTAACAAGCCACAGCGAGGAGCGAGATGACTACGAAACCTCTTTTTTTTAATTACAATGTCCAACGTGAGTCAAAACAGCAGACAGTTTCGCATTTTAGAGCAAAATTAAAACTCATCATGGAGTTTATTTTAATTATTTTGGGCGCTGGGATGTGCAGCATATACATAGTGTGCAAGCCAGCTTCATCCATCATCTTGCATCGGCTGGCACACTGTCCTGCCTGGCAAGTTGTCGTCAGCGTAACTCCAGGGAAATTCGGCACATGAGTACACACCTCAGACAAACTGGCATCCATCAAAAGTTTCACGTATCTGAAGAGCTTGTGTGGTCGGGTCGAAATATCTGTCCCGCTTGTAGTGATGCATTTTCTGCAGTTTTGCCTCAGCCTGTAACCTTGAGCGTTGCGTCTTTCAGGATAGCGCCCCTGATTGAATTACGCCTCTGCCACTCACGTTCCACAATCAGAACTAACAGCTGCATAATGGTTTAGGCATATAAATCACGATATTAAATGTGATTAATGTTGCAGTGTTAACAACAATGTAACAAAGTGCTCTACAAGTAGCGGCAATAAATAAAACTCCAAACAAAATTAACATTAAAGTTACAGGCGTGAATTCAAAATGCATCATAAAATGAAGCAGCAGCAGAACAATTGCACATAAATTATCAACAATGCCCTGGCAATATGAAGGTATTTTAAGCAGTGACTGAAATCCTTTTCGTATCGCCAGTTATTGGACAGTAAAGATGCAGAGGGCAGAGGAATGGGCAGTGGGGGAGGAAATTATATGATGACCTGAAGATGGAGCTGGAAGACAGATGGAGCTGGCGAACTATCAGTAAAATCTTAATTTCAGCTCCGTACACAACAGAATTTCCTGGTTTTCACAGCCCACGAGGGGCTGAGATGATAAATTTGACAAGGATGAAATATATCACGCAATAATCATCTGCATCATGAGAGCGTCTTTAATCTGTAATTTGATATGTCTCTTGTTGAAAGGGAGTGGTGTTGGGCATAAAACATGTGGTGGGACCATCTAAATTAGAGTTTAGAGTCAGTTCATTGCAAAATAAATAACCTGGACCGTCATTAGCTCACGCTGAGGTGTTTGAAAACAAACCTGATAAATAATATACAGTAAACATTTTCTTCGCTATGCGCTTTGCCATCATTTAATTGCTCACTCTGAATCAACATGGTGTGGTATAAAAAAAGCCAACAGTATGACTTTGAAGCAGCAGGCTCATATTCAGGCGGATGTTATATTATGTGGCATCCTGTTGTATCCATACTGATGAATTTTAAAAGTAGAAATCCTCACATCTCCATCTGCACAAGCCATCTGAACCATTCCTCATTTTGATGCAGCAGCTATTGCTTATTTACAGGAAGAGCGCACAGGAAACAATGCTGTGTTTTTTTTATTTCCTTAAAATAATTGCTAAAGGTAAAGAAAAGGTTCAGAAACCTGTGATGATATTTTTAGCTGGATGTTCCCTGCGTGCCTCTGCATGAACATTGACGTCATCATTTGAGATTTTATGCATGCCAGGAATAACAGTTCATGAGATGCTGAAACAACAACCTAAAGAAAATATTTATTTTTGGGTGCTTGTTTTTATTTTTTTATAAAGTTGTCAGCAAAGCCAATTACACAGAGCAAAAAAGAAACACAGCGAAGCCCTTGAAGGAGCGTTGAGTCACATAAGACCTCTGCAGAGCTTTATCTGGGCCAGGAGGAGGGGCAGCAACTTTGAGGGAACTTGTTTCCTTGTGTCTCATCACAGTCTGTGCCAGCTCAGTCATACACACATCCATCACAATACAGCTGCGGTGACTGTTTGGGTTTGATTGTTCAGCATTGAACAGGTTGGAGTCCACGTAAGGAAAAAGTTATGGCTGGTGGGAAGAACATGCCAAAATCCATACCACAAACTGAAATACTGACCAGGTGGATGGATGGATGGAAGAACAGGAGATCAAAAATCTCAGTTTATCTTCTGGGGACCATGGATCTCATTTGCAGGGGTACAAAAAAACACACCCAGGACTTGTTGAGAGTCCATCACAGGGCTACCCTGCGGGCACCAAATTTTTGAGCAGACCATTCAGACACTATTGAGATATTTCCGTTTAGATCTCAAAACGTTGTGAAACATGCTAAAGATCGATTGCCTGTAGGTTGCTCACCTACAATACAAAAGGGATTGCTGGGTCTGCTTCCATCTCTGTTCATCAAAAATGCATCATTTTGTACTGTCACCTGCACAAGTCTGTTCCAGGCTATTCTCATATGTGAGACTCTCTGGGGTGTCCCATTACATCTTCGGTCCGACTCTTCTGAGAACATCTCCTCTCCTAATTTTCACCTGCTGAACACTGCCCTTCTTCCTCCTCCACCTTACCCTCTCCTACTGCTATCTCCTCTTACTGTAACTAGTATTTAAATTCTGCACTCGTGCTAGCACTTACACTTCTGCACTCTCGGTCGTCTGGAGAAGGGAGAGAGATATTTATTGTTAGGTCTCTCTTAAATGTTTTTTCTCCTACGTAATTTGCTTTTGATAAAAGTGCTTAATAACTACTTAAAAGAAACACAAAGGAAAAGTGTGGACCGTGTCCAAACCAGCGCCAATGCATTAAATGAATGTATAACAAAATACGTAGAACCTGTGGATGGCATCAGCGAAAATATGATCAAAGTCATTAAACCTCAGGACCTTCTGCTCTACATCTGTTGTGGAATCCATCGCAGTCTATTTTATAGCCGCTAAGGTATTTCACTCTGCACCAGAGTGGTCTGCCCTGCCTGGCATGCAGCTGTATTACCTAAAAGCACTTCTACTTCACAGAAAGAGCCTGTCTTCCGTGGGCCTCCTGACTTCTTCTTTGCAGCCTCTGGGCCGGTGCATCTTCTAATCTATCCATGAGTGTTTCTCACTGGATCCCTCGACTTCAAACTGTAGGGCAGAGTTGGGACGTGAGTGGCGAAGAGGAGGAGGAGGAGCAGGAGGAGGAAGGGGACTGTCTTGAAAATGCCAGTGGGCGTAATTGAGTCTTAGTGCTGAGAGAGAACAGGCCAGATGGTGAGTTTAGGAAGCCTGAAATCTCAGCACCTGGCAAAGTGTTTGTTGAGTCATTGCATTAATCAACAACTTTGCCAACTCCCAGCATGTACATTATGCTCATTTTGCGCTGGAGGGGAGGTGGGGGCAATAGAAATCTTATTTATTCAAGAAATAATTGCCTGAAGTTATCCCTACCACCGAGTGTATTTCCCTCTGGACACAGAGCAAATGCCTGTAATGTGCTGCCTCTTCTGAAGTTTTCGCCTGGCAAGGAGTGAGTTTAACAGTTCTTGACTGGCAGGTTCAGTTACTCAGACCGACACTTTTCACAATAGTTGTAAGACATTTCAACACTCTGCTGCACTCTCCCTCCTCATCGCTGAGAACAAAGAAAATGTGAGTAAATAAGGAGACATTTCGAGACTCATGAAGTGTCAAATTTGATGCCCGAGTGAGCGCACGCTGCTGTTTGCTGCCGCTTTATGAACACGCTGCTATTTGGACTCCTGATTCACCAAATTGGACTGCAGTGGTCTCCTCTCACCTCTCCGCAGAATGAGCCAATTTGTGTAAGCATATGCAGTTCCCACCGCTTGAATAATTCCCCGTGATATATTTTTTTAATGCATAAGCGTGTTAATGTATAATTGATGCTTTCAGGAGATAAACTGCCAACATCTTCATTTAGAAGCCTCAGGCAGAGAGAGGGAGAGTGGTTTCACTTGATTTGTTAGTTTTAAAGTTTACTATCTCAGGACAGAGGAGAAAAATGCGGCCGTAGGTAATCAGGAAGAGGCTTGCAGCGCTCCGGCGTCATGGCAGCAGATGGTTGATGGCCCCATGGATGAGTGACATTTTGCTTGTGTTTCCTATCCCGCAGTCGAATCTGAGAGGAGCCAACGTCACCGTGTTTGGCTGCCTGAACCGCGGGATGCCGCTCCTCTTATGGGAAAACTCATCGCTGAAATGTGAATCAGGTACTTCTTTAATTTACTTAAATATTAGCAAACGCATCATGTTTCCATCATCTTTAATTTCTTAAAATGCTCAATTTCATTTTGGACCTCAACTTCACTTCACTGGCACACAGGAACTGGCACACAGGAAACTCAGTATAGATAGATAGATAGATAGATAGATAGATAGATAGATAGATAGATAGATAGATAGATAGATAGATAGATAGATAGATAGATAGATAGATAGATAGATAGATAGATAGATAGATAGATAGATAGATAGATAGATAGATAGATAGATAGATAGATTGACTGATAGACGTTGCACATTCTTGCCATAGAGCAACAGCACCTCTGTCAATTGTTTAACCATAAATTCTAACAGAGTAAAGGTACTTTTCACTGTAAACAGCCCAGTGAATGCTTCTGCATTGTGTTCCTGTCATTGTTTCCCTTCTCCTGCAGAATCGGTTGCAGGGTTTTTCCTCTCTGTAAACACCTCGACTAATATCACCAAACTGAGGATTCCCTACCCACAAACAGGCACCTGGTACCTCAGTCTGCGCTCCCTGTGTGGCACCGAAAACGGGTAAGACGGTCGTGTTTACGCTTTATGTGTATTTACACTCACGCCTGACTGGATAACCCTAATGCATTTATTATTCATGAAAAACCTACGAGCAAAAAAACAGCTTTTGGCACATTGGGAAATACCCTCATTTGTTTATTTCTGGGGGCGCCACTGCTGTGAAAGGTAAGACTGATTAACATGTTACGTCTTGTTTGTTGCACTCTGGTAGCTGTGGATCGAGCTGGGTCAGCTGTTTCCCCCGTCATTTCTATTTTTTGAGCTTCACAGCTCAGTGTGTCTGTCTCATGCACTGGGAGAATAATTATGTCTCCCAAGATGTCAAGGTATCGATGTGAATGATGTAAACCATGATGTAAACCGGGTGCCGTGGAGCAGGCAGCACAGAAACGTGTTGTAAAACATCATTTACAAGCAGAAAAGTCCCAGACACCAGTTGAATCACTGTTGCCCATAAATTTTTGAACATCTCGTAATCAATTCTTTGGCATGGCTCCACTTCCCCGAAGCAAAGCCCTGCGAGCTAATATTTGCTGTCAATAACAAGACAGTAATTGCAAAGTAGGACATTCTGCCTGTCTCCAAAACTCATCTTTGTATAACAATCAGCCGTTTCTTTACCAAAATTAAAAATTCAGAGCCTTAATGAAGACACCATGTTCAATTTTTAACGGGTGCAGCCTCTGTCATTCAGCCACATCCTCCCCCATCTGTCACCCAGTAGATTAATTTTGGGAGCTGGCGTCATGAACGTGTTACTGGTTCACACCCAGCATATGACATGGAGGAGGGATAGATTCAGAGGCTCAAAAAGCAGATTTTTCACATTTGCTCATCAGGACATGTCAATAAATATGTTTTATTTCTTTTTTTTTTAATGGGAACAAATTGATTTCAACTGAAAATATTCACTTTTCTATTTGGTAAATGTATTTGTCTGGCGTAACCTCGAGATTTTTCTGTGCTGGTTACAATGACTCTGACTAAAAAGCATTTTTCAATCTTTCTTAAATAGGATTAGCTGAAGTGTAAGTGTTTAGCGTAATTCACTTAGAGTCATTATTCATACAGTTAGAAATCTACTCTGAGAAAGGCAGCCTGGAGCACAGTTAGTGTACTGTGCAGAACATAAAGCACAGAACAATACAGCCGACTCAACGTGTTCAGGTTTTTATATTCAGGGAGCAGTGTTTATCTCTTCTTGACTAGGAAATATCTTGTGATCTTTGTTGCTCTCTCCACCTTCTTGCGCAGCCTAATCCCCAGATAAATGTCAAAAGTGCACGCTCTTGCCGGGGTTGTTTTCAGTCATTGTGAGAAACGTTGGGAAGAGAGGGTGGAGAAAATGTTTCCATTTAGTTGTCCGAGACAATGTGCTTCATGAGTTCTCACTGTACGTATTAGCTACTCGGCAGATTGAGCTATTTTGCTGAACTTAATGGCACAAAAATGTGAACAGAATGAAATTAGGCTTTTTTTTTTCTTGTATGCCCGCGAGGGAGTTTCAATTGAATTTGAATAACAAATAATAGCAGATGGTATGGGACATGGGCTCCTCCTCACATGAGAGCACTGTTGTGGAATGGAAATGAGGAAAAGCGTTCACATTGCAGCATCTTAGATTTCCACGCGTTGACACTTGCTGAATCAATCAGGTCTCGTTACTGAAGTGGAGATGTAGTGAGTATGATCGGTGCTCTTCAAGGCTGCAATTAACATGATTGATATCATTTAAAAATAAAACGGCGAACAGCTGCGTCAATTAAAAAACGGCTTCGGCAAAAAGGCAAAGAAACGCGTTTGTTACCTCCTGGAGTTTTATTCTTTGTGACTGATTGTGCAAAGCAGCAATTATGAAAGATGCAGTAAGAGCGAAAATCTACATTTTTATTCTAATGTTATGTGGTGTCAGAGATAAACAAATGTATTCAGGTTCACACAAAGCAGAATTATAACAGCCATTATCTGGCTGTGAAGTCCAAAGAAATTATACATTCTGGTCTAGAAACACACAGAAAAAAAAGGAGATGACGACGGGAACAGTCAAAAATGGGATTTTATGTGATAACAGGTAGAGAGTTAATTTAAATACCTAATGAGGGTTAAACTCATTGCAGAACTCTGGCTTCCATGTTGCCGCAGACGTCGTTCGTGAAAAATTACTTTTGTAATTGCTCTGTGAATTTGAAGAGCGCGCAACCCCATCAGACCGAAGTGTGTATGATGTCTGACAGCCCTGAAACGACCTTTTGATCTGCATTGTGCTGCGCTGATGATAGCGGTCAGAGGTCATGAAACAAGACCAGGAGTTCAGAATGAGCACTAGCTCACCATCACAGCGCTGCAGGCGGATGTTTAGCAAGTTTGCCATGCTTACCACCATGATTTCCTATGTTCACAACATTCACTAATTAGCCCTCAGCACAAAGTTCAAGTGAGGATGATGCACATCTCTTTAGTTTTGCTCGGTTTAAAGTTGTTGATGATTATGGTTGTCGATAAATGATCACAGGATCGCAGGGGTTCTTATAGTTCATGCTTTGAAAACATCTATGCGTTTTGTATACGATACCTCTTTTTGACCAAAACAGTTCCAGTGCTAGTTATGGGATGTCACCAGCAAACCAGTTGAAAATTAGTTCTTTTCTACTCTTTCTGATGTCACTGTATTCATGGTCTGTCCCTGAGGACAGAGTCCATGATATGAAAATGTGGATTACTCGTTGGCCGCTTGTTTCAGTTTCAACCACTGTCCAATTTTGATCTTTATCGTTGCTCTTTGTTTTCGCTTCTTTTCTCATTTCATTATTTCTGCAACTTTGCTCACTGAGCGAAAAAAGTAATTGTGGACTTGTTATTTTCGTTGGTCTGACTAACCCCGCCCACTGCCTCTGATGTAGGTGGTCCTTACTGTTGGCCCAGAATAGAAGTGGTGCTACTGTGGAACCAGTTTATGCATTCAGTGCCAGTTCAGAAAAAAAAAAACAGTTTCAAACTAAGCACTAGCCTGGAACCAGCACTGGAACCACATCAGTGGAAAAGCGTCCCTTAGTACTGTCATGGAGCGAATCCTAACACAGGTATTGGAGCAGGGAATACAATCCATCACACAGCACACACACCTAAGGGCAATTTAGAGTCTCCAATCGACCTAGACATGCATGGACTGGAATTTGAACTGGGGACCTTGTTGGTGAAGGCGACAAAGGCAACAAAGCACAAACACACTAAAATCCACAAATTTGACGGTAGCGCCAGAGGAAAAAAAATCTGAGGCTTCATCATTTGGGGATCATGAATGTCACAGAACACAATTTCCTGTCAACCAATTCAGTGCTGGGTTATCTCTCTGTGGACCTCTGCAGACCAGTGTGTCGCCAGCATAGATAAACAAAACTTACCTGCAAATAAAAAGGTTGGAGCCTGAGGGCAGGAAATGTCAGTTGGAAACCACTTAACGGCAAATTTCTGCCTTCACGCTGCTAAAACGGGTTTCTGAATTCACCGGCGGTGCTTCAGTGATGTGCCCCCGTGTCGACCTCCATCTAATGTTCTGCCTGTCTGTGTCTCCTCCAGGTTCGAGCCGTGCACCAACATCACAGCCGAGGTCTACATGCGCTCATACCTGACTCCGTGCATCAACGACTGCGGCACGTACGGCCAGTGCAAGCTGCTGCGCACCAACAACTACCTTTACGCCGCATGCGAATGCAAAGCAGGTACCATTTATTCTTAGGAGTTTTCACATTGCATTCAAGTTCGGTAACCCATTTAGAAAAGCTATTGACTTACAAAACAAAGCAATCTGTTTGATGGAAAAAAAAAACAATTGTAGAAACGGGCTATGCACTCAACAGTGCTTTTAATTATCAATCAGTAATTAATAATTAGTGAAAAAAAAACTGTGACGGTGAATTAATAATTGCAAGCGATTTCCAGCAGTCAAAAGCCCTCGTTTTCATACAAGATAAGATAAAACATCCTGTGAGGAAATTGGGTCATCACAGCAGCAACGAATTTCTAATTTGTTAGAAAATACATCACGCAGAGTGACAAGAAAATGGGGAGAGCAAGGTGCGGTGGCACAGGTCGTCTTCCTGGAGGTAAATGGCAGCGCGGCAATTAAATCGCATGTGCCTCTGTCCAGTGAGTCATACAGTGGTCTGGTATTAATCTTCTAATATAAGCCGTTCTGATAAGACAATAAAACAGGCACTTAATTACGAACAGCTTTTCAATAAAAGATGAGCTTATGAAACTAAACAAAGCATGTCCTCTGAGGCTTTTTTAAAATCCAGGCTTTGATCTCCTTTTATCGGCCCCGGTTTCTCTCCAGTTAAATTCATTGTCATACTTCATACGTGTGACTGCTTCCTGGCAGGCGCTTTTGCATTCAGCACCTGCCCCTGGCCCGCCTCAGACTGCAAACCCTCTGCTCAACAGCGCTCACGAATATTTAATTCGCACTGTCTTATCCAATCCGCCACTTGATAAGGCTCCAATTCAAGTGGTGAAGCATAGGAAGCAGTTCACACCTGGAGGCAGCCTGGGATGAAACACTTCATATGTATTTCTATTTCTGATTATTCCTCACACATAAATGTGTAGGTCACGGTGAGTGGAGCAGTGATTTTCATGAAGAGATACATATTTTATTCTTTTTGAGAGATACGGTAGCTTTTAAGATCAACTGATCCGTCCTCAGCGGAGCTTCCACTCACCCACTCACAACAGACGATTGAAGGAGACTTTCCTGAAGTTGAGTTTAGTTTACAAGAGGCAGAGGCTTTTTTTTTTTTCTTTTTTTCTGACCTGACCTCTTCTTTTTCAGACCACCATGAGGTGGAGTGCTGACTATGAGTGTTTGTGTCTGTTAGGATGGGAGGGCTGGGGATGCACAGACAACTCGGAGGCGTACTCCTACAGTTTCCAGTTGCTCTCCACACTCCTGCTCTGTCTCAGTAACCTGATGTTCGTTCCCCCCGTGGCCATCGCCATCCGGAGCCATTACCTGCTGGAGGCTTCGGTCTACATCTTCACCATGTTCTTCTCCACGGTGAGAGACTGCAGCTTAAACGAAATGGTGCCAACATCTGCAGAAGGAGTCGACCCATGCAATATTTGCAAGAATGCACACTGTAAAGCTGAATTACAGTAGCAGACAAGCTAATTAAAAATAGCTTTCATGGTGTACAGTTAATCATGATAAGCACAGTGGAACTTATTTTAATTGTAAGTGGCTGCATTAAAGGGTAACCATGAAGTTTTTAACACTTGACTGTGCTCAGAAGTGGTGATACAGGGGCTTTTCTGTGCATAGTGTGCATGTTCTCCTCTTGCCGGTATAAGATTTTTACAGGTTTGGCATAAAGCAGCTTCAGAAAATGGATGGATAGGATAGCATAAAAGTCCATGCTACTATGCATAAACACACACTATACAGTGTGCAGTATATATAATAAAGTGGTTTACTGCAGCAGGGACATGCACAGAGGAATAACAATACGACAACAAAGAAGAACGAAGAGGAAGAGGAGGACAAGCTAGATGGAGGCGTACACTAAAAAATTTAAAAACATTTTAAAAAATTAGTGTAATGAGGAAGGACATGCACCCACCAGCTGTGCTCAGTCCAATACGAGTTCATTGTGAATAGACTGCAGCCCTCGCATTCACTTGATTGAGTGCAGTCTGAGGGGTCTTGCAAAACAATACAGCCTTAAGTCTCGCTGGAACAGCATGTCTTGTGTGTTGGTCGGTCAAAGAAAAGCAAGTGCACATCACTGGTAGATTAGTTTGAACTGTGACCACGCGTCTGTTTACCTCACGTGGAAGCAGTGACCTGAAAGACAAACACAGGATGCTTTGTTGGTGAGTCCCGCTGAATGTGTACTCAGCTTCTGTTAAAAAAAAAAAAAAAGTCCTGAATCGTTGAAAGAAAAAAGTGTTAAAGAAAAAAAAGTTGAAAAGGCTTGGATTACATTCAGCAGTATTGAGTGGCAGTATGTAAGGACTTCACTCGCCCTAACCTTGACAGGGAAGTGTGCGTAACAAGGCAATGTGGAGATGACTCACAAGCCATTATTTGTGCGGTGGCTGTGTTAAAGAAACAGCGTGCTACAACAGGAGGAGCTAAATAAATGATTAATTTTGGGCCACATGTCGACCAAACTGGAGAGACACGAAATAGTAGGACAGCCAGAGCATAACAGGCCACATTCAGCTCTGTCAGCAGCTGTGATTCAAGTCAGAAAATCCTCACCATACATCCATCTTTTAAAGTGCCCAACCAAAAGTACATTTCTTCACCTGAGAAAAAGATTACTTTTATAGAATCAGTTTCTTTTGTACCCAACAGCTATGCTGGGTATTTTCTTTCTGTCTGTGGAGATTCTAGTACATCCAGATCATCATTGTCCAAGGAGTTGTAGAGTTTCAGTGACTGGACTCGTAGACTCTAGGAGGTATTTCTCATCCATGTGAAAAATTTAAGAAAAGATAATATAAATACTTTATTTATTCCTGAAGGGGAGATTTTCTATACAGCAGCTAAACAAATCGCACCTAACGTCCCATTCATAATACACAACAATACAACACTAGTAATGATATTAGCCACTGTGTAAAAAAAGCTGCTCAGAGCAACCAGCCAGTCAGAACTGAAGGAGCCTCTTGGTCGAGAGGTAAAACGTCCTCAAGAATCCAGCTGCCAAGACTCCAAGGTACTCGATTCTTTTTTTTTGCTTGTCTGATTTCTCTCTCTCTCTCTCTCTCTCCTCTGTCTTACAGTTCTACCATGCATGTGACCAACCGGGTATCGTGGTCTTTTGCATCATGGAGTACGACGTGCTGCAGTTCTGCGACTTCCTGGGCTCGCTCATGTCAGTGTGGGTGACCGTCATCGCCATGGCCAGACTGAAGTCCATCATCAAACAGGTATGAATCAAGCCTCTCCAGCATATTCCTCCCTCGAGGAGAATCCGACGCTGTGAGGGCCCATTAACTTGTATTCTCCATGAGGCGAGTCGAGTACCCTGCATTAGAAGCTGAGCACTGAGGTGGAGCGGGTCGTGGCAAAGCGCAGACGCTGTGTGCTGTCGGGTCATTTCCACTTGCGGTGTTGTTAACTTGTAAGTAGGTTGTTAAAATCAACTTTTTTTTCAGTGTAACGTTGTGCAGTACATGACCCGACTTGAATGCGCCATTTCACACTTAATAAAGAGCGCATTCAATGGCGTCGTTAAACAACAGAAACATATCCTGAGCAAACGGCTGGCTGGGGTTGAATGAAGGTAAAAAGCTATTTATTGGCAGCGCAATAACTGAGTGGTTACCAGGTATGCACCAATATCAGTATCTCACCATACCCCTGTACAGTACAGTACAAGTTCATACAATATATACAATATGTACAATATGAGTTATAGTATAGTTATAGGCTATGATATAACAACAACAACAACAACAACAACAATAATAATAACAATAATAACAATAATAACATAATTATTTGTGTGTCATGTCATTTCTTCATCCTCTTGACTCCATGGTTTCCATACATTTGTCTTTCCATCTTTCCTCTCCTCACTGCTTATACTGTATTGTATATACTCTATTGGCACACAATGGATACTGGTCTCTATGGCTCTAGTAAAGTATACTTCTTTTGTACCTGTGATATTCCACAATTGACAATACTGTTACATCCGTAGTCCTTAGTGCTGTCTGTATGGAGTTTGTATGTTCCACCTGTATATAACTGGGTTTTCTCCAGGTACCAGATTTCTCCCTTTATCCAAAACACACAAGTTGAGCTTGATTGGAAATTGGTGTGTGGGTCCTGTGATGGATTGCCAACATGTCCTGGGTGTATTCCCAGCCTTCACCCTGTGTGCACTGGGATAGTCTCCAACAGACCCCTGCGATACCTTTAAGCACTCACGTGTAATGACAACGCTCTGAAAAAGCTCTGAGATGATTAAAATGTACCTCATATGTCTCCTGCACTGCATCTAAGTGTCTCTGCTCATGCTGCTGTGCGGCATTAACACAGGTGTATGGAGTGGAGCCAGGGTCACCTCAAAGCCTCTGATTGTCTGGTCTGCGTCTCTAAAAGGAGAGGCAGCCGTTCGCAAGAGCAACCCCGGGCCTCTTTGATTTACCTGACAAAGTGCTGGATGCGGGCCCTGAGTCAGACGTGTGGAAACGGAGCGTAACGCGTCTCTGCTGCCACGTGCCGCTGCCTGGCAGCGGCGTGATAGCGTTGGACAAGTTGAGATGCGCCCCCGCGGTGAAGGAGAGTCCTCTCGAAGGGGAGCTATCAACGGGCGGTGGCGCACACCTCAATTTTCTTGGTCCTAAATTAAAGGATCAATGTGTTAGAGTCGGAGAGGCGCAGAGCTAAATCCTCTGGCTGTCGACGTATTGCAGTGGATAACAGTAAACACTAACAGGTGCACCCTCTCGCTGGGTCACTCCCCGGCCTGGCTGCAAACCAAGATGGAACAGTGTGTATGTGTGTGTGTGTGTGTGTGTGTGTGTGTGTGTATGTGTGTGTGTGTGTGTGTGTGTGTGCATGCGCGTCCATGTCCATAAATGAGACAGAGAGTGGGGGAGGGTAAGAGCGAGAGAGAGGGCGGAGCAGTGGGAAGGAGGGAGGCAGAGTGTACGAACATCTGCTGTCCTCCAGAGTTTTCATTTTTGCTGAGCGCTGCACTACGCAGTCACTAATCAAATAGCACATGTCAGGACTGGCAAGTGGAACTGTGTGTGTGTTTGTGTGCTATGGAGAGACGAGTGTGTGTTTGTTTATTTGTTTGCGTCTGTGTATTTATTTGTTTATGTCCATGACCAGTAGAGGGTGAAGGACCCAGGAGCTGATATCATTTCTGTGTGTGTCTGCGTGTGACTTTTAGACCTTCAAAGGTCTAAAAGTCACTCACGAGTATGTCAGCAGAATATCATGCGGGCACATTCTTGCTTGTGCACATTAAAAGAGAGCTCGAGGAGATTTGTTCAACTCCTGCTGAAGGTTACTGCATCACAATCGCATAAATCAATTTCAAGGATAATTAGGTTTTACTACATCTCAGATCTCGTCTTTACAGAGCAGTTATGATGACACTGTTTTCACCGAAGCTCAGTCAACTGCAACAACCGGACGTGAGTCGCCTTCGTGTTTTTTTTTTTTTTTTAATCTCTCCCCGACTGTGTCCCGGTATCAGAAGGTTGAACTTTACTGATTGGCATCTTTTTATAGCCCACACCCCTGATTTATAGAGTTCCTCTGACCACTTTTTTCATGGCTCAGTATCCAACAAAAGTCACTGCAGCCCTGAAGAAAATGTGCAGTGCATAGAAATGCACCGACTATTAATAAACAGGCCCTGATTTCAATGAAATGCAGCAATGGAACCTGTCCTCGAAAAGCCATCCAGACCTCCACGTGTGTGTGTGTGTGTGTGTGTGTGTGTGCGCGCGTCAGCCTGTGTGCATCTTATCAGGCTGAACACTCAAAGGGATGCAAATGTTTGATCAGGGCCATTTGGCTGATTTCACTCATCGTTATGTTTTAAAAAGGGCACCGCGGTTGTGTGATAATGAATGGCTTCATCTGAACATCATCCCGTAATAAAAAAAGAGAGGCTTTCTGCATCACAAAACATATTCTTTCCCCAAAATGCCAAATAATTCACAGATTCTGCCAAGAGTGTGTATATTCATGAGCACAACGGCATCCCTACAAGTCCATAAAATATTTATGTAGATTATTTGTGTCTCCTAAAAAGTGATTTGTTTTCTGTTATTTTAAACTTTTTCAATGACCTGTTTAGAAATCCATCATTCTAAGAGCCCGGGCGCTGCTGCATTGTTATTCAAAATATGCACAATTATGCAGAATAATTAGACAAAGAGTTCAACAAATCAGCAGATGGACAAACGCTCAATGAGGCAGGTAGGAAATTTGAACGGCCACCTGGACGAGTAAACAGATTAGTCCGAGGGAGGAAGCCAATCAAGGAAGTAAATGAGCGCAGTGTGCAGAGCTGTAGACACGTGTTAGGCAGCAAACGAATGAATTATTCATTTGAATATGGTGAAGTGGTTGGAAAGGGAAAAGATAGTTTATTTAGCAAAGTGACCATTGGATTTGGTTTTTAAGTTGTGTAACTTGTACGTAGTGATTGTTCTCACCAGTTACTGTTCTCAAAGGTTTTATTTTTAACAAAAGTTATATTTATAGTGCATCCATCTATTATCTTCCTCGCTTAGTACCCAAGACTTATAGGTTGAAGGCGGGGAATACAACCTGGACAGGTTACCAGTCCATCACAGGGCACTCGATCTCACACTCACTCCTACGTACAGGCAATTAATCGACCTAAACGTGCATGTTTTTGGATTGGGTGGGATTCAAGAGGAGAACATGCAAACAACACACAAAAAAATCCTCAATGTGGCTGGGACCTGACTGGAAGCTTTCTTGCGGTGAAGCAACAGGGCTAACCACACTTCACTCTGTGGCCTTAACCATTTTCAATCAATGGAAAACCATCAAGCCTTTGCTTATAAGCAGTGAAAAATGATGGCTTCACAGCGGGGATTTGAACCAGGACTGTGAATTAACAGGACTACTCACCAATCATCTGTGTCACCCATATCTATAGTACATGTATTCCTTAGTCTATTTTTATATACATTTGCGTAATTCTTCATTTTTTTACACCAAGTTATTATCCGCTAGGCTGTGTTGGGGACATTCTCTGGTACACTGTGTCTCACTGTGTCAGTCACTGTTCAAAACTCTGTAAAAGCAACACTGAAAAGCACTGAAACCTTGCACTTTAGAGGAGCCTCCTGCAGTCTTCCCATGCAATGACAATACAGGCTTTGTATTCTATTCTCAAAATCCATTATATATATTTCTTAAAAAAAACAACCTTAAGTGGCTTTTTAACTGATTTATTCAGCATGGCTCTATGGGACAGCTTATCCGTGTAGGACATGTTATATTCCACAGTTTAAGTCTGTATTAGTGGATATTGATAAGCATGGAGATACAGACTACGCTACATGTGAGATAAAAATAACCCTCCTACCAGAACCTCTACGAGCTCATTCCTCACAGTGACAGATGAAGATTCATTACAGTGAGAGCCCTGCCCGCCTGCGTGCGTACGTCCGCGCCCGCATATAATTCATGTATATGGATGCATGTTTTGGTGCTACCGGCTGATCCAGCGGTGCGGCGTGAGTGATGACTGTTGCTGCGTGGAGTCCTCCGGCTGCGCCATGCTGCTGCTCTCCTCCTCGCTCCGTGCCAATTAGTCCTGTTCTCCTGCAGATGGGCCATCCGTTCTCCTCTCCGAAATCCCCAATTTCTCCTCACGCTCCCTGCCAGGCAGCAGCGTGCGGACCTCAGGCGTCCTGGACAGGCTTAAGTTCTCCCAAAGCATGTGTAGCACAGCATATTGATTTTTCTCCCTCCCGCTTTATCTCTTTTATATCCTGTGGCTTTATGTCAAATTGTGAGCTTGACAAAAAAAAAAAAACTGAAGAGTTCGACTGATATTATTTATAGCACGGACCCTCATTGTTAGTGCTTTGTTTTCACGTTGTTGTGTTGCTATACTGTGGATGTTCAGGCGGGGTATTACACTGCCAACACTTTGTAATAGTAGACATGTTTTTCTATACATTGTCTTTTTCTGGTTTTAACCACAGTGTGCCCCGTGGCTGTTAACAATCCAGGAGATGTTTTGCATTTTTCATGTTGCCATGAAAAAAAAAACAACAATATTTTTATGTTCTACATCCTTCATTGATCCATTCATTCATCCATTCATTGATCCAAACCACCTTATGAACTTTACACCCATGGTGCCATGGTGTCTTCAGAAACCTATCTCCAGCTCATTCACTCTCACACTCGCACCAAGGGACAATTTAGAGTCTCCTTTTGACCTAAATGTGTATGGTTTTGGATGGAGGGGGGAGAAAACCTGCATGCACTGGGAGACAACATGCAAACCAGGTACTTTGAAATGAGAATAAAGTTACAGGTGCAGCTTGAATATATGAGTATAAAATAAAATATATGTATGAAATAATATTTATAAAATTGAAGACTCCTTCTGAACTGACTGACTTGCTGTGGTTTAGTATTTAGAAAATTGAAAAGTGTATTTGTATTGGAATTTTTCCAGGCTTGAACCAATACATGCTTGTCTCATATTTACTGCACAAAACTCCTGCTCCTATATGTCGGACTGAGTCAAAATAAACGCAGAGCTTGTTCTCTTTCTCTCTCTCTCTCTCTCACACACACACACACACACACACACACACACACACACACACACACACACACACACACAGGCACACTCAGAGACTCTGGCTGCACAGATGGTCAGTCCACCTTACAGCCAGTATAATCATCTCACTGGATTGGAGCGAAACAGAGAGCATCTCCAGTGCTCACCATTAATACGTACGGTGTTCCCGATTGGCTTCCTTGTTGATTATCATAACAAAGGAAATGGCAAATCAGATCTTCTCAAGCAGATGAATCACCATAGCTACTGCTACGAGATAACTACAGACCTGATATTTCTATCCTTTATCGTTATTGAGCCATTACGTATTTTTCTTTCTTCCTTTTGCCTTGGACTCTTGGATCTCTGCTCTACCTCTCCACCTCACCAGCAGTGCAACAAATAGAATAACTCTCACGTTCAGAAACAAAAACAGGTGTAGAAATAACTAAAGCCAAGCCCCACACATGGGCTTTGGATTTGTGTCATGTTGCTTTGTATTAGTAACCCTCAGTCATTACAACAAGATTTGTAAAACCGCTGCCCAATCTTTTAATACACGTGGGTGGAAAATAACAAATTTTGTTGTATTTTTTTTCCTCTCTCCAAACAATCCTGTGTGCGGTTGCTTAACCACACAAACATCTTCTTATTTACTGCAGATGCAACAGTGTCAGTGGTGTTTATGGAGGGCCGTTATTGATCCGTGTGTTTTTCCTCTAGGTGCTGTATCTGCTGGGGGCGATGTCTCTGTCCATGGCTCTGCAGCTAGACCGTCACGGTCTGTGGAACCTGCTGGGACCCAGTCTGTTTGCTCTGGGCATCATGGCTGTAGCATGGGTGAGAGCAGCTCAAACATTTTTAGCAAAAATAAGATAGTGATCTCTTCAAGAAATGTATTATTATTCATACAGAAATTACCATTGAATGTCATCAAACTCAAGGAGAATTCAATAAAGTTGACCCAGCGTAGGGTCTTATATCGAGCTTTTATCATCTCCATGACCAGTCAAAGCAATTTACAGGATGAGTCACGTTCTCCCTTTCGCTCCCACTGTCATACTGGTGAAGGCTACACAGCCAGTCTGCTCAACCAGGATTTCACACTGATGATGCAGCATCGGGGCAGTTTGTGGTTCGATATTTTTAATATGTTGGTTTCAGGGAGGCTGACATCAAACCACTGACCTAATGATAAGTAGTAGACGGTGCTTTACCTGAGCCACAGTCATACACAGTTGTTGTACATAGGTTATACAGTGCTTCTGGTTTGTGGACAAGTGGTCTACCTGTGCTCTACCAGGATAAAAGACAATTAATTTAAACATGTAATGTGTCTTCAACAATCATAGACAGGCTTGTTCAAACATGCAGATGAAACATGTCGGCACTGTCCCTCCATTGTTCCTCATGCCACTAAGTGTAAAAGGACTTAATCCATCATTTAAGCTTAGGACTGAAACATGTGCATGGCTAAAAACTGTGGGTTTCTGACCAATGAAGCTGTTTCATATTAACATGGAAGGGGCTTTAAAAGTTTTGCAGTCTGTGGGTATTAGTCATGGGTTGTAGTTCCATTATAAGTCAGCTTGTACTTTCACTGACTCTTCTCCGAGTCATAATGTGCTCCCTGAACTGAGAAGATAAAAAATAATAGTCTTTCAGGCAAGGTTCTTGAAAAAAAAGCCTTTAACACCAAACCTCTGACATGAGTTTGAAAACAAGGTTTGTGGCTTCCTTGGAGAAAGCTTTTCTTTGAATAAAGTGTGGGAGTTGTAGCTGTGAGAGTTATCTCTCTACGAGCTGGAGGATCCTACAGAAACTGTGGAAAGATGAAGCCCTATTTAATTCCACTATGTAAACCCTCCAGTTTTAGCACCAAACGTAGGAGACAGTATATTTTATCACAGAGGAGATTCCTTTCTTCTCAGATTAACAACAACAGCTCCTCAGGATCTATGCACGGTTCTTCTGTGTCGCTCACACATGAGAGTGTATTCTGAGATTTACATAAAGCCGTTTGGCTGCTTTTCCTTGGGCATTGGCAAAGAGACAAATGTTATTTGACAAGGATCAATGACAAATATCATTGTCTGGCAAACTGTGGCAACACAATGAGAGCATACACAGATTTTGTGCAGCATCACAATGGCTGAAACAGAGACGTATAATCTCTGATCTGCGCCACACGCCAACAAGCCACAAACACTAAACCCAGCGCGGAAAATTTCTCCTCTAAAGTCACTCGCATCCTGTGCTAATGTTGCAGTTTTCAAAGATAAACCTGGGCTCATGCTTTGATTGTTTGACACTTCATAATTTATCAGCTGCTCAATAGCGTATGTCTACATTTCAGCACTCTCTCCGCCGTGCTGCACCTCGGAGTTTCAGCACCGCGCATTTTCAACAAGAGCCCTTTTATTTCAACCTGTCATGTTTCTGCAAAGCCTGGCATTCTGAATGTTCCCAGACACAACCGAATTAGATCAGTCAAGCGGAGGGCACAGAGCGCCTGCTGCTTTGCAGGGGTGTCATGAGCAGTAAGAAGAGGGGGAGAAGTGGGGATCTGCCAATGCTGAATGGCACTAATTCTTCAGCCCTAATGAGGCCCCTGACACATGCACCTTTAAAATACCTTAAAAAGCAGCCATGATCCGAGATTGTAAAATGTGCAGGTCAGAGGAAAGCAGGAGTGAAAACACATTTCATGTTTCGCTCTGCTTGACTTCACATCGATTATGGGTCTTTCACCCAAAGTGTATGCAGCATAACGACTCAATCAGAGGCATTTTCCTGCTAGAATACGTGTAATTATTCTTGTCATTCATGAACAGCTTATGTGCAACTTCCCTCAACAGTGCCAAGATTCTTTATGGTAATGTTTCTTTATAGGGGCTGAAAAAAATGAAATGTGAGCAGTCAGAGTTTATGAACCGCTGAAAATAGAGACCGAAAACCGTAATGATGCCGTCTCTAAACGCTGTTTAGAAGGAAATGAAATAAAATGTCCAAGTTGTGGGCCAGAATGAGCACATTCTCCATATTAAACAAATAGAGACATCATATCCAGTTACTGCCAATAGCGGAGTGAGCTTCAATAACAAAATGGCCAAAGCAACGACCGGCCAATCGCTGATGGACAATTTAAGGCATCTATCAGCTGATTACAGTTGCTGTGATGGACTTTATGCTGCTGCACTAGACATGAATACTAATTCAGAGAATTAAACCCAATGGGGACTTATGAAGAATCCCATCCCTCTGTTCCTCCAATCAAAGCAAACTGCCTGCTGCTCCCTTGTTGAAGTCCAATTGGTCTCCATGTCTGAACGACTGCTCCCTGTGTGATCTCCCACTTCAATATCCTGTTTCTACATGACATGTGTTCATTAAATTAAGAAAATGAGAACGTTAAACCCGGGGCCTTTGAGATTAATTGCAAAAGAAACAAATTGCAAAATGGCTCTTTTTATGGGTCCCTCAATTTCCCAATAATTTCCTCGAAAGAGATTGATATGTTAGCTGTTAGGTCTTAATACATTTCTTGGAAGGGACTGTTTAATGTGGAACTAATTGCCAGAACAATTGAACTGGCATTAATTGTCACATTTTATTTTCAATTTTTAGCAAAATCACAAAATCTCTAGCTTGTCTAGTTTATAGCGAATATATCTTGCAGCCTCTTGGGAGTTTTTCTCTGCTTCTTAGTAGAACATTAAGAGTCTGATCAACAGTTTCATTGCAGTACACACGCAAGTGACTCTACAGGCATGTGTATGAGTTCTGCTTGAACCTGCTTTTGTTGTGTATGATGAATTTCACTACATGTAGACACCAGGGGGCGATCGCGTGTGTAGAGGAGTTGTCACGTGGTGCATTTTCACATGTCAGTCCTTGATGTGTGTTTCATGCATGGTTTAGCTTGAATCAGATAACTGGATTGACATTTATTCCCATTTCTAGACATCCTCTGTGTTTCCCTGACACCATGGACACATTTCCGAGGGCACATGTGTACTGAACAGCCATTTTGTAAATGACCGTTTTACACTAGGACAAGCTTTTGTTAACAGATCAGTTAAGCAGAGATACAAAAATAAATGACTTTGGTATTCATAGTCGTATGTTTCAGGTGATTGAGTAAGGTTAGAGTTAAATCAAATACATATTTACTCAGATCAGCATATGCATGTCATTGATAAAAGATATTTGGCAGTTTTTGCTGAGAAACCACCTTAATAAAATGTATCTGTAATTTTGTTGCTCAAATACATTCACAGGTATACACCATTGTACATGTTGTCTCATCAGGAATTTAATTCCCAAAAAAAAACACACTTTCTTCTCTCTTATACCTATGTTTATTCATGCACCCCTTGATTCATAGCTCAGTACCATTGCAGGTGTTGTTTTATAAAATACTCCAAAGTTTACAGCCTAAAGAAGGTCTTGATGTTGTACCTGTAAATGTGTTACTGTGTCTGTCCACCCGGTAGACGGTGCGCACCATCCGCCGGCGGCGCTGTTACCCGCCCACCTGGAAGCGCTGGGTCTTCTTCCTCTTCCCCGGCACCATGATCGCCACGTCTGCCGTGGCCCTCTACGCCTTCGTGGAGACAGAGGAGAACTACTTCTACATCCACAGCATCTGGCACATGCTGATCGCAGGCAGCGTGGGCTTCCTGCTGCCGCCAAGAGCCAAGCCCGACGCCAAGGTGACCCCGCTGAAGCGTAGGCGAGGCTGCGGCTATCAGCTGTGTGTTAATGAGCACGAGGAGCTGGGTCTGGTGGACCCGGCAATCATCTCCATCAACAGCATCTGCACCAGCTGATAGACTCCCCACTGTCCACCTTTTACCTTAGAGACACTTCATTGCCTTCTTTTACGTGGGAGATTCACACACGGGAAACTAAGCCAGAGAACTTGAAAAAGCAATGTAAATACTTTAATGCAGACGTGACACATTGGATTTTTCGTTTTTTAGTTGTTATTGTCATGTTAATTACTATCAATACGACTGTAATTATTATTATCTATAGTTGAAGTTGTTCTGATGAATCGTGGGTGTACAGTGACACACAGTTGTTTGTGAATATGTATTTAAAGTCTAAGCTGAAACACTGCTGCTATCTGACGATGACTGTAAAAGTGCTTTTGTTTGTTATTTATTGGTGGTCTCGTATATAGGCCAGTCGTTTTAATGTCGGGGCACAGACCAGGGGAAGACATGGGGGGGACATTTATCAAGGGCACGGCTTTTCTGAAATTCTTTTGGAATATATCTTTTGCACTGAGACACAAAAATGTTATTCTGTAAATTTTTATAACAACCTAAACTACAGTGGGCATCACAAATGTAAAACCTAGTTGTCATGTGGAATGTTAGACTGTCTTTTCGCGATTGCAATGTATCGCTTTTACACGAATGTGCTGATTGTTCTCAAACGGAACAACTCCAAAGTCTAGCTGCCTGTTGGGAGGGAAGAGGGGGAGGCAGGATTATAACAGAGACCTCAAACCAAGACCTCACCTCCCTGTTCTTTTCTGACAGGACCTGTGTGACACCACATTCATAAACAATAAATGTCTTCTTTCTTTGCCTCAGTATCACTTCTGCTTTCGAAGCTTTTAAATGTAATGCAACTGGTGAACCTCCCACTAAGACATCACATTGCAATCCCTGCTCTAATGGAAGCTGCTGGTACTCAGACGGTGAGATGAGACGCTGTCAACAGTGTCCCCCCCAGGAATAGAGCAGGAGATAAATAATTCTCCTGCAGCGCGGCAGTATGGCAGCTTCAGAGCATGCTGTCGATATGCAGCCTCTCTCTTATATAAGGGGAGAGGGAGTTTTATGAGTCTTTGCTTTATGCCTTATTAGGCGTGATCCATCAGCTGCTGCTCAGTGTTTATCTTTCTGTGCTGTGAGCTCGCTGGGTCGTATCAGATTATTTCGGAAAAGAGGACTGAAAGAGTTGATTCACTTTTTTTCTTTTGCACAATAAAATCACACTAATAAACAAGGATAAGAGTCAGTCACGCAAACAGCTCTGTGGATTTTGTACTCCAACTCAACGATATTGACGTTCTGGTTTTCACCTGGGTCGATGTCTTAGTTTGATTTGTTGATGTAAAGTAATTAGCTGTGGATGCAAAGCCAAATCACAACTAGAGGAAGTGGGAACATTGAGAATTTGCAAAGCGTCTTCATCCCAAAACAAGTATTGTGTAAAATGTTGCCAGATGATGGCAACAGATGGTTACGATTCACCTCAACTAATTAATCAAAGTCAATATCAATCAGTGTGAGGAACACGAAAGAAAACAGATTACAAAATGCCTTTCTAAAAATGTCATTTATATAGTTTAAGCTGTAAGGTTACGGAAACTGGGTAACATTCTAAATACTTCAGGTTAGGTCTACATTGTCTACATTTCACAATCATAGTGACTCTCATTTTGTCACTTTCATGACCAACTTTTACCAGAAATGGTCACACTATACAACAACACAATACAGTCAATAAATCCCCCTAGTCCATTCATTCAAACAATGTAACTGTACTGGAATACAGTACATAACTATATGAATACAATACATAACTCTGTACATACATGCCATTACTTTCCAAAACTGATAATAAACATACCACAGGACCCCCCCCCCCACCCCCCCACCCCCCCATTCCATTTAGTTGGTGTTGAGGTTACAGGGAAAGAACAAATATTGATTGCTAGTGACAGGGAAAACAGAAGAAGGCAAAGCCGAAGGGTTGTCAAAGACAGATCATTCATAAACTGTAGACCATAAAAAATAAATTTCATCCAATTCATCTGAAACCGGTTGAGGTATTTCAGCCTGGACCAAATCAATGAACAGACCGATCAACATCCCTATCATCAATCAACACAGGCCTCATGGAAATAATTTTGTTTGTTTTTAATATATATATATAATGTTCAATAAGCAAGAAGACTGGCAACAAAAAAGCAGCAAATCCATCTGCGGCAAAACCATAACTTGGCGTTCTACACATTGTTAATTGTAGACTAAGGGATGAGGAAGATAAAATGTGTTAATTACAGGCTTCAAAGACGCTGGTGGGTGGATTTTTATTTTTCATCTATTGGACACAGTCAGGCTGCAGTAGCTGTTCCCATGTGTTCAGCTTTGCTAAGCTAAGCTATAGTAAGATAACCAACTTGCAGTTGCAGCAGACAAATATTAAAATGATATCATCTCATCTAACTCTTGGCAAGAAAGCGTACGGATGCATTTCGACAAATGGAAAATTTCTGACATACACACAAAGACACACATTTACATCTAGAGTCCCGCTAAACTTTTTCCTATTTATGCTCTGCAAATAAAGCATTTATTTACAGACTATGATAGAGGAGAAAAATCTAATTTCTCATTTTTGTCGAGACTGCCACTGCAGCAGCTAATTATGCATCAATTCTTCACTTGGAGTGTTTCTGTTCAGCTTTTTGGATATGTGAAGGAAGGGGGTCACTGTAGGGCATTCAAAGTCTTTGTTTTAACTCTGTTCTCTCTGTGTTAAATAGAAGAGAAATCCCAGGCACGCAAAAGAAAAACGTTGTAGTCAAAAGGCAAAAAGTGTAATACTGATTCATGCTTTGATCTACACTTTGTATTTATTTCCTCCACCCTTGTATTATTGTATATTAAGGTTAATATATCAAACTAAACAATGCGCAATCCACATAACCTGAGTAATAAAAACTCCTCTGTTGCTCTTCTCATCTCACCACAAAAAGATGAAAAGAAATTGACTTTCTTCTCTTTTTCAAGGGCAGTAGATTCCTTAAGGTGCACTTTTCAGGAGGAGTTCAGTCCTGTAGATATTGAAACAAAACTGAACAGCACAAAGAACCACTGGTTAAAGCAATGCAAAACGTTGTAAAAGCAGTGGATATTCCTGGGCGTTTCTCACTCACTCACCTGCCACTTCAATAAAAAGCCAAGTAATGGAAATTCATGTAATAAGAGTCTCAGTATTCCAAGCACAGGGAGCTCCTCTTGGCAGGAATAAAAAACCTGTGACTGTACCAAATGAGACAAACTAGACTTAAATGACAAGGTCTTAGATAGCAAAATTTCAAACAGTGGATATCCCTGTACTTCCACCACACATGAAATCAAAGCAAGTGCCTTCTTTGTATTCACGGTTCCTTAGCAAACGTATATAACAGGATTATTACTCTGACACACCATAATCTACAGCACTAGAGCAATTTCAGATCAGCTTATTTGCATGGCTGCCTCTCCCTGGGTAAATCCTGCAGTAAAAAGTGCACAGCTAGTGGGGCTAAACACAGATATGTCTTTAATTACTTTTTATTTTAATTTCAGTCCTCTAACCGCACATCCTGGTCTCAGCATGTTGTTGTTCCACCTTAGAGATTTGAAAAAACAAAATAAAACAAAACGAAACAAACATTCATACGTACGGTTCAACATTCCCTGCTTTTTTTTTATCTGTACAGCCTGGAAATGTTCTCATGTGGCTGAAACATCTATTTCACGTTCATTTTCCCTCAAACTATGACAAATTGCTTGTTTTTCTTGGTTAGTATTTAAACCACATGTTGAGTAATGTAAATAAGGCATTTAAATTCACAACATCCCCATACACTTTGCAGAACACTTTGCATGAACTAACACATCCATTTAGTGCCAAACACCTGTAAAACTGCTACAGCTAGCAACAGTTTTTTTGTGAATGAGAAGACTCACTTTAAAGGTATGTCTGCTTTTCAAGGTCTGTAAGTTTCTGTGAGCGGTTTGTGAAAATAACCTTCAAGAAAGGCATGAAACAGATGTGCGTTTGATGAAAAGTCTCTATGTTATTATACTCGGATTGTCCCAAACAGGTTTCACAGTGATTTAACAACATCAGCAAGCAAGACAGAGGCTCTGCTGCAGCTCCACTCTTCAGACGTCATTAAATTACAGTGAGTAGAAAAACGGCTGCAAACACCACGTGAAAACGGGACTTCAGATTTAAATGAAGTGCAGAACAATTACAAAGCAGCCGGAGTCAAGATCTATTCATTTGGATGCTGATTGCCTGTGTGTGTGGAGGCCTTACAGGAGTTCAGAGCAAGTGATTCCAAAAATCAACAAAAACAAGCAACAGAGTTACAGGGACAAACCTAATACACTACAGGTGCATCTGCCAGGCAAATTGAGACTTATTGAATGCTGCAGCAGGGATGCTCTGGAAAATGATGGAAAGTTATCCCAAACATGGACAAACTGCCCGTTTACTCCATTTGGAAATGAATCTCCATTGTGAAGTCAACAAAACTGGGTATCATAAGTGTCCCTGAAGCTGTGACTCACCCATCCATCATCTTTCCTGCTTTGTGCACCCACACCATTCATTCTCAGTCTTATACCGTGTAGCAATTTACAGTCTCAAATCAACTTATACGTGAATGGTTTTGGATTGTGAGAGTACCTGGAGAAAACCCACACAGACAAAGGGAGAACATAATATGCAAAAAGACCCTCGGCCTGACCAAGATTTAAACCTGGAACCTAGTTTCTATGATGCGACAGCTCTATTTACTCGGCCTATGTGTCGCCAAACTGTGACCCATTATAGAAAAGTTTGTGCAGCACTTGTATCCAAGGTCAACGCACAAGGATGCATAACACGCCCTGAGGGGCAGAGATGTTGAAGGGCCGACGGAAGAGTAATGAGTCATCTCTCCGCCTCTCCTCATCCAGAACGCTTTGAACTTGAGGAAAGCCATAGGACGCATTTAACCTACAATGTCTGCTGCCCACCATTAAGCATGCTGGACACTCAGTAATGGTCTGGGCTTCCAACTGTTGAGACTCGTGGGCCCGATGTTTGTTCTGCATGACAGCAACCAGAAAATACGAGGCCATCTTTTACGACCAGATGCATTCAAGGGATCCAATACTGCAACATGAGGATTTTAGGTTTGTTTAAAGGGGAAAAACCTCGGCTTTGTCCAATAACAAAGGGCAAATCCTGGCTATGTATGCACGGCAGGTCCAAATACATCATTCATCATTCATGTTTGAATTTCTGATGCTGAATTTGAAGTTTGAAAAAAAATCTGAACAGATTTGAACAAATCGTTCCTACTCCCAAAATAGTTTGCATATTTGCACCTATGTTAAGGTACACCAGTGAATGAAGGTGCACGACTGTGAGGCAGCAGTTTCCAATGCAATTTAACAGTAGACGCTCCTAGTTCTTCCTCAGTACCTGATTCCTCCCCTGATTCTGGCTCAAACGTGTGGTCAGATGTGTACATACTCCATAGCTGTATCGCACCCCTCATCACTTAATTCAGGGCTAAATTGCTAAGCACTGCTGTTTAGCAAGGAGAGTAAAGTACATGTGGTTGCCATCCGTTCAATGGATCTGTACAGAAACTAACCATACTGTTCCCATACCAAAAATAGGATTGTAAAAGGGATCCTTTGTAAAAGGGACCTGTAGGATTTCTGACTAACACAATGTCCCTTCAATCTTAGCACCAGTGATGAAGAATAAATACTCAATTCAAACATTCTAAGTCTCTTCTAAGTGAGGTTAGCAAAAGCCAAACAGGTATTGGATAGACCAGTTCAATTACATTGAATATGTATGATTGTAATGTCTGAAAAATCCTCTTTTTTTATATAATTTTTAAATTATATTTTATGAAAAGGGCAAAGCTTCTCCAATCATATTGCAACGCAAACATCAGGGTACCAAAACCTTTGGCTTCTCCTGCACCTTCATCATACTATCACTCACTTAAATTGAGCCTGAAACTGTTAACAAGCCTCATTTCACTCATGAGCCAGACATCCTGTATAAAGTTGTGATTTAAATATAAATGAGAGATTAGTGAATGTCCACAAGGAAGATTAGTAAATTAGTTAGGAAAAGAGGAGAGAGCAATGTCGGCAACGTGGTTATTCTGGCTGCTGCAGATCTCAGCGTTCAGGGAGGTGGAGAAGTAGCTCTTTCATGGCAAACAGTGCAGAGGATGAGGAGAAAGTCGAGACTCTTGAGTTTTCTCTCTCGGCTACTGAAGTCGGGGCCGCAGGTTAAATACTGCTCTGGGTAGCAAGCCCCTCAGTGAGCACCACAGCTTACAGGAGAAGGAGGAAGTGTTCTCAGTTTCAGTCCTTGAATATAACATCAGTTAACTATTGTACAGCTTCTGTAGGAAATTCACATCTCAACCTGTTTAACTAGACGTTGTCCTGTGTGTTTATCCCTGTCTCAGCTAGTTAACACTGCACAGCCACTACCTGCAGCTCTGAGAACAGAGCAGCTCACAACATGCAGCCAGTCGATATCACACACACACAAGCCCACAGGCAAAATCCTATTGTTACCGTTCTCTCTCAGGACTCCTTGTTGCTCCTGTATTAAATTTTATTTATTTGCTTTAGTGAGTTTTTCGCTCGCTTTGTGCCTGTTTTTCATTTGCTTTGTTTATACCCATAATAGGATAGTTCAAGGGACTGCAACCCAGAAAATAATAAAGCTTCCTCAGCGTTAAAGGTCAGGTGTTATTTATTTAGGATTTTACTATTATCTGGTAATGTTGTTTCAGAACTATGCACAGTACAAACTGCATATATAACGAAAAATACAATTTTCACGAGCCCAGAAAAAGCCATGACATTTCTGCATTATCTTTAGATTTTTGTTTTTGTTTTTATTTTTATTTTAGTGATTAAAGCTGCAATTTACATATTGACCTACACGGGATTAAAAAATAAACCTCAGGGAAAACATACGAGGAAACTTTCTTTCAAAATGTTCTTTTTTTATAACACACCATTGATTCACTACCTAATGGTGTTGCAGACACCATATTTTGTGCCGATATCTCTGTACTTAATATGCCTTCAAGATTTTGTCATAATCTGGGTGAAATTGTGGATGAGAGAAGATATTTCTGGGTTCAACTCCTGACTGGACGACAGCCTTTCCATGTGGAAATGTTCTTTCTGTGTCTCTGTGGGTTTGTCCAGGTGCTCCAGAGCCTCCCATAGTCCAAAAATGTGAATTTAGGTCAACTAAAGACTCTAAAATTGCCAAAATGTGTGTGTCAGAGTGAATGATGTCTGCGTCCTGTGATGGACCGGCGACCGGTGCAGGATGTATTCCTGTCTTTTGCCTTCTGTGCGCTGGAGATTGGCTCCAGCAGACCTCTGCAGCACAATTATGGTACAAAGCAGGTAAGATGATGGATGGATGGACTACTTACATGGACATCCATCACCAAACAACCATTTGCAATTCGAAGGGAATAATAAATATCCCTTATGAAAATCATAACAAAATTGAAAACTGAATTTTTGCCACAAGCCATTCTAACTTTGGTGCTGACATTTACAGTTTTGTTGGCCAGGAGATTTTATTAGAATTAGAATCACAGAAATATATATGTTATATGCAGTTTGCAGAAGTAATTGCACAGTAGAGAGTGAATGGCATGAAATGAAACAATGAGCTTCCATGGTTTTACCCTGACCTGCAGATTGCAAATGCTTTTAATTGATTTATTTGTATCTATTTATCAATTTCTAGGTCTAGGTCAATTGTCTAGGTCTGTACACTCATCCATTAACCTGCAATCACACAGAGAATGAAAAAAGCACTTTGTGTTTCTGTCAGTTCAAAATGGACGTGCCATTCCCAGACTTTTTTCTGTTGACTCATAGATAACCATACACAAAAAGGCATCGTGACTTCACACTAGAACAATGTTGTTCTGACTTGTTTGAATCTCTCCAAAAAAAGCTGATCACTCAATGTCACATGAAATTTAAGCCAGGGACCATCCTGAGGTGAGCCTTAAATAGAGAGGTATGGAGAGGGAAGGAGAAACTGTCAAAACAGGGGAGACCTGAATAAGTAGCTCCACATCCAAGACTTGGCTGTGCTCCGCTCCTCCTCCGGATTCCTGTCAGCACATACTGGACCCGAACATATCACGCAGACAGCCTGGCAGTCTGACGGGACCTGAAAGGTCATGCTAGATTTCAGATGCTGTGTAGAGAGGGATCGGCTGAATGTTGGAGCTCAGAGATTTAATAAGGTCTGTCGCGGCTGTGTACAGTGTGTAGCCTCGCACAGACGTCTGTCATACAGGGAGAAATTGTGACTAGCTTTTGATAAAGTGTGCAGCCTTGAGGTCTGTGGAGTGCTAATGATGCTTGCGGTTTAAGATGCGATGATGTTGGGACTTCAAAATTAAGGGCCCTTGTCCTTCAAGTTTAGCCTCAGATTTGACGGCCGCTGATCAGAGAGATGGGGGGGACTTTAATTATCACTCTTCAACATCAACCGTCTGCTGAGATGCCAGCTCTTTCGCTGTGCTCTGGAGTCTGCCACAGTTTGATGCAAGTAAACAAGTAAAAATGCAATGAGTCCATATCAATCAGTTTTAATAGGATTTTGTGTTTGCATAAACCTTCAGTAATTTGCATTGCTTGAAGAAGTGTTAAAGGGTTTCACTGATATAATTGATATCTTTTAGTGTATGAAATGTGATGCCACCGATGAACCTGCAGAGAATGAGATGAGCAGCATGGGGGATTAGTGGTTATTGCTGTTGCCCCACAGGCTCAAAAACAAGTCTGATTGAGTACTCCGATGTAGGCAGGTGGGACCATGTAAAAAGTCGCCCAAGAATGGAGCCTTGAGGAACTCAAAATGACCGAGTAAGACTAAGAAATGATGATCTTCAAAGCTTGATTTACCACCATACATAAATGTCTGACACACTTCTCCAGTCTATTGAACTGTGTTGTTGTGTAGCACTGAGTACCAATGAAATTGTTGTTGCACCAATATTAGGATGTATGTGACTTCACAAAAACCTGACTGAAAAGCATTGCAAATAGTTATTTGAGTCAAGAAAGAGTGAATTTGTTAATAAACAACTCTGTCAGAGATCTTTGACAGAAAATACAAGGTTGGAATTGGGCCTGCAGTTAGGTATTACTGAGGCATCCAAATTAAGCCTTTTTATAAGAGGTTTGATAACTGCAGTTTTCAGGACCTCAGGAATTTGCCCTGATGAAAGAGAAGTGTTTACTATCTACAGCTCCTCTGGTGCGAGACAATTAAAACATTTTTCATTGCAGCAGGTAGCAAGCATATCAAGGCAGCAGGTTGTGGACTTCAAATGCTGAACTGTTTATATCAGAGGTGCGTGCTCTAAGAGTCTAACAACATAACAAAGACATGACTGAATGTGACAAAACCAAGGTGTCTGAGGTGAATAAGGTGCGGGCATCATTGGTGTTCCACTGATATTCATCGAAGAGATGATTATGTGCCATTGCTGCACTCACCAGCCTATGATAGTCTTTTGGTAACCTTCATGTGCACTGTTTTGGTAAAAATGTTATATGTTGTGAATTTACGTGTTATATTTATTTTATGTGTAAATTTCCCAATGGGAAAAAAATCCAGTGTGCATGGGTTCTCTCTGTTTACTTCTACAGTCCAAAAACATGCAGGTTCAGGCATGCAGTGAAGGCTGATTGTCCTTAAGAGTGAGACTGAATGTTGTTGGTGTGTGTGTCTCCTGTGATAGAATAGGCAACCTGTCCAGGTTGTAATCCCTGCCTTCATCCTATGTGCACTGGAGATAGGCTCCAGTAGACCCCTGCCACACTGCTGAGTTCAAAGCAGGAAAGATAATGGACGGATGGGGAGACGGATTTAAGATCTTTTGAATTTTTAATTTCTTGTGGTTTGGGAAAAGATGTAAAATCTGAAAAGAAATGTTTATAGGGTCACATGGTGAATTAGTGAGCAGTAAAAAGGTCCCTGGTTCAAATTCTGGTAGGACCTAGGATTTTCTTTTGGATACTTTACATGTATGGTTTATGGTTTATTTCCTTCCTTTCCTTGTGCTCCAGTTTCCTCCCACTGTCCGAACACATGCATGTTTAGGTCGATTGGACTCAGTAGGTGTGGATGCCAAAGTGAATGGCATATCTTCCCTGTGATGTTCTGGCAATGTATCCAGAGTGTATTCCCTGCCTTTTCACTATGTGTGCTAGAGATACTTACCTACATACATACATACATCTCCATGAATTAGCAGTTGAGAGTGTAGTCTATGTGGTGTTACACACCTATTTGGCAACATGAGATTGTTATAATTTTCTACATGTCGTTTTCAAAAACATGTTGTTGATCGACTGTGGCGTTCCCAAAAGTTGCCCCTCTGTAGAATTGCAGGCAAACTGAAAGCATTTTCTTTTTGCTCTCTGGTTGTTATTTCATATCATGAGACACATCTGGCCTGCCTGTTGACTCCAGGGGCTTATGCATTATGCTAAATAGTCAAACCTATCAGCACACCGCATGTTGGCTTGTGCCAGCTGCTGAGTGTGATGAAATTATGAAAATCACTTTAAATTACACGATTAAAAAAAACGAATCGCTTCTAACAAACTTTGTTAGCGAAGTTTGTACCTGCTGAGGTTGACACTCATTATGGATCAGTGTGCATCTCACGTAGTTTGTAAAGTTGCCAGATTAACCTCTTGGTGTAAAACGATGCCACCTCTTTAGGGAAACTGTGATCATATTTCATATCATTTGCATCTTTTAACTGCATCTCTCAATACGACTGCTTACTCTCTATAACATTTTAAAATCATGTCCTTTATTTGCAGGCGTTGTTACCCAGGTGAAGCAAAACCTGTTACAGGAACCATGAAGACAAGCATCACGGAGGATTAAGGTTGATCTGACAGGTTTTTTTTCTGCGGTTGTCAATCTGAGTCCTCTTTTGGACAGCGAGGTCTGATGTGACCTGTGCTGTGATCTTTTCACTGCGTGTCTGTCATTTGTGTCCCACTGATGCTGCCGTCACACTTACTGGCATCAGAAATGCTGCACATACCAAGAGTTTCAGTTTATGATTTTTCTTAGGATGGTTTTCATGTTAGAGTTTTATGGTCACACAAAATAAGGTGAAACAACTCAACAGCTGGAAACTGTCATAAAATTCAGCATTAGCAAAACAGCATTACATTTACTTTAATTCTGTACAATCAGACAACACGTGTGTGATTTTGAGTCAAACGACTCAACAACTATTTTTCTGGTCGATTGCCAAGTAGTTGTACAGTGTAGCGATGATGATTAGTTTTACTGGCTTCTAGGGGCAATTTTGCTTCCAACAGTGTTGCACACGTGACCAAATTTCAATAGATACAATCAAACAAAGGGTAGTAATTAGTTGTACAATTTATGCAGCTGTGAGGAGTCTGGGTGTAGGGTGCAAAAAAAGGAGAGGATCAGCATAAAAACACAAACTGTTAACAAAGACAGCACCTGGTGCTTTCTTGGATCTTGAGATCCCTTGGGATTTGTTGTTATCGGGCCATTATCATACCGGCTTTAAACCTTCTCCCTGAGATCTGCTGGAGCAGAATCTAGTGCACTCAAGGTAAAGGCAGGGGGTACATCCTGGACAGGTCACCAGTCCATCACAGGACACATACACACCATTCACCCTCACACTCACACTAGGAACAATTACATTTCCAATCGGCCTTACCATGCCTGTTTTTGGACTGTGGGAGAAAAACTAGTGTGACTAGAGAAAATCCACGCAACCGCAGAGAGAACATGTAAAGTCTTCACGGAGAGGTCCTTGAACCGGGCACCCTTTCATCTAAAGGAAGCAGCGCTGTTGACTTTTTATCTTGTACCATTCATGACATTATCACCAACCTCAGCTGTGTTCAATCTTCAAAGCTTTATCAGTGTGAGAGTTAAAGTTTTTTACCTTCACCCTGCTAAACCTTTTTGTCGTCTTTCGTTCTTGTAAACAAGAGGAGCCGAGGGTAAATAACAGCAGCACAGAGTCCGTTGCTGCACAATGTCACCATGCGATAAATTGCGCCTTAAAATGTCTGATGTGCCCGTTTGACTATGATATTATTGTTCTTCCCTCAAATGTTCCACGCAGAATTCCTCCTTGGTGCTTTCTAATGGTGTGGAGACAGGAGGGGGATTTGAGTGACTGTACTGCACGGTGTCTGTCTTTGTGTTTGTGTGCTGCTGCTCCCAGGATGCTAGGAGTAACTAGGCCTTAACAAGCTCCACAGCCAGCATGCAGTTCCACTCCTGTGGAGAGGAAGACATCCTGATTGGCTCATTCTTTGCTATAAGCCCACAGTCTTCCCAATTAGGGGCTGAGAATATTGCTTTGGGAGGTGAGGGACAGGGAGCCCAGTGAGTTGGGTCAATCCTCAGGTCGGGTTTGGTCAACTCTGAACAGCTTGTTGCAGTATCCGTGAGCTCCTGTTTGGAAAAGCAGGAAAAGCGGGATGTTGCGTGAGGCAAATATGTTATCCTGGAAATGATGGCACTGGTTTTCTCACACGGTTGCAAAATGGGAAAAGTGGAATGAAAGCCAATGCTGAGCCAGTAGCAACATTTGCTTAAGCTGCAATATGGAGCTTTTTGGCAAAGAAATGGCAATATATATAAAAATTGGGTCCATTCCACATTATCAACCCATGCAGGTCTTGATCTTCTTGTTCACTTAGAATTGGCTCCCAGTGATGTTTGGGGTGTTTTGTCGAAGAGACATTTGGTGAGGGTGTGACATCTGCTTAGGATGAGCTGGTGGAAATGATGTTGGAAGGCAGCCAGAAACAGAAAAAGGAAGTTCAGCAAGTAGCACACATAAAAATGAACGCAAACCAAGCTCATTTCCGACGTGACGCGAGCTGTCACATGCCACTGTCAGGTGTGGGTGACAGTTTCATGAAAATGTTCACAGGTTTGATTTGTCAAACTGCAGGAGGCTGCACACTTTGTCTTCTGTTATAATCATGCTATTGTGGATTCTCTGACCCGCTCTCTGTTACAGTACACTTACTATAAGTTGTTGTTTCAGCTTGTGAACCCTTAAAACAAAGTTGTGATAAAAGAGAAACCCTGCTCCACAGGGAGGTGCGGATGCCTGGAAACAGATGAAAGGCTGTCACACGGCAATGTCATAAAAAAAAATACCCTGTCTGGCGCTTACAATATACTTTCCTCCACATTTATCTCCAGCCTTTAAACAATGGACTTAAATACTTGCTGTTATCTTGTTCCCCTGCTCAGACATGAACCAACACGGTTCATTATTTATATCAGACTGCTCCAAAGTCTTGACAGATTATCAAAGATAAATATATCCACCAATAATTAAACAATTTTCCCAACTTTAAGGAACATCGCAGAATACTTCTGAGTGTGAGTGAGGAATAAAATCACTGCCTGCTAGAAACTACAGTTTGAAGCACTGTGGGCACAAAGTAGACCCTGATAGATAGATAGATAGATAGATAGATAGATAGATAGATAGATAGATAGATAGATAGATAGATAGATAGATAGATAGATAGATAGATAGATAGATAGATAGATAGATAGATAGATAGATAGATAGATAGATAGATAGATAGATAGATAGATAGATAGATAGATAGATAGATAGATAGATAGATAGATAGATAGATAGATAGATGGATAGATAGATAGATAGATAAATAACATGATCAACTCCAGAAATGCAACCAGATGCTGCATTGATTGACATGTTTTACTTTCAGGCTGTAGAGTGCAGATGAAAAGAAACAGTCACACAGCTAACATTTTAGTGTTTCACTAAATATTAAGGCTCTCTTTTCATAGCATCCCACTCACTATAAAGGTCATAAACACAAGACAGATTCCTGTAATGAACCATCTAAATTAACCAGCGTGTGTACAATAAAAGCATAACAATACACAGCAGCATGCAGACACTTTATTGGTCTGTATTCTTTTTTTTACTGAGAGCATAGTAGCTGTGAGAGGTGATAATTTGCTTTATCTGCAGTGTTAATGAACGCAGGTGCACCCATGAGATGAATCCTCGGTTCACTCCTAAACTCACATTTCACTCATGAATGCATTGCAAAATATGATAGGGTCCACACCATTAAATTTGCAGACAGAAAAGCTGAATTCAGAATAATGATGAGTTTCCTCTCAGGTAGAAGAGAAGACTCTGTGTCTTGCAGAGTGGTGGAGTGAAAATAAAGTTGATTTAAATGCCAGCACGGTGAGGGGAATAATTTCTTAAAGGCAAACAGCAGAAAGCAAACTTCAATTAGTATCAATGGCGCCAGTGTGTAAGGTCTTTTTTTTCACATTATGAATAAAAAGGAAAAGAAATCTCAAGGACGTGGTCAATGTCTTCACTACTCTCAGGAAACAGACTCGGCCAGGGGAAAAAGCAGTGTAGCTGTCCAGATTTCCATATAACGGTGTGGTAAGAAAACTGTGCTGATGAAGTGGGAGGCTTATAGATGAGGTCGTAAAAATACGGCACATTAAATAGCTCTGGAGCGCAGTTGCCATCTGTGGGTGTCATTTAGGTGCCTTAATGGGATGAGATAGTCACAGATGCAAAACCAACAGGGCGACACACTGATCACTCTGCTCTCATCAGGTAGATGCTATCGCTGCAAGTGCTGCTCAGGCTGAAATGTAAAGTATTTTGTACCATCAGTTGACAGCTAAAAGCCTGCTTTTTTTTTGGGTTTTTTTGTTTTTTTCCCTCCTCCTTCTGCCACATGGCCACGCTGTCAAGGTTTGGAATTTGTTGCAGCACTTCAGTGAAATACAACAAGCTGTTGAACTTTGCTGACAGCTCAAGTATCTATTTCATTCGCTCCAGCAAACCACTTTTTTTCATCATGTCGTATTTATTCTTGCTTTTATTATTTTTCCCCTCCCTTTTCCCTTTTGTGTGCCCGGATGTCATGTCTTTATAAATGTTAAGAAGGGCTAGGATTATTTTTAAGTTATTTATTGTCTGATTCACCTTCTAAATTGTGAAGATCTGCTGCTTTTTCAGTTTGTCTGTCTGTTCTTAATAGATTAAATGTCTTATTATTGTAGCCTGGCGCTTGAAAAAGACATCTCGATATTTCATCTTGGGCTCTGAGCTAATAGTGAAAATTTGTCTTGTTTGTGTGAAATTGAACTAAAAAAAATCCCTCAAATAATATCACATAAATATATCAACTAAGCCGCATTGAGATAAAGTGTATCTATTTTTCAAGCCCATTACTCCAACAATGTGAGTTTATTTTTTTTTTTCAATGAATGGCTCCACGTTGCTGCTTTAGCAGATTTTTAATGTGTTTTTCACTTCAGGTGCCAGGGTAACGGTGAACTCTGATCCATGGTCAGCTTCTTTCATGTGATGCTCCATGTTGTCAGATCTATAATGAGCTCAGACAGACCCCACTGCCCCCGCAACCCTGGACTGAATAAGCAGGTAGAGATAATGGACAAAACCTAAAATGAGAACCAGTTCACTGCGCAAGATATCTACAATTAGGAAGCGTGATCAATAACGCCAGAGCCTGTGCATGTGTTGAGAAGCATTGCATTGATGTGACCACTCACAAAAAAGGCAACTGCACAGCAGAATTTATGCACCACTTTGTCTCTTATTTGTTAGATAGCCAACACCGAACGCGGATTTCTCTCTGACTCACAAAAGATGTTCACTTTGGAAGCTGGCATGTATTGCTGCTATGAAAAGAAAATTCCTCACAGAGGAGCAGGTAACATGGGGGGAAATTGAGTCAAATCAAGTGATTGTGGTGCTGCAGTGTGTCATAAATGAATCTCTATGAGCCAGTCATATCATTCACAAGAATCAGCCTTTTAAACTTTTCAAAGACAAACATAACGACTTTAGGCTTGACAAATGAAAAGACTCGACTGAGAAAGACCAGCTTCTGTAGTGGGGGCATTATAACATACATTTCAATTCAATTGGCCAGATTATCTAACAGAGCACTGTCCATTTGAGGCTTAAAAATAGGTTAAATCTGCTTTTACTGTAAAATTTGACAGGTTAAGCAGTGTCTGGAGGGAAATATAATGTGCAGCAAGTGCTTGCAGTATGTTATTGAAATGGAAGTGGACACTTAGGGTACGGTCATGTTAGCTACTCTGTGAAGGTTATTTGTGCTGTCAATCAGCAAGACATCTTAGGTCAGCATTTTAGCTGGCTAATATTTGCTAATTAGCACAAAATACACCAAGTAAGGCAGAGGGCGATGGGAATGTCATTAGTTGAGGGGAAATTTGGTCACAAGCCAAAGTGTTGGACAAATTAAAATGTTGACCCACTCGATAGAAATTGAGAATACGACTAAAGTTATTACAATTAATCCAGAGGGTGCACCACATTTCTTTGCAGTACTTCCAACCATTGTTGAAACATGCCACTCAAAACTAAAAAAAAAATGGGAGCTGGGAACACAAATCCAAGTACAAAACTGGAATCCCTAGAGCTCTGCCACTTGCACGGCTAAAACCCATATTGTTATGCAGGAACAAACAATGTCAAGCTCATATCTGGTTATATTGCTTCAAGGAGCATCTGTCTATCAAAAATTGGACTGTTAATCCGCTTTAACAATCACAAGAGAAATCCCCATCACAGATTTGGTCTGGAAGGGTGGTTGGCAACACTGACATTCATTCATGCATTCATAAAATCTGTCTATGGCATACTGATATTTATTATCCTTGTGCAGGTCTTTCACCAGGCGGAGGAAAAATGTATTGTAGATACATGCAACAGAGTCACTGTCAGGTTACATGTGGGCAGTGGAGGTCCTGCTAACGGACTGCAAACCATCCTGAGGGAAAACAGACGTGCAGATGAGTGGGAGTGACAGGACTTTCTAGGTCAAGGAAAGTGAATCCCAGGAAAGCTTTACTTAGTGCAACACGATTTGCTTATCTTGAGTTGCCAAAGCCTTAATCACATTGTCACTTTGCAAGGCTGTGCTATTTATAGGCTTTTCAATTCATATAAACAGCAAATTACCAAAAACCAATCGGGATCCCAAGTCATAAAGCGAGGGGGGTGGGTGAGGGGGGGTGGGGTGGGGTGGGGGGTGGGGGGTGTTAACCTTGTTGTTATCCTTCTTTGAAGACCGCTCACTTTTGTGGATTTCTGACTGTGGGATTCAAACACACATCAACATTTGGAGTGGTTGCATTTGGAAACAGTTGACATGGTAGCTCAACTTTGAGTGCATTTTCATATTTGTAACCTGTTTATGTGGATACCTTTTGGATGCTGTCCAAAAGTATGAAGGTTGTTTGTATTGGAAACATTATTTTGTCCAGAGATGATTATGTGAGTTAATACGTGTCAACCCTGTTATTAGCTGGGGTCCTCCCCAGTGCATGTTGGGAAGTACTCCAGGTCCCTGCAAATAATCAAAACAATGAATAATTTACTGTATAGAAAGGTTCACCTCAGCCAGGCCATGCACTGGTATTAGTCAAATACCATCACAGCCATTCTTCATTTCCACTGATTTATCTGTCATTTTATATTGCATTGTTATGAAATGCCAAACTGTCTGTGAGAGTTTTGCATGCATTTATTCACACACTCCTACAGACTTAATTTGTGATGAGTCCCATAATGCCTCCTACACTGCAGTTTGTTGAGAGAGTGTGAGTACATATTCCCCTGCAGAGTCTTTTGTTTGCAGCCCAGACAACTCATGGTCAAGTAGTCTGTGACAAACAATCGCAGCTCCATCATAGCATCACACTGCTGTCAGCAACACAATTGATGCCGAAATAATGACTCATGTGTGTATACGCATATGCTAATTAGAGAGAAATTGCTATTTTTCAAAATACATCTTGCTTTCATAATTGCAGCTGTTGTCAGGGCTGTGGATCATAATAACTTTGTGCTCACTACCTTGTGTAATGACTTTGGAGCTCAGGAAAGATAACACAAGCTTAACGATTGGGAAATGTGTATGATGTGGCCTCTAAAGAAATGTAAGAAGAAAGAAGAAAGAAAGAAATGTAGGAAGTATCTAGTGGACTATCTTTAGTTTACTTTGCGGGTTTAAACATATGCATGTGAGAAAACAGGCCAAGGCAAAAAGGTTGCAGAGGACTGTGCACCTCACAAAACTGGTGTCATATCCGGGTTCGCTGCTCTCTGAGGCTGACTGAGGATAAAAACTTTAAGACTTGCCCATGGATGACAGTGATCCCGGCTGAGGAGCTACATATAATTATTTTTCTGCTCTGACCAACACGGCTTTGCCACGCACCTTCGAGAAAATTAAACTTGGCTGGCAGGACCAACGGTCAGCACAGCAGCAATTACCTCCCCTACAAATAGGTCAAAGCATTTCACTATATTTTCCCAGTGTCTGTTTACCTCTGTGTAAATGGACTCATGCTATTTGTAAAAAGGTGTTCGAGAATTACTTTTATTGGGGAGTCAGAACGAAGGGTTTGCAATGATTTATTTTCATTTTTTAAGTTTATTCTGACTGTGCATGGTTTCACAAACAGCAGTTATAATGATGACCTATAAAATAAAAGGTTAAAATGACCCACAGTGAAAAATAATGTTAATTCTACTGTTTCAGACAAGCATTGGCTCATTTCATGGATATTTTCAAATAAGTTTAGCAAAGATTTAGCCTACCCTCCTTTTGGTTTGAATTGGAGAAATACAGTTTTCAGGGAAGAAATATTAATGACATGCCCTTCTTCGCGCATGGTTTAGCTAAACCACCTGGCTTCCTTGAAGAAAAAAAATGGAATAACATTTGCTTTTTCTGAACTTCCACATCTTATCTACAGTACATCAGTGTTTCTCAACTCCGATCCGAGGCAAATCATCAAGGTCTGCAGGAACCTGACGACGAAGCACTCATTTGGATCAGGAGTGTTGGAGCAGGAAACCTCTAAAAAAAAGCGGCCCCAGAAGAACGGGGTTGAGAAATACTGACCTACAGTACAGTAAGGTCCCATTCTAATTAATTTGGTATCTATTCACAAAAAAATTAGGATAGGAAAAAAAAAAGGAATAAAAGTGGGCTGCAGCAACAGTAATATGTGTAGTGTTTACTCTCAGAGGAACTCGTTTCTGGGGAAATTATGAAATCAATTTGTGGTGGGATGGGTGAAGGGCTGACACGCAGAGTGGCATTTAAAGTTATTTCCAGTTTGTTCCTGGCTTTTTATTTTTGCCGCAGTCACAATAGTAAAGCCGGAATCACAGAAGGAGGTGACAGTGAGAGGGAACAGAATTATGATCAGCAGAGGGGGGAGGATACTGACACTCAGCCAATGCGTTGCCCCTGGTGGGGTATGAAGCTGTGCAGGGGGACAGAACAAAACCACATCGCAGCCGTGCCTGGAGGTATAAATCTGTGAGGCCTGTGCACCACAGCAGTAAATCACGCTTCTGTTCTCCCATTTTGGGCTGTCAGATCAGTCCGAGTTTTTCAGGGGTCCAAACAAGATAACGGCACTTAGCAAGTGCTCTGTTGTAGACTTCAATGGACAGCGCGTAACCTTCGACTTTATTGAATTCTGTGAGTGCCTGAGTCAGACATTAGGCTAAATGACTTCTATTTCCTCTGAAACCCTGTAATAGTTTTTAAGGACCTGTGTCCACCAAAGGTCAGAGTCTGTCAAAGACACTGGCAGATAAATTAGAAATATGCCAGTCTTACTCTCCCAGAACCCTTTGCTGCCATGGTCCCATCAGGTGTATTAGCCAAAGTGCAGGGACAGGCTTGTTCCTCAAAACCATGTTGAGTTTGAATAGCAGTCTCTCCTCATACATCAGGGGGCTACTCATGGAGAAAAGACCATGACCTTGTCTCAAGTCGGTGGAAACTTGACATTTAAAAAGAATTTATATCTGGAAAGTTTGAGAGTTGTGGTCATCAGGTAGAAGGCGCAGGAAATGTAATTTGTTATAGTTTGCGTCTGATATTGAAGGGAGAATGTCATGGTCCTTAGAGCAATGCACTCCGCAAGTCCTAAGAAGACAGGAGAAAAAAACTCTCTAAATGAGAAATGGAGGCCAAGATTTTCTATCTGGGCAAGTAATGATGATGTGTTACCAGCTCTGAGAGAAGGCTGAAGCAGAGGGCAGAGGAGAAGGTGAGACTGCTGGGTGTACAGGAGGTACGGAGCTGCAGCGTGCATGGCTAAATTAAGTTTTTCCGCTGGGTTATTTTAACAGCAGGAGAATGAAAAGGATTTCTCGTGGCATTTCTCAACCGCAAATGGTGGCGAGTATTGGCAGAGTGGATAAAAGGCTGCAGATTTTGGGCACCTTATTTATTTATTAGAAAATGATGTTACAAGAACTTAAAGCCTAAATCCGCGCCTCATTTTGTTAACCATATAAACTGCTTTGAACCATTTCAAAAACTAGCTCTCTTCCAATTCAATATTGCCGTACAATTTTCAGAGTGGCTGATGAACACAATTCACTATTTTCTTCTCCCTGCATCCTAATGTTTCTGCTCACAGCAGCCAAGGTGGCAACCATTAGTCGTCTTCCTTAATATACATAGTCCTCATAAAAAATGTAAGAAATGGCATTCAAAGTGACCTCTTGCCAACTGAAATATCAATCTTCTTTTAGCTCCGTTTTTGGTCTCCACCAGCTCCTGAGGGAAAAGTCCACATCTGACACTGTTTGATGCTTCACAGCTCAGCCCGGTCACTGTATCTGCTGCCTGGGTTAGTGTTACATTGTGGGATCTTCATGCTTTATTGCTCAAAACAGCTGCTGGGAAGAACAGTAAGTGATCAACCAACGCACCACAACAACAGAGTCGTGGCACCTTGCAGTTCAAGAACGCAATTTGTTAGGTTGTTTTGTTTATCTGAGAGAGATAAGAGATCTTTTCTTGATCAAAATGAATTGCTTTCTATCACTTCTTATTTTGCTGTACTTTATTATGTTGTATCACATAGTTAATCGATTTTTTTAAACACATGTCTTAACCTGCAAAACAAACAGTTAATGTTGGATGCTTTGAGGGGGCCCCAATAGGCTAGCACATTGGAAAGAAAAATTAATCGATACAATCTTTTACTACAGTTAGTCAACCTGAAAAGTTTCCATTAAGAACCACCAAACTGTGCACTTTGTAATACTAGCAAGACTTTCAGAATAACTGGGGCTGAACTTGCAAGGCTACGTTGCATAAAGGTGTTCTTTGATCTGAAGCGTCTGTCTAAGTCCTTATCAGACAATGGTGTGACAAGAGCGGAAAGCTCTGAGGTAATCTTTGTTATTCTGCTAGAAGTAGTGTTGCCCACAGGGAGAGGATTCCCAGACTGTTTAATCAGCCATATTAATCATACATTATTTATTACAATTACAAGAGCTGCTCTGTGTGCAGCAGTAGCCTCAGCCCTCCAAGGCAACAGCATGAAAAAGAGTGTGTGAATAGATTAAACCGAGCCTTCGGCACTTCTCATAGAACAAAATGTATCGTTCAGGACAGGGTGAAAAGACATCTTTCTATCAGCCTCTACACGATGTCAGTCCGGAGGCAAAAAGGAATGACATACGCCTTGGTTGGATGTGGTATATCACACGAAATGTCAGACATGGCCCGAGAGCCTGCACTTCTCACCTGTGTCTGTACTTCAAGGTATCAGGTCTGAGCAATAAAGATGATTATCACCCCCAGATACAAATAAGGCACAGGGGGAAAGTAATAATTAATAGGGCGAAAATGTTGAAAAGCACATGCCTCCCTCGCTTCAGCTATTGCTCTCCTGGTTTGCTTCCATACTGTACCGTTTGAGAGGAAGCACCTGCTTTGCCCAACATAAAGCAAAGCAGAGAGCTTGCCATTACAGGTATTTCTCAGGGCCATCCATCATTGTAGCATGGCAGCTCAGAAGTATGCTTAGGTGGGCCTGATTAAAGCCAAGGATGCCTCCCGACCCGCTTCGAAGGAAATGAGACGGAGGGAGGACCGGAGCCCCTGCTCCATCCGTCTCCCTACTGCTTTATTCATGCGCTATCTGGTTCACTGGCTTTTGCTTCGTGTTCCCTCTCCATTACTTGAATTCTACAGCAGGTGCTGGTGAATTGTGCATGTCTCGTTATATGTTCCACGCCTTGCTCTCTGCTCTTTTGTGTGTGGATGATGGTGCCTGGATAGATGATCGCCAACCATCAATTCAAACCTACCCAAACTATGAGAATAAAATGAATCACACACACACCCACACATACATACACAATCACACCATAGTGGCAATTTTAGGAGTCACCAAGATGCATGTTTTGGGACTATGGAAGGAAACTGGTATTTTCTGTCCAACCAGGATTTGAACCACTGTACTTAAAATGTTTTGTATTGAAAGGTACAGTTGAAACCATCTTCCAATCAGATGTGGCGGTAGAATCGTTCTACTAGTCTTAGAGACAAAAATCTTCAAAAGACAACATAAGCCTCAGAGTTTTCACAAGTGGAAACATATAACACCTTTAAATTTAGCTCAAGACCAAGATGTGGGGTTGCTGAGGAAAACAGAGAGTTCAAACAGAGTTAAGATTTCTGCAGTTTGCCCCAGGAATAGATTTAACCATGCTCAGAAAAAATCAAAAATCACTTCTAAACGGTTAATCCGTGAGGAGATGCCTGAATTGGAATGGTGTGATTTTTATCTGCTCTTACTAATTAGGATCAGAGGTGGTGCATTTAGAGGAAGGTGGAAATGTGTTAGATGTGTGACTTGATGCCAAAATAGAGAGTTACTGAGCTGCATCCTAGGTTTTATGCAATTAGGAAATCAGCTATTGCCTTTTGTCAAATGGTAAATCACAATAAATTAAAATAAATTGTGTGAGAAAGTGTGAGAAAACTAAAACAAAAATAAAAAGGGTCCGATTTAGCACTCCCTCAACAGTGTAAGACGGCGCATGATAAACAAGACAGGGACTAAGACTCAACTTTGAGGAGCTCCTGAAGTTCACGTGTGCTAAAAAAAAAGGAGTTTCCCATGGTATGAGCTGGGGTTGTTTAGTGCTTCGCCTTTGATGTCTCCCCGCACATTTAAGGCAGCCCATTAAACTTCTGTGTTGTCAAATACTGCATTAAGATCTAACAGGATTAAAAAATGAACTTTCAACCTCTTTCTGCGTCAAATGTAAAATCCCAGGCTGTTTGAAGATTTTAACAAATGATACATGCATACATATACACATGCGCATGCATGCACACATGCACACACGCACACACACACACACACGCACACACATATATATATATATATATATATATATATATATACACACACACATATATCACTCTGCTATATCATTCTGCTTTTGGTCTCGACCAACTCCTCAAGGAAATTTCCGTCTCTTTTGCATTTAAATGCTCCATCAGCTACTCTCTAGCTATGCCAATCATCTGTCGCTCTCAAGTGATGTCTAAAAATGACATGGATGTCTGGTGCGCTGAGGTTTGGGTAGGACCTAGACTCTTCCAGGTGTTACTTCACAAATGATGCCTTTCACACATTCACCAACACTTTTACTGCTAGTGTCAATTATATGCCAACTTGAACCTTCCTGGCTAAACACTTTGTCAGAAAATGATGCAAAACTTGTATCATTGTACTGTGCACAGGTAATTCATCATAAAGGAGTAACATCTTTGTTTTACTGCTCTTGTTAGGCAGAAAAATCAAATATTCGCTTTTATGCTTCCTGTAAGGATATATGAGCTTTCTGAATCTTGTTGGACGTTTTTCAATTTATGAAATCAAATGAGAAGTTTGAGGTTAATCCAGCTTACCTGTGTGGATCAGTGAGGCCCTCGTACAGAGAGAGCACAAAAAAATGTAGGAATGACTCATTGGAAGTCGTGCAGAAGTCTGGCTCGATTAAGTTTCTCTTTCTTTTTTCATGCCTCTAATGAGCTGCTTCATCTCAAAGGGTTTATCCTGCCATTAAAGTGAATAAACTTACTGTAATTTATGCTTGGAATTTGAAATGACTTACTTTTTTTCACTGCCGTGTAATGTGGTACATTTTCTTAGGGGGGCTATTTTGGTCTGAGTCATACCACCAAGGTGACAAAATAGTCGCAGACCAAAGTAACTGCGTCTGAGGTCTTACACTCCATTAAAAGCCACTATAAAAAAGCCAGTGACATGATGGATGTATAAATGGACAGGGCAATGACTCTGAACTGCAGTGATGCCATCAGTCACTTAATGTCAGACTGAATTTTATGGTATTTATTATTATTGTACCCAGGGAGCATTTCCTGAGTAATGTGTTTTTAGTTTCATAACTACTGTAATAAATAATTTCTTAAGTTCAACCCAGAAAAATCGTCCTTGAAACTCAAAAAAAAAAAGAAAAAATGCCACAATCAAAATTTTTGGCTCCTCTTGGAGTAGACATCCGCATATTAACAAACGTTTAATGTGATTTTTGCTTTGGGGCAAGGATTGGGTGGGGTTGCTCCTTTAAGTACATCAGGATTCTTTTGGCAGTAGCAGAGGACATAAAGTGTAATCCTCTAATGACAGTCAGGCCCGGCTTGGCTCACATATTACTGAGAGGAGGTAGTAGCTACAGCAGATCCTGTTAGTTTCAATTTGCTTACTGCTGCTGAGCCAGCAGACTGAACCGAATGATAAGGAACCAGAATCAAGCCTAATCCTTCTATCTCCCCCCTTCTCTGTCTCCCTCCCTCAAACTAGCCACTACCAGTTGATCTGCCATCACCCCTGGCTGTGGGAAGGAGCCAATAAATGTTCCACTGGGTGCAATGTGATGTACATTTTATTGTCTACCGCATCGACTGATTCTCATTTCTTACCAAGATGCAAGCAGGAGGGGAAAGGGAAAAGCCCTGTACCTTAATTTCTTTTCCTATTCTGCCTCTGCTTTTTACCTTCTCCCCTGGCAACAGAGATGCTTTGAAAAAGGCAGCCATCTGAAAGCCTTCCCTCAGTGCATTTGGCTTCAGGTGGCAATGCAGAGATGGCAGTCTAAGATCCATAATCTTGGACCCCCCTAACATCCATCTGGATGTGACCCATGCTCACGCTTTGAAGAAATACTGCGCTGAGAAATGTGATTGCAATTTTGATGGTATAGTGTATAATTCATGTATTTATCTGTGACAAGCAGACTGGCACAACTCGTTCCTCACCTTTAGTACATTTACGAATAAATGCGCGCAACATGAATGCAAGAATGGGCCGGCTTTGACTCATTCGTCTTTGCTACTGTGTACGGAAGCAGTTCATGTGAATGATTCACCTTGAATAAAAAGCAAGTCAGCCACCGATCTCTGATACATTTGAGAGCACATTCTTTTCCCTTCTCATTTGAAAAAGTTTTTTTTTTTGCTTCCTGTTTACTACACTTCATTCAGCTGCTGTCAGGGCTGTTTCATGTGCATCAGCATTTGAATTTTGACTCAAAGAGAGCACCTCTGTCTGAACCAGAAACTGCAGGAAGCTCTGCAGACGAAGGCAAATGACCCAGAAACAGACATGCACCCATGCGTCTGTGTGTGTGTGTGTGCGTGCGTGTGTGTTGTGCAGTGCGGGTAACAGTGGACTGATGATAGTCTGACAACCCTTTCTCAAGTACGTTATTTGCATTCATATAGTATGAAGAGCTTGAAGAGGATTATTCATGAAGAAACAACATCACAATTGGAATTTTAGTTATTTATGCTGAACAATCCACCATTGTTTAGATACTAATACATTAACAATGTGGTAATCTACTGGAAAACTGAAACATGTATCATTAAGTGATCTGAATAATGTATCAAAATAACAGCAGGATACTAACCGTCGTCCACCGATCATATCATTTTTAAAACGCAGTCGTAAAATCTACCCCATGCCTTTCAGGACGTCCTTTTTTGCCAATTTTCAAGTCTGCGAATACAATGTCCTGTTTTGTAGTCAACCCTAATAACTCAGATTTCTGAGTAAACAACAAAACACAAGCGCAGAATGTTCATTTTATCACCACTAAATAATTACATCACTAATTATATTAATTATTTGGGATTAGGATGCATGGTAGAATGGGTACCTGAAAAGCACAGAAAAACACATTATCTGATGTACGTTGTAACACTGATGTGGGATTTGGAAAATGTTAAGCTGTAAAAAAAGTGTTTTATTTGGCTTGTAATGCAAGACTTGAGATAAGATAAGAGATCGTTGCTCAGATGAGGCATTGATGTTGCAGTAACACAGCAAAGATCCAGTGCCGATAGAGCAGCTTGGAAGAATTCATAATTGGATGTGTGGCAAATAAGAATAGAAACTGTGCAGGAACTGTAATACTCAAAACATAATATGACAGGCAATAGGAAGACACATAGACATGAGACTTTGATGACACAGCCTCTGGATTCACAGGCAGAGCAGTTTATTGTGGTGCAGTTTCTTTGGTGACATATTGCTGAGTCTAAAGTCCCTACTGGGGTCTGGGGACATTTCAGGGACAGTCAATTAGCACCGTGATAAATGAGACAACAAAAATAGATAAATACGGCACAAATCTCTGACATAATGTGCACCCAAAAAAAGTAGTAATCAGGTAGGCTTGAATTTAAATCACTCTATCAAGAAAACGCTTGTGTTTATTTTACATAAAATGAACATAAATGTAAATAGTAGCAGGTTTTACACACAGTTGAGCGTTGGTGTGAGGAATCCTGTGTGTGTGCGTGGGTCAGCACTACTGATGAGAGTGCGGTAGCTCCCAGGAAAGGCCTGGGGATAATCGGACCATCTCATAAAGGATTTCACAGCAGATGGTTGTCTGCCTGGTTGGGGTAAGCGGTGATTCTCCCTGCCCTTGTCTCTGACCTGGTGTCATCCTTCCACAGTGTTGAGGGCAGCTGGGGGCCAGTGATTTTTCATTCTGGTGTTTGTCCTTGGGACAGGAAACCATCAGGCTTTTTTCAGACTGCAATGGTTGTGAAGCATTGTTGACCCTTATTAAATGCTCTCATGAGTTATTATCAGCTCTGGACATGAAAACCATCGTCCTGCCTCCGTTGTCAGTCTATTCATCTATCACCATGCAACTCCACTGTTATTCATTGTTATTGCGTCACAGATTCTTGGCTTTGTTCCGAGGATATCTACTTTGGGAACGGCTTTAGGGAGGTCTTAATAGGGCCATCCTAAACCACAGCATTTCTAAATTCTCTAATCAAGAGGAATTCCCCACTATTCTGCAAATGAGATGCGCTGCGGAGTACAGACAATAGCGCCGTTGAATGATCGCATACACTTCGGCATTGAACAAAAAAACATGTACAATGGAGGGATGAAATATTTATGGTGCATTTGGAACAAATCCCATCATATATTCGCCTCTGCAATTTCCTTTTAACGTGAAGTACAGTGAAAAAGGCAGGAGGCTGCACTGCCCTCTCCTGAGATGTCTGTAGACAAATGTTGGTGATATCAAAACTTCAGTGAGGGAGGTGACAATGTCAGCTGCTGAACTGTGGAGGAGTGTAAATTGCTGGCGGAAAACAGAGCGTTTGAGCCCAGCCGGGATTGCATTTTGGCTTTGGTTTGTTTCCTGCAGGGTTTCTCTACTGACACCTAATGGCTGTAGTGATATAAAACATTCCAAATATGCTCATATAATTAGAGACTGAATGTAGATGTAAATAAACGTGACACATAAATCTCATCCTCACAACACCGGGGGCTCCCTAAATAAATCCACTTTGACGTGGTCTCTGCCTTTACCACATTCGTTTTTCACTCTGTAAATAATTAGGATCCTCTTTTCAGTTTTTTTTTCTCACACCTCTCTCTCCTTTTTGGGATGATTTATTGATGGTAAAAGGGGAATAGTAGTATGGTATAAAAGTAGTATAAAATGAATAGTTAAATAAGTATCAAAATATAGAAGTTTTACATCCCTTAATATGAGGTGGTTTTAGAACTATCTGAATAATGAATTAAACCAGGAGTTACATTCAGAAATGTAATGCAGAATGATCACAAATGCTTAACATTCAGAGGACGCTCTACAGAGCATCGCCACAGCTGTTTTGCATGTACCGCAGTCTACTTTGGTTTGACCTTATACATCAACCACACTATGAATCTGGGTTGGAACCGGAGCTATGTTTAAGGCCCAATATAGAGCCAAAAAAGTAGAACATAGTGCCTGACTTTTCAATGAAGGTTAATTATTCAAGAATTCCCTCTCCTCACAACAAGCCAAGAGCAGCAGGGTAGCACAGCAGGCTGCTGTGAATTCATCTTTATTCCCTTGGTGAGTGTCAGAAGTTTAAAACCACTGTTTGACTATAATTGAAATGCACACGTTGTCTGCAGCGTGGCACTTTAAAGCAAAGCCGAAACAAAATATAGGACAAACATAACCTCAGATTCTCTCTTGGTAAGCAGAGCAATCAGTGATATGATCCTAATGAGCGACATTACTAATCTGCTCTTTGTTCTAATGATTGCGCGATCAACATGAGGGTAAATTATGTGTGTAGATCAGTTGTTTTATCTGATTAAAGATATTCTGCTACCTTCCAGTGAATATATTGGATGCAGAGGCAACAACACAACAAATACAGTTTTCATAAAGAGGTAGTTTAAAGAAATTAATTGATCAAATGCATAAGAAATTATAGAGTAGGTCTCAACATAAAAGGGTTTGCAAAACCAGAGGAAAAAAACGCACCTGCATTAGATTCTCATGTTCAAATCTCCACTACATTTCTTTGATCTTTCGATGCACACAAAGGACTCTTTCATTCTGCCTGTATGATAATTTCCCAGACCCAATCGTTTCCCATTCTTCACAGTCAAAACGAGATACAGAACATGAATTCAATAAGATGGAAATGGCTGCAGCACTCTCAGCCACAGATATGGCTAACATCTCAAAGTGTCAATGAAAAGCCCTAAATTACACCTCCAGATTAAAACTGGATGAGACTACAATGTTGATTCTCAATGTAAAATTTGATTCTGCTCCTTCCTGACACCAACAGCTTTCTTTATGAGGGAATGTCAGAGTGTGGGTCTGTCTGGTCAGGGAGGTGCTGCTAATACCCTTCTGAGAAAGTGTGAGGACCTTTTGCTGGATGAAAAAGAAACTGCAAACAACAGCATAGCAGAAATAAGAGTGTGACCAATGGAAAATGGATTACAGCGATATACAGTGACAAATTAGCTGTCCCTGACCAGTAGATAATTAACTTTCATTTCCATAATCAGCAAACTGTGGAGACATTAATTACAGTAATCACAACAAGAGTCCAGAACACCAGACAAGTATAGTAATTTAGCAGTTAGCATAGCAAAAAAAATTCCTTGAAACAGATATTCATGGTGAGCTGGTTGGCTGTGAGCTCCTCACAGCCACTACAGCCCAAACAGAGCGCCTCCACATAATGTTCCGACAGGGGAATTTGGGAATTAAATGAAAGCTACATTTCAATATTTGCCTGCTCACAGAGCACACACACACACACATAGTGGGTGTAAAAAGTGCAACTGCTATGGACTTGTGCAAGCAGTGGTTGCCACTAGCAACAACATGTTCAACTAAAACCGAGTGGCGGTGGCGGCACAGTGTGCATAAAGAACTCCATTTGCGTCCGGGATTCAGACTTCCTTATCTTTGCGTTTCATAAATAACAGTTCTGACAGAATTAAACTGTAAAATGCTAAAGCTGTGAGCTTCAGTGGCTGCTGAGGCATGTGCAACTCTCCTGATGCTGAGCAGAGAGGAAATCATACTTTAGACCAAACAGAGGAGAAGATTTCACTCCTGATCAGCGCTGATCTGACAATCGCAGCACGCCAGCCCTCTCCTGCCCCTGCTGTGCAGCCATATCAGCGATAATTTCAGATTTCAAATACAGTAGCTACTCCAGTGATTTCATGCCGGAACATGTACTGACTTTTTATCACTTTTAGAAATACGAAGTTTAAAAGAAATCAAAAAAAGAAAGAATGAATGAAATGATTGTACTGTTCTGCTGTGATTCTGCAATGGATTGGTGATCTGTTGTGAGTGCATTGCCTGTTTTCACCTCATGGGTAGTGGAGATTGGCATCAGCAGACCCCTTGCGACACCTTTGGGTACAAAGCGGTTAATATATTGGATGTGTGGATGGATAGATGTAATATGCTTTCTCTAAATGATAGAAAGATGTCTTATAATTGGCAAACACATGGCAGCCTTCACAAGGAATAAAATCTTTCAGATCTCTATCAAAAATGTGCAAAGAATACAAATGCTGAAAAGGCAAGACAGCTAGTTATTCTGTTTATCATCAGATGGCCTATGGACTTCATGGCAGTCGTACAATGTATCTTGTATACATTGAAAAAGAAGTGAGAATACTATAGTGGAAAATTGCATTTGTTTATTTTGCTCAAAGTAAAGTGCAAGAGAATAGAAAATTGAGATTGCCTAGAAGATATTAACATGTAGTACACAATATCATTAATGAAAATGTGCTGTTTTTCAATAAGTAGAAACACTAAAAACTGATGCAATTATGCAGTGTAAAAAATAGAAATATCCAAGGATAGTGTAAAACATCATACAATGAAGTTGTCAAATTCAATGTCTATCCTAATCAGATTGTTGCAATATTGCACCATGTATTGCACAGACTACATGAGTATTGCACAGACCACATGAGTATTGCACCCGTTACTACTGTGACAGTGTTGCACTGTGTATTGCACAGTGGTAATGGGGTACTGTAAGTGACACAAATAATGTATTTGTGATGTAAAAAATAATAATAAAAAGAAAATTTAGACTGCTTTTCCTCTGATCTGCGTCCTAAATCCCTGAATTTAACAAATTAAAGTGACACAAGCCCCGCCTACTTCCCTGTTACTACTGTTGCATCAGAATCGTGGTATCCGGGTACGTCATCAGCCCTCACCGGCACCTTGTCCAGACAGCAGAACATATTGCTCAGATTTACAAACGTTATCTCCCTACGTGAGGTAGCTGTGCGCTTGTGATGGCTGATCAGACCGTGGAGGAGAAGATGAGTGAACTGCAAGTGAACGAGGCGAAAAAGGTAACAATCTCGGGTATATTTAAGTAATATTAGCCTGCTAGCAGCTAAGCCTCTGACATGAGATTCACGCTGACATTTAGCATGCGTTGCTAACCGGTCGGCTAGTCGAGATGTATGAATGAGGTTCATCAGAACGGCGTTAAACCTCGCTGTAATGTTGTAAAGTTTGTGTTAAACTCTGTTTAGTCTGTATTTTGTGCAGCATTTGGACCAGCCTCTAGCGAGCCCAGGAAGTGTGTTTAGTTAAACGTGGCATACACACTCAGCTCAGTATAGTCATGCAGATCCTCAAGCCATACTTTAATCAACATTCATGTAATTTAAGATTTCACTGAATTTCATGCGGGATACACATGCAACAGCAGGATACAAGATTGCTATGATTTCAGTGATTTCAGTGTGTTTTGTACTTTAAATCGTCGTTCAAAGAATAGGTTTAATGCCTAATGTTAAAACTGATGCAACAATCAAACTGACTAATCGTGCTTAGTGTCTCATTGTTATAATAGTCCACTTCTCCATTGTACTCCCGTCAGTTTGTCAAACAGATTAGGTTTGCCTTTTCTATATATATGAATGGACGTATATAATGTCAGTTAGTAGGATGTAAAGAAAAAAAAACAGGAGCTGGATCCGAAGGGATTCAAAGTTTTGACAAATAAAAAGAATAAAATGTTGACATCAAAAGTGGCTTGAGACTGAGTTAAAAGCAAATTATTATGATTTTTTTGTGATTTTAATTTTCACATTCAAGCATTCAATATTGCATGTTAAAATATATTTTGCATTGACCATGAAATCTCACTTCCTTATTCATTAACCTCCATGTCTGATTCATTTTGCAAAGGGAAGTGAAGGTGGCAAAGATGGAGGAAAGAAGAAAAAAGGTGCTTCGGGTGATACCGCAGGCAGGTCTGAGGTGAGTTGTCGAAGAAAGTGTTGAATAATAACTGCTGAACTTTGTGCACTCACATTTGTTACTCTACTCCACCTTTGACTCTGTATAGCCTACAAGTAGATACAAATTTGCTCTCCTTGGCTTTTATGAGCTTAGACATTTCTGATGTAAATCTGTTCTTGTTAATGAATACAAAGTGAGCAAAGTGTTGACTGGAAATATTCAGCATGCAGTAGCTACAACATGACTAGACAACAGGTGAAAGTTGCAGCTTCATTCTAGGTAACTAAGATTGCAGACCAGCTTCCTCATTCACTCACCTTCTTTCACTATTTTCAGCTGTCACCTCAGCCTCAGTACATCGAGAACCGTCTCGCTCTGTACACAAAGCTGAAAGCCGAGCATGATGCCCTGATGGCAGAGAAGGCGAACAATAGCCGAGCCATCAAGGTGACCCTGCCAGATGGAAAGGTGGTGGATGCTGAGTCCTGGAAGACCACGCCGTATCAGGTGGCCTGTGGAATCAGGTCAGTGTGATGATGCTGTACTGTTAACTAATTAAACCTGACGCCTCACTTTCATGCACTTAAGCACAAGTAATAATGGGAAACTCCAGGGTTATTTAGGAACGTAACTCTCAAAGACTAGCTGTCAAATTCATTTTTATAGCCTGTTATCATTGTTGCAGTTTCAAAGGACTGCATAACACTGCACTTATGAAAACGGTAATTGGAAGTGACACCTGTCAACAGACCACAGAAGACAAGAATATGTGAAAAATTATATTAGAAAACCTTCTTGAGGAAACTTTGACGTGGCTATTCTGAGGAAGACTTCCAACGCCCGCCATGCAAATGTGTTAGAAATTAATGAATAGGGGTTAAATGCTGATAAAAGGTTACATGAACAGGCTGTTGAGTTAAAGAATTCAGCAGCAGCTACCATTCTGCAGTCTGGAAGATAGCACTGTCCCACATGATTGGGGAAGAAAAAAAAACACCAACCACAGCTTCACCTCTAATTTCTTTATGATGCAACAAGGACACTGGTTGCAAGGCTCCTGCTTTGACCCTTAAGCCTGCTTTTTGGTCCCAAAATCACTGTGACCAAGTCCGGTAGAAGCCTTTGTAATTTCAGAAGCGTGAACTTCAAAGGTTTAGCAGGATACCACATGCAACATCCCTTTTTAATTTTTTTAAAGCTATTTTCTTTCACTTTTTTCTTTTTTTTACGCTTGCTGTTGCTCTGTTGATGTTACACTAGGGTTCAGTTTCAATGTAGCTTGCATGTTTTTGTTTCTCCAGTGTAAATAAATGTAAATAACAGTCTCTGGTAAGTGTCTAAATGTAATGCAAATTCCATATGAAATCAAATACAAAGAACATAATCTCCTATTTCTGAAGCTGATGCCGGTTGAAATTAAAAGCTCTAGACAGATGAGATGATGTGCACAGCTGTCAAGAAATCAGTGATGCACAAAAACGTGTCTTTATATTTTCAAGGATTTTAGTTGAATGGGATACCAAATAGGATGTTCATAGATGCTGGATGTTTTGTAATTTGTTCATTTATATGAGATCTTTCACGTTTTGCCTCCAGTCAAGGCCTTGCTGACAACACAGTGATTGCCAAAGTGAACAACGGTGTGTGGGACCTGGACAGGCCCCTGGAGGACGACTGCAGCCTGCAGTTGCTGAAGTTTGATGACGAGGAAGCTCAGGCGGTGAGTCCTCTCCCCTCCCTGTCCTGACACATGTTAAAGTATTAGCTTCTTCCTCTTGGTATAGATTGGAGGAGGAGAGTAGAGTATATTATCGTGAAGGCCACTCATGAAAACATTTCTGGCATTCCCCCAATGTTATTGACACAACAAATTAAACCTGCCAGTGTCCGACATTTTTCAGTTCATTCAACCTTATTGATCTATACTCCGGGCAAGCCAACCTGAGCATGCAAGGTTAAAGTGATGAATGAGAGATTTACGATCGATAATAAACCTCAAAGCTCCGTGACGCACCATGCGTCCGAGCCACAGGCACGTCAGGAGGAGACGTGCGAGAGTAAAGCTCCACTGTCATAAAAGTAGCGGGATGGGCTCTCTGCGAGAATAAACGGGACTTATTCCTAAAATAAAAGCCCAGTTCCAGCTTCATTATCTATACGCGCCGTTGAATATTTTACCTGAAGAAGAGCCATTTGTCAGTTGACATTTTTAAGTACTGGAGAGGTTCCAGCGTCTCACTCAATTTGCTCTTTTCTTTATAGTACCGTTTGTCAGCAGCTTTTATTTGCATATTTAGCAGACTTTTTAACCTCTTGTATTGTCAGCAGTCAGCAGAGGTAGTTTGTCATGGTTTAAGTGGTTTCAACGACGTCTTCGTGTGAGAGATTTTTAACAGCCGCGTGGCCATGAAAGTTGACTTGGAGGACCTTCAGGGATAGAGTTTGCTGCAGTTGTACTAACTGGGCGATGGTTTCTTGCATGTTTTAGGTTTACTGGCACTCCAGCGCCCACATCATGGGTGAAGCTATGGAGAGGGTGTATGGAGGCTGCCTCTGCTACGGCCCCCCCATCGAGAACGGCTTCTACTATGACATGTTCTTGGAAAACAACGAGTGAGTTCCTGCAAAATGAAAGGGATATTTCTGATGTTATAAGTTTTGCGCATTGCGGGAGGTAATGGAAATGTACTGTGAAATGTACTGTGAGTGACTTTGTGATCTTAAAGGCTCAGCAGCTGCCAGGGTGGTTCACTGTCTGAGGCCAATGGCAAACATGAACGACCTGGAGTATTATTATAATTATGCCGTTGAGCTGGATTTGTCTTGGGCGTGGATTGTAAATAAATGCCTCTTGTGTCTGCCGACACAATTGCGAATCTGAAAGTAAAACTATCCAAAATATGTCTAGCAATAACTCAAGTGCAGGTCTCAAAGTGTGTTAACACACCCTTGGAAATTATGAACGCTCCTACATCATAAACAACTTTTTCATTTGACCTTTTCTGGATGCGTTTTTGGCCTGCTCCAGGCAGCAGGAGAGCGCAAGGAGCGCTGTCTAATTAATTCTACAACCTCTGTAATGAAGTCATTTTATGCTAATGGCATTCTTGGAGAATGTTTTTTTTTTCACAAGGATATTTTGACATTGCTCGAGCATTAAAGCCAAGGACTTTTAACTATTTGTCCGTGCTCAGCAGGGGTTATCACTTTCTGCAAGTCAGAGAATCACAATGGTGAGCTAAAGGTCTTGTGACCCGGCTAAATGTCTGCTCACATTCATGATGCCCTCAAGAACTATGGAGAGATCGAGTTCATCATATTAATATAGGGACCAAGTATTCAGCCATTGTCTTTCAGTGTTACTTTCTTCACTTGTTTATCATGTGATATTTGGGACAGGGGCGTGTCCAGCAATGACTTCCCGTGTCTGGAGAGCCTGTGCAAGAAAATCATCAAGGAGAAGCAGCCGTTTGAGAGGCTGGAGATAAAGAAGGAAACCCTGTTGGAAATGTTCAAGGTACTCTACTCGAAAACCCACACGTTGCACATATAAATAGGAATGTGTAAGTACCGCACTCTGAATCCACTTCCTCTCCCTGGTAGTACAACAAGTTTAAGTGCCGCATTCTCAACGAGAAGGTCACCACTCCAACTACCACAGTTTACAGGTGAGTACGGACCTTGTGCATACAAAAGATTTACAGACAGACAGATACTGTGCACTTTGTCTGTTGTGTCTGCAATAAAAGACGAAAAGAATAGGACTGAATTGATCCCTCTGACCAAACATAGTACATGTCACCAGAGTGTGTTATAGGATGTGATGAAACTGGCATCAAAGTGGCAAGTAAAAATAGTCAGGGACAAACTATTTTTTTCCTGCTTGGGTAATTTCTGCTCAATGCCATAATGCCTGACCTTTTATGAAGAAGAAAAATAGTAAATTACACACTGGATTTGTGACCTGTTTTTAAAGACTTAAATCATCCCTAAAATCCATTTGGGCTTTAGGCTGAATGTCACAGACACATTTGGGATTAGACAATATCCTCCTCCTAAACACAACTGTTTACAGCATTTTTTTGAAGTACTCTCCTCTTATAATTACTCTGCATTTCAGGTGCGGTCCCTTAATCGACTTGTGTCGGGGGCCCCATGTGAGACACACTGGCAAAATCAAGGCACTTAAGATCCACAAGGTATGTCTTTATTCTCCTCAGCAAACCAGTCGTTGTTGTTGATGTGAAGTTTTGTCTTTGGATGAAGCCAATAACTTTTCAAGTACCGGAGTTGTGTCCCAGCTGTCTAGTACTAGCAAACTTGTCCCCATTTCTAGAGTTACCTTGATTTATTCCCAAGGGATTTGATGGACCCAATGCTTACATATGACTCTCGCACTGCACTAGAATTCATCTACATACTGGGAGGGAAAGGCGGACATGGAAACTCTCCAGAGGATCTATGGGATATCCTTCCCTGACCCCAAAATGCTCAAAGAGTGGGAGAAGTTTCAGGAGGAGGCCAAGAACAGGGATCACCGCAAACTAGGACGGGTATGAACTGAAATGATGAACTGTGAACAAGATGTGGGTTAGAAAAAAAGTCTTCTTGTCCTTTTCACTTTTGAATTGTCTCGCTGGTTTAACTTTTTTGAATGAAGGTTGTTTACGGGATGTTACTCGTTTGAGAATCAGTGTTGATCCCTCTAAACACAAGTTTGAAATGGGGACAAATACCCCTGACGGATAAAAGCCTGCAATGTATTGTGTGTTTACTATCGCCAAGTCACCCAACCAACCCGACGGTATATTCAAAGTCTCTTCTCAACAATCCTGAGGAGTGGCAGGGATGACATTTCGGAGTGGCTCAGAAGAGAAAAAAAAGAACAAAAGAAAAAAAACGTATGCATGACCTAGTTTCATCTGTGTGCAATAGCAGAATAAACCAATGACATGAGGCAGCTTTTGATACAGCTTAAAACATTCAGTCAGACAATCACATTGTAATCTTTACTAATACATTTTGACATCAACCCATTTTATGCAGCACATGGTTTTGTTTCAGGGCTGAACGAGGGCTGAAGTGCTGAATATTTGGAACACCTTAGTGAAGCTCTAATGCTAATGATGCTGCCATGTAATGCAATCAGTGGCTGCACCCCTGGCAGAACATTTGACAGCACAGGGTGTGCGTGTTATTGTTACCACTTCTTTGTTCTTACAGATTTTGATTGAAAAGTCAAGTAGGAAGTTTTGTTTTGCTGTTTTAAGTGCTAAGCCTTTATTTTCCAGCCGAAACAGGTTTTTCTTGAGTGGTGGCCCTTTTAAAATCCTCTATCCTATTAATAAATTGTGTTTTTCTTCATTCAGGAGCAGGACCTGTTCTTCTTCCACGACCTGAGTCCGGGGAGCTGCTTCTTCCTGCCGAAGGGAGCCTTCATCTACAACAGCCTGATTGAGTTCATTAGAGTAGGTCAAAGCTGTCGGACCCCCTGTGAATTATTGCCTGATCTCACTTTGAATATTCAGCTTTTACTTGAGAAATGTGTGAACGCATTTGGTTCAAGTTAAAAGTGAAAAATAAAGCAGGTCATTTTGGGGTTAAACCAAAATCATTTTTGTTGAGCATAGGTAGATTTCTCTGATTCACGTGGCAGTTCATCAGCCTACACAATTATAGAATAATCCCTAATTGCTTCATATATTGTATTCATTTCACACACGTCTCTGTATTTTTTAATGACACTGTGTGTCGCGTTCTTTTATAGCTGAGTGGGAAATGTTCGACTGTATGCAGATGATGCTGCTTAATGGCGTGATCTTTTAAGTCTGATCGTATAAAACAGGAGCATGTGTATGCACAAAATATGCAAAAACCATTTTCATATCCACACACTCCACTACAGTAATGTTGTAAACAGATGTTGACAGATCTGATTTATGCATACTCAGAGTAAGATTACACTTACTCTTTGGAGGGGTAATGAGGAAAAAAAAAAACATATTTGGAATAAATTGAAACATGACAGATGTGATTGACAGGCTTGGAGAGGAGCTACTTCTACTTTTCAGAGCTGCAAAATAGTTTGTATTGAAAATGTTCACTTTCTTGGATTTCATTCAGTTTAGTGATAAGCAGTTTCACTTTGCAGCTCTGACTGCTAGAATACTGTGGCGTGTGAGACTGTCAGGGCATTAAGTTGGTATTTCCCTTAAGAAATTGTTCACAGACTCACTCAAACATTATTCTCTGTTGCAGTCTTGCTGTTATTGACAATTTGCTGCGGGATTTGAATAGTGATGTAATGACTTTATTGTGCTGAGGGAAAGGTCTGTCCTAGAAACTGTCTCTTTAGGAATCTTCCTAATATTGGCAGTCTGATGGACAGGTAAATGACTCCTTTTCATTTTCTCCCTCTTAGTCTCCTTCAGCATGCGTAAACAAACCGATGTTTGAATATACAGCAACATAAACATTGTCAGATGTTTTGTTTTTTTTCCTCCCCTCGAGCTCACTTGTATAATGTTCTACAGGATACGTGTTGTTTATCAGCGAGTCCCCAAGTGTTGTTTCTACCAGTTGTTTGTAGCATTGTGAAGCCAGGTTTGCTCGAGGCACTAGCAAACTCTGAACGAGGTTTCCTCATTAGGAAGATGAAAATAACACCCGGTCTGTCTGTTGGCAGAGCGAGTACCGGAAGAGGGGCTTCCAGGAGGTGGTGACGCCCAACATCTACAACAGTAAGCTGTGGGTGACCTCCGGCCACTGGCAGCACTACAGCGAGAACATGTTCTCCTTTGAGGCAGAGAAGGAGACCTTCGCCCTCAAGCCTATGAACTGCCCAGGACACTGGTGAGACTTAAACCTTCATTAACATCCTAAATGGGGAACATGTATTCACCACTAACTACCTAGCTGTATCAGTCTCATACTTACCCTTAAGTAGTTATTAAATAATACTTATTATCCCCTTATTCTGAATAATCATAACTAACCATTACTAGGGCCGTTAATCAAGAGTAACCTATAATTACAATTACAGTAATGGTAAGTGAGAGAGTTGCACATTAATTATGATGTCATAGAGTGTGGACCTCAGTCCCAGTCATTCTCCCTCAATAATGGTTAATAAACATAAAACTAACTTAAGGACAAAAACATATGCTACATATATTACTCTAAACTGAGTTTTTCCATGCACTCCATTCTAAAGTTGGGCTCGTCCTCATGTTTAGGTTGCACACACTAATCAGTGGATGTCCCCTGTTCTAAAGCTGCCTCCTCTTTACTCACTACTAGTATGTGGTAATTGCAAGGGAAACTCTGTTAATGGGTTCGTAATGATATACTCTAATCCTGGAAAATAAGAAGTTAATGGGTATTTTCAAGTAACTGACTTTACTGCTACCTCGTCTACTGCTCCACCAGCTGCTTGGAACCGCTAATTGAGGTTGCCATGGCGATGGCAACCCAACGAGAGTAGGGAGGCTCTACGGTCACGATCATTAAACTGTGATTGATCAATAACAAAACAAAAAAAAAAATCAAACAACACAAATCATTAAGTTGAAGACGCCATCAACAAAGCGGACTTGTGTCTCCAATTTAAAGTTCGAATGGTGTCTCTGAATATTGAGGGTCGGCCTGAGCTGAACACATTTGTTCTGGTATATACCATAATCTTCCTGGGTGCTCTCAGTGGTTATTTTGTTATCGACGGTCATAAATTGACCAGATGAGAGATGATAATATTAATAAGAGGAAATGCGAGCGATTACAAAGGGCCGATATCTGACTAACATGCAATCTCAATAAGCAGCTAGTTAACAGTGTTACCACTGTGACACTATGAAGAGCATCTTCTTTAGATTCTGAGATGCCACGACAGTGTTTTTGATTCCAGCTAAGAACTAGAGGAAGGGAGTGTAAAGACAAACACTTCAGTGACTTTTACACTTACAGTTACTCTTCTGCTGAAGCGTGAAATGGATATTTTTAGTTTCTCCATCTAATTGGACAAACTGTGTTCAATTGTATCAGCGCAGTTTGTTTTTCTATAACATTAATCGTAGCGTTAAATGAGCCGGCCCTCGGTTGTCACACCACAGAATGTTTCATCTCGCTGAGATATTTAGTTCCAGCATGAAAAGATGGCAGCATGGTAACAAGACGAGCCAAAGCCACCGTTATGTTTGGCACACTTAAAAGCTTTCGAAGAGCTCGCCCAGGGGTTTTGTTATCAGACGTTGACTCAGTCATCGTCAGATGCCTTCACATTTCTCTGCTGCGAGAGTTTGTCATCTGCGCTCAGTTCAGACTTCTAATGGACTGATGCGCTTGCCATGTTTTGAGTTGAGGAATGGCCCAGTTCAGTTTACTGCCGAATGCTGCATTGCAGTGTGAAGAGGCCCGGCTGCGGCTCTTTGTATTCAGATCTTTTATCTCCTCTTCACTGTTCCAATCTTTGTTCCATCTACTGGGGCAGCCCCTCCGGAGATCGCGCTGAAATGGAACTTCAGCTTACAAACACGTTTTGTCAGAGCGCTGGATGGCACTTAAATCAAATATTGATCGTCTTTCATACGCGCGTGTCGGCTAACAGAGGAGAACTTTCAGTTTTTATGGTAACTCGAGGTTGGAAGTTGATTGTTGTTGTAATTTGTGCTTTTTTTTTTTCTTTCTCTTTTTTTTTTTTTTTCCTCTCTCCATGCTCTGTGTCCGCTTTGCCTCCAGCCTGATGTTTGATCACCGGCCACGCTCCTGGAGGGAGCTGCCCCTGCGGATGGCAGACTTTGGTGTCCTGCACAGGAACGAGCTGTCGGGAGCCCTGACCGGACTCACCCGCGTCCGCCGCTTCCAGCAGGACGACGCTCACATCTTCTGCTCCATGGACCAGGTGAGGCCTGGTGAGATCGAGTCTGTCTGTCCATTTCTGGACCTGCCATCCTCTCGTATGTATATGGTTGACCACAGGCTTTCACCGAATGATAATGACTCTACATTCCCCACCAAACAATGGAGCTTAGCAACTTTTTCATTCACTGGAGCGTCTGAATTAGGGTGCTTTGACTCCAGGGTGTGTAAGTGGTAGCTGAAGTACATTTGCAACAACCGATCAATGGACTAATAAATCAGCTGACTAATAAACTAATATAAATAAAAATATGTACAAAATAGTATTTTAGTGTTTCGAATACACTAATCATGTGAATATTTTCTGTTTTTTTTGGTTATCCATGACACTACATTGAATGTTTTGAGGACAAAAAGGCATTCAAAGACCTGATCTTGTCCTTCGTAAAACAGACATTAACCATTTTATCAATCAAACTGGGGCTATACAGCTATGGATCACATACACTTCTGGCCTTATATGTTTTGACAGGAATCAAATAGTGAAGAACCACCAGACGCACGTACAGCAGCATTTCACTAGAAACTTTAACAAACTGCTGCCCTGCAGCCATGTGCCTTAACTCACTAATGTAATTCGCTTGAGCTCGACACATACTAATTATTTTCGAGGTGCAGAGATTTACTAATGAATAGATAAATGAGGACCCGGTGATGTTTTTGGACTTTGGGCTTTTCTTCTACAGCCTGATGAAGACTTGTTGTTCACTCTAGGTCCCTTTTGACGCTTCACCTGTTTTCCACAACAACTGCTGTCTCTAAAAACTTGCGTGCGAGACTTTAAAACAAAGCCTGTTGAGGCTGCTGTGGAAGCAGCATGAAGTCAGACTTTTCGGGGGGGGGATTTTGGCCTTTCAACCTGAGCTAGAGTTAAAAAAGAAAGCAGCCTACCGTGCCTCTGTCCCCTGCTCCTCCTCTCTGCTTCAGCCGAGCTGCATCTTGCTTTGGCAGTTGTGTTGTGTTGTGTTGGGGTGGGGGTGGGGGCGTGATGGAGACGGACAATAGAAGACAGGTTCTGACAATACGTAGGAAAGATGATAATGGTACTGAGGCAGCGGGGGAAAAAAAGCTGATTTGATTGACACCGACGGGACATTTTTCTGGGAGTACGTTTGATGTTTCAACTCGCCTTTTCTTCCTGTTTGAGTGGCTCTCGCTTTAAACCGCTCTCAGTATTTATTTACAAAATAAATTGGACATTTGTTCACATATTCAGTGCAAGTGCGGGGACTCCACACGCCGCCGCAGCCTGGAGAAGCCGCGTGCATGTTGAGTCTGAAGCGCTGCTAGTATCTATGCACACGAGCAGAATTTCTGAGGGATCCAAAGAGATTTTTTAATTAGTTGTCCAAATATAGCAACGCAGCAACCTGCAGCCAGGATCTCATATTTTCTCCCCTTTTTTTTATTCGTTAATTAAATTTGATTGTAAACTGTGCACAAAAGGTTTCAACTTTAATTTCTTCGTGCGCTTGAGCTGCAGAACAGCGAGTTCTTATATTTTACTGGCTGTCAAGTTCCCAAACGCGTCTGCGACCACAGTAGCAATAAATGTCACAAGAGGAGGCGCTGGAAATACTCTGCCGTGATGTATAATCTGCCATAAGATGAGCTGTTTATCCTCGTAGGATTCCTCGTTACCACCAGAACAAAGAAAGACGGGGATCAGTCATTACACGAGAAATTAAATCTGCAGCTGCGCACAGATGGCTGATAAATTCTGTCGCATCTTCTGTTTTTTTTTTTCTCTCTTTCTTTCTTGTGACCCGTTTCAGATTGAAGGGGAGATCAAGGGCTGCTTGGACTTCCTGCGCACTGTTTATGAAGTGTTCGGCTTCACGTTCAAACTCAACCTGTCCACGAGACCCGAGAAGTTCCTCGGGGACCCGGATGTGTGGGACCAAGCAGAGAAGGTAATCACACTTCCTCTTGTCTCTCTTAAAAAAAAAACAAAAAAAAAATGATGTGAGTGGGGCTCATACCAAGGTCCCCCCGGGGGAATTAAGATGCTGATCAGAGATATTCTCCAGACGGAGGCTTCTGGAGGCACTTCACAGACGGGCCAAATGGAGAAGTGTGATTTGCGGACCCGGAGAACATTTATATTTTAATGAATGAGTTTTATTCAGCAGAACTGCTATCGGTTCAGAATCAGAAGCACCTGCGTGTCTCCCGGGAGTCTACGTCCGTGTTATCACTGTCTGCCTTCGCCGTGGAATCAAAGGCTCCCTCTGAGGAGCAGCTCTCTGTCTCACGTCTCAGGTCGGTCTCTGAGAGATCGGGCGATCCTCCAGTCGAACTCTCGCAATGAAATAATAAGATTAAGCGAATGAATTAATGATAATTACTCCTTATTTCTTGGAGCGTTCAGGATTAAACAGCAACTCCCAGATTAATCCGCCAGATCGACACATGGACACAGGGGCTGGATGAAGACGCCTGAAATATACTCTATTTTATCAGCAGCTCAAACGTAGGAAACGCCTAGTGTTCATTAATATGGCAGCCGATCCGAGGATGAAATGGCTGTTGACAGAGATGAAACATGCACTGAATCTTACCGCAGGCTGAGATTAGTCTGCACGTCTCATCTTTCTCCTTTATTTGATTTTTAGGAGTGTACTTCATTTCACCGGTGAAATATTCCAACCGCAGTGCTCACAGTCACTCGAGAAACTTCAGTCTTGCAGAAGAACGAGATATTTCTTTTCATGCCTCCACGTCCTCCACCATCTGTCAGCGTCGTATTTTAATCACATTGATGTCTGTGTTAAGTGGAACCGTCATCTTCCACATGCTGCTTGATGTCAGGGTCTCAAAATGGGTCTTGGGCTACGTTCACACCGCGGGCCAGAGTGGACTGTTCAGCACAGATGTGACCCAAATCTGACTTTTTTTTATTATTATTATTTATGTATTTATTTTTATGACAGTCTGACTGTCATTGGCCACACTCTCTTTTCCTTCCTTGATCACTCGTTTGTGATTTTGTCAGGTCACTTCTGAGCTGGTTCACATATATTGACATGTTTAACATCCATTCACATTTACTTCTGTCAACACAGAGTTGCTGTGTGTGACATGGCATCAGTCGTAATAGAGCATCAAGACCTGCAAGAGGCCAGAAAGATGTTGTCATAGGTCCATGTGTCCCACACGTTCATGCTTCAATAGGCGATAAAATGAGAGCATGTCACAGATACAAGGATCTAATCCTAATAACTATTCATGTGTATCCTGCTTTTTTCAGACTTAATGATCCCAGATTGTCATCGTTCTGTCCTCAGCGTCCCATTGTTCCGTCCTCAGGCTTGTCGTCTTCTGCCCGCTAGGAGCACAGCATTACTAATGACAGCGGGGGATATTTTTAGCATTTTATTTTATTAACGGTCAATCCGACGACCTCAGTGTGGCTTTAAATATTTAAGACTTTGCTGATGGACAGAACAGGAAAAGAGCAGACGACTGACTGAAAGGCCACAGTACAGAGAGCGAGCTGCCTCTGACTCCCAATAATCAGGTCTCAACATAAGGTTGATATGCGTGCGCTATATAATTAGCAGCAAAACAGTAGCGGAGTGAAACGGCTTCCTAATGGGTTGTTTAACAGCCGTTTGGTTGACCTATCACAAAACATTGTTCTCCGCGGGGAAGCGTTTCCCTAAATCCAGCGCGGGCTTTTTATGATTAATGTTTGTATGCACAACGGTGGAAAATTACAGACACAGAAACCTGACTTCTGAACTTGGCGCAGCTGATTGGAACAGAACCGGCCACCCTCACCTCATTAACTCCCACAAGCAACCGTAAAATATTATTGTGATGTTAACATTTCTCAGTCGAGCGATTAGTTCCAGATGAAGAAAATGTCAAGACGCTGCTCGCTTCTTTCTTTACTTGTTCGAAACTCTTAACAAAGCAGCCGCTGTTTGTTTTCACAGCAACTGGAGAACAGCCTCAACGACTTCGGGGAGAAGTGGGTCCTCAACCCCGGCGACGGAGCCTTTTACGGACCCAAGGTGAGTCCTGTGCTGCAGCCGTGATCCGCCCGCACCTCGAAGCGGCGGATTTTCCTCGCTGACCTCCTCTTCCTCGCCTCCTCGCAGATCGACATTCAGATCAAGGACGCCATCGGCCGGTACCATCAGTGCGCCACCATTCAGCTGGATTTCCAGCTCCCGATCCGCTTCAATCTCTCCTTTGTCAGGTAACTCGCACAGCGACTGCATTTTAATTCCTTGAGGAAATTCAGGTTCCAGTTATAACACCATTGTTGTAAGTGAAAATGGAGATCAGCGCTCTTGAAGCTCTAAGTACTCTTTGAGCTCTAAGCTGATAATTATGGAATTAAACGAAAATCAAAACAGATCGATCCATGCTGGTTTGAGCAACAAATTATTATGAGTTAATCCGTTTAATCTTATAGTAGGATTGAGTGCAGCACCTTTAAGTAGTCGCTGCAATTTCATTGTACTTTCAGAATGTCTTGTCATTGACAATACATTGACAATAAAAGCTTTCTATTCTATTTCACTCTACTTTCTCAATTAGTGGATCAGTTTGGTTATATAAATGATGCAGAAACTGGTAAAATTGTTCCCTCAGGCCAAGATAAGGTCTTTAAAGGCTTTTTGTTCCCCCTCACATCAATGACATTCGGTTTTCAGCCCTAGAGGACTAAAAGAACCAGAAAATATTCACATTTAAGAAACTGATAGAGGATTTCCACTTAATTTCTTAATTGATTTGTTGTTAATAAAGTAGTTGATTATGTAATTTAATTAATTAAAGTTGTTAAAGCTCTAGTGTGAAAGCAGACACTTGTTTCACTGTGCTGTATCTGTCCTGGAAAAATGGAAAAATAAAGAATGAGTCTCTGATCTTTCCCCTCCTCTAAAATGGTTTTGTAGTCACGACGGCGACGACAAGAAGAGGCCCGTGATCATCCACAGAGCCATCCTGGGATCAGTGGAGAGGATGATTGCCATTCTGACCGAAAACTACGGCGGGAAATGGTGTGTAAACAATCGAAAGGTTGTTTTGAATGGTTAATATTTGCACAGGTGCCTCGCAGGACGCACCTGGCCTGCTTTTCCCACCACAAATGTGTTCACAACAAACCTGTATGTGTATTTGTCTGTGTGCGTGCTGCGTTTCAGGCCTCTGTGGCTCTCACCTCGTCAAGTGATGGTCGTACCTGTGGGGCCGACGTGTGACGAGTACGCTCAGAAGGTCAGTGATGAATCATATTATATATAATGCATACAAACACTTTTATGCTCTCATGAGGATTTTTTGGTCTCATGGATCCAGAAGTTTATTGCTAAAGTGTTTTTGGCATGCACGCCTCACCAGATGTGACCTGCGGGGGGGTCACCTGACCAGTTAACTTCAATTAGGATGCCAGAGGATGGAGCGGGACTGGACTTTTTCTATATCTAATTAGAGTCAAACCATGGGAAGACAAAATGTTGTGGACCTCCATCCTTCTCAGAGTGGATTGAGATTTTGCTACAGTTACGTGATGTCGCTAGAAGACTTTAGGAGACTTACAGCTGAAGTACAAAACGGCCTTCAATGGAAACGCCTACGAGTTGCAGTTGTACATTTTAGAAATATCACATAAAACTGTTATGTAAATCCAGCTACTGACACTGTCAGACACTCAACACTTCTAAACCACCTGTGGTTCATCGCTCATGCAGAGACTGATGAAATCTGCCATTGTGGTGTTAATGTTGTGTTAGCATGTAATATAATAGCAAAATAGCTGCTCAGGCAAGTTGTTTTATACAATATTATAACTAAATGTTGGAGCCCAGTTGGGGAAAAGATGTGAGGTCAGTCAGGTTGTGATCAATAGTTGGAATAGATAGAAACGCCATCATTAATTATTAATGGCTTGTCAAATTGAAAAGCAATCGGTAGAGGTCAATCCAAATGATGGAGGGAGGTTAATTATTGAAACTCTTTGGCTGTGCCTCTAACTCTTTGGCCGTCCCTCTGGTTAATGCTGCAGGTCCAGAAGGACTTCCATGACGGCGGCTTCATGGCTGACGTGGACCTGGACGCCGGCTGCACCCTGAACAAAAAGATCAGGAACGCTCAGCTGGCGCAGTACAACTTCATCCTGGGTTAGTTTCAGCACACTCTTCCCTCTCTTTATCGCTGCCCCGCGTATATACTCAATTTGTTTTGTCCCTTTTGCTTGTTTCCCTAAAAAAGTGGTGGGAGAGAAGGAGAAGACCAGCAACACCGTGAACGTACGTACCCGGGATAACAAAGTCCACGGCGAGCGCACCGTGGAGGAGTGCGTCGAGCGTCTGAAACAACTCAAGAGCTCAAAGAGCCGAAATGCCGAAGAGGAGTTCTGAAGCCTCTCTAACCCGCATTCATTCACTCAGTAGTACTTTGAGTCCGATCATTTTAAAGGGCCGTGCGTCTGAATCGGTTTGTTCATGAGGGCTTTACCTGCCGGTGCCTCGTCTCTGCTTATTTGTCCTCTTTGAAATGACATTTTTCAGAGTTGACATTTCTCCTGTGTCCGCTGTCTCTTTTATCTGTATCACCGTGTCTTCGGATATCAGCTCTCCTCTTTTTTCCCACGCATACAGTTGTCCTGCTTATACAGAATTACAGCTCATATTAATAATGTGATTGGAGGCCTTTTACATATACATGACAAACTGATTTTAAAAGTGGGGAAACTGTCTCTAACAATTTGTTACAGTCATTTTTCTTCAGGGAATTGTACACGTACAATTTTGATAATAAAAAAAATCTATTCTTGATCTGCCTGTTCTGATTTTTTTTTTTTACTTTTTTTCAGTGATTCTTTTTCCAGCTCCAGTGTCTTTTCACTAAGTCCTGTCTGTCCTTCAGTTAAATCTGCGAAGGAATAAACAAAAACAGCTATAAAAAAAAAAGTCACAGCAATAGAGACACCGGAGCAGATCGATATCCACTGAAATCAATGCCTTAAACGAGGGACAAGAACACAGAGGAAAAGGTTTCTTTATCACACTGTTAATCAAATGTGTTGTTTTCAAGTCACAGCTCCAGTTCATAGTTGGGTGAAAGTTGAAGCTATTAGATGGTCTGAGACGGGGAACGTTTTTTTAACAAGCCCATGGCGGCGGCAGCTTGGACATGAGCCGGCGAGATAAGTGTCAGAAAGGTGCTAAAATGGATTCTCGCCATTACCTCGGATGGAAATGCCTCTCATTACTGCGTGCTTACTGAACTCGGAGACCATTTACTTTTGCTGTCTGCACCATTACGTCGAAGCGTGAGTGCTTAAGCATATTTTAATCAGTAATGGCTCTGTTTATTCCTTTCTCATGGGAGGAAATGGTTCCAATTACACCCAACTAGCTGGATGTTGCACGCGGAAGACGTCACAGATGAAAACAATGCTGTCCGTTTTCTTTTTTTTTTAATTTTTTTAATACGCGATCATTTATCTCCATCTGCTCTCGCGCTGCTTCTGCTGCCGCAGACGCGTTGCGCCTCACTTGCAGTTGTTTAACAGTTGGTTTCTGCTGTGACATCCAAAATCCCCATCTCCGTCTCAGGTTATTAGTCAAACCACTAGTGGGTGCTGCATCTGTGCGTTTGAGCTGCACAGCTGGATCAGAGTGGAGTGGTGAGAGCAGCAGTCTCGCACGTGGGGTGGGGGGTTAGGCATAGCTCAGAGCCAAAGCGGTTTTTATTGTGATTTTAAAGTGATATCGACACAAAAGACAGGCAGTGTCACACACAGTGCTTTTGTTATATTTATGACACCTTGTAGTATGAGTATTAATGAAGCTCAGGTTACCTCCAACCCCCAGCTCTGGCTGCAGGGTATATTTGTATGTGCTCACTGCTTCTTGCAGAAATGACCCTTCTAAATCATACAAACGTCTCTCCCATTAATTTAAGTAGGCACATTAGCACTGGGGGTAAGAGGGAAAGATTTTGCAGAACCAAGCGCCCTGAGTTTGAGCTTGGGCCAAAGAAAACATTGCTTTTGGCTCCTTCACAAGTTACAAGTAATTAAATAAGTGAGAAGCCATCAGTTACTTTGGCCAAATTGAACTTTTTAGCAGCAAATAAAATCTTTTCACAGATTTAATTTCTTATGTCGGTATATGTTTTATGTTTCCAGAAACACGGGTCCTTATGAGCTCAGCAGCATAAAAAATCATGTACTGACAGTTTAGTTGTCTATGGAAATGTGAGACTGGAAAGTAAAGCTGGGCGGGGGGGGGGGGGGGGGGGGGGCCTCAGTGTCAGGACGTCCTCATATCAGATCTGACCACAAGGTGGAACAGCTGGACCAGGATCCTGTGGGAGGGGGAGAGGAGTGGGACGAATGTCAGTGGAGTGTGGGAGAGAAAAACATTTTGATAAGGGGTTAATGAAAAAGTCAATGAAGTAGGAGAGTGTCAACAGACAGAGCGAGACAGCCAGAAATCTCCTGGGATCGTGCTGGGCTGCTGCCTCTCAGCCTCCCAGTGAATCCTCCTCGTATGCCTCACTGGCAACCTGGCCACGAAGGGTCACAACGCTTCAGTGAACTGAGCAAACTCCTCTTTCTGTGAGCCGCACATGCATTTTAAGGTATCGATTCACATGTTAAAGACGTCGCGGCAGTGCTGCTGCAGCTCCTCAGATGTTACTGGGATGAGTCAGGGTATGAAGAGCTCATCGGCTTCTCTTCACCAGGTTAAACTGAGGTTAGTTCAGAGCTGTGAAAAGGTGTCGCTCCTGTGAGCTCTGACTCACTCGAATTTTGTGAAAACTTGTTTTAAAGACATTTCAAGGTAGCAAAAAGCGATAATGAATTATAATACAAATTGAAATCTGTTTATTTGACCTCCTACACTAATCAAATAATGTGAACTCCTTTAAAGCATACTGTATGCAGAAATTTCCCTTCCTTCTCTTGGTGTCCTTGCTTTTGTGTTTATTTTCCCGCATAACCATGACAACTGACAGCAGTCACTGCTGTTGTGTGTTCACTCTGTACCATGAATGTAAAAGGGATTTTTTTTTCCCTGCTGCATTTTTTTTCCAACAGTGACAGCCAAAAGCCTAAAAGCCTCCCCTGTGACACACTCATGTTCCTACCTTCCCTCCACCCTTTCATCCTGCAGCCATGTTGCTTCTGGACCAGAGAAATGCATATTTGAATGCTTACCAACCATTTTGTTCTCCCGAATATTTCCCTGTCTCTGCAGCAACTCCTTCCTCCCCCACTACACACACACATACACACAAATGCACGCATGAACACTCGCACACACACACGCACACATGCGCACATGCATGCACACACACACACACACACACACACACACACGCACAGGCACAGCCTCCTCCCGCACCATTACCCTTCTGCATAAATGCAACAGAACCCCAAATTATGGTCAGCCGCTTGTGAAGTTAGTTTTGCTTGGGAAAACCAAGCTGCCATCTTTAATATCATAATGTTACCAAATTATATGGTTCTAATTGGGAACTGTTTGATCACACTTTCTGGCATCTGGAAAGCAAGCGTGTGACCTTAACAGGCTTTCCATTCATCTCAAAAACTATGACCTTTCGCTTTTTTGAAGCAGCATAAATTAAGTAAACCACTTTGCACCGCGGGCAGAACTTCGCCACCAGTCACACCCTGCTCGTAGCCAACAGCAACAACTCGCTGTGATGTAGGTCTGAGGCATCTGTGCACGAGACAGCTGCGTGTCAAGGCAAACCGAGCGGTACTAAAGTCCTGCAGCTGAAAGCGATCATCCAAAACAAGGCCGGAGACGATGTAGAAGATGCTAAGTTGACATGTTCCCTTTTTTATTTTTTTTCTTAACAGATGAGGATCTGAAGTAATATCTGAAATCTCTGAGGTGACCCTGACCCTGACACCACCCACTGTGTTTGTGATGGTCATTGGTCTGGACGTGACTGTTGTTTACATCTTATTTTTTTTCTTCCAGCTCAGCTCAATTCATATTTGTGTCAGATCATTTCCTCATTACTTTTTAGTTTGTGTTCATCCATCACTTTAAGATGATTAATTCTGCTTTCAGTGTTTGGTTTTGTGCTAGACAGGATACTGTTGACAGAGAAACTTGTTGAGTACTTTTCTTATAAATGTATGTGGGTGGCAATAAAGCTGAAAGGCCTAAAACCTACAGCTGATATTTTCAACTATTAGCGCCTTTAACCCTCAGCATTTGGCTACTTCAAGTAAATTTTTAAACAATTAATCCATTAGATTATTTTTCACCTGTCCATTGTTTGACTTAAAGTATACAGCTATATTTTTCTCTATGGTAGAACAAAAAAAAGTTTCTTAGCAATTTTTTTTATGCAAAAATGTATTGACTACTTTTAACAAAGAACTTGAACTTTTCTGCTTGCTTGCTATTTTTATTTCCATGCCGTCATAATGGTAGTTTGTGATATGAGGTAAGAAAGTGCTCTACGGCCAATATAGCACTTTATTTGTCATTAGCTCTGTATTTGGATATTTATTTTCCTCCCATTAACGCCATATATCTATAAAATGAACTCAAGCTGAACTAAAATCCACTTCCTTTAGCCATTCCTCACGTGCACCTCAACAATCTTGACTCTAAAATGTGTCCGACCGGACATTTTTCACAATGTTGCTGTGAGACATATTACTCCAACAGGTGTTTAATAAAGTTTAACATTCTTGGCTTGCAACTGCTGTAAAAGCAATTAGCCCCTGACACTTTAAACCCCCGATGTCTTTTCCACAAATCAGCATTTTAATTCTCGGCCGCAGCGCCTTCGGCATCACGGTAGCAGCCGGTGTGCGTCTTTGTTGCTAATATGCTCCTTATGGTAAAGAATTACGTACTCTAAATCACCCGTATGCTCGGTCCACCTTCCTTTCATGCTAGTGTTTGTTGAAATTGGCAGACAGCATGAGTCTAGCAACCTCATTAGAGCCATGCAAAGCCCATTACTCTGCTCTGTCCAAAGGGAATGTCACCTTTTTCTTCATTAACCGGCGAATAAGAGCCGTTACCCACACTTTCCATCTCAGTGTCGGTGCTGCGCGTCCAAATGCAAACTGACTTGAGCTCACACAATCAGACAGTTCTCCAGATTTTCTTCTTTCTACACATTGTGAACTCAAAGCACAAAGCGATACTATGACCACAGCATTTTCTTGGTAACTCTTAGCCCCGATAATCCTCCCTGAGCGGTTCAACTGTTACTTGGCCGTTTCAGCCGTGAATTCCTCCTCTCTCACCTTGCTTTAACTCAAACACAGGCTCTTCCTTATATGCAGCCGGCCAGATGTTTGGGCTGGAAGTCCTCCACAGAAGAGGCCTCTGTGGTATGCATGTACGGTTGTTGTTTATCTAAATTGTATTTTTCTCTTGAACAGCGCTCTTTTCCCCCTGCTCTCAGGGGTGGTTTACTTTAGCCCCCGAGGAGGAGGCACAGAGAGGAAGGGCTTTGCCAGCATACCCACAATTCACCGGTGGCTGATGGAGCTGATGAAGTTGGAGCTGACAGCTGCATAAATCACTTGCTCATGGTGCTAATAGGTGGCAGTATAAAATCAAGCACGGACCACCCATGCTGCGGTTGCAGGAATAGGAGCATCGAGTCATATCTACCGCACTGCACTGTACAGCCATCCGAAACACTTAACCCCCCTCTGGCCGCCCGGCCTGTTCCAGTCCAAGGGGCTCTCTTAGCAACACAGGAAAGGCCCGTCTGGCATCCGCAGTGCAGTGATTCATATTTGGCACTTTCATAAAGGTTCCAAGCTGCTGGAGTTTTTTCGGGCCTATTGTCAAGCGATTCACTCCTCAGTCGCCCTTTTGGAAAAACCTATAAACATTTCAAGGCCAATAAGTGAACAGGAGCCTGCGCTTTTTCCTCTTTCACATGAAGATCTCAGCACGTCGTAGGATACTTTCTTTTTTTTGTCTTTCCCAGCTCACAGTGACAAGAATGAGCTGCAACCATTACCCTGAGTATTTGTCTGTGTCTGTGTGTGGTATATTTTCATAAGTGAATGGAGACTTGCTTTAGCACATTGAACGGAGCTGCTAAAGGCGAGGTGTGAAGGTGGCTGTACGCGGGGCCTCTTCTTTTGTAAAGGGGGGAGATAAAACACAAGCAGAGCATGAGTGGGTGGACCCTTGTTGCACAAAGAAGAGCATATTGCTCAATAACAAGGCCTGGATTCCTGGGTGTAAGCACAACAGAGCTCCACCTTGGGAGCAGGGCCCCTGTGCCATCGGGTTTGACCATGCATGTGGAGACTGAATGGAGACCCTCTCCCGACCCTATATTTTCACCATGCTGTCATCCATGTCCCACGATTATCTCACATGTGTACATTTCCTTGGAATCCAGTAGGATATATATGTGTAAATGACAGATTTTATATATCCTCTAAAACACACGTCCAACTTTCGATTTTCATGTTATGTCTATCTGCCAGTATCTTGATATCATTTTGTGTTTTCAAGCAGTTTTGAGTGATTTATTTTTCCTATATGACATCTTGCCTGAGGTTACACCTATAGTAGCCGGATATCTGGCTGTATGGCAGCAGTGTAAACAATCTGAAGATTGACATTGTTTCTTTTTTTCAACATGAAATTGTTTGCAGACGTAGATGAGGATCAACATTCCTCTAAAATCCCCTTTATATACATTTGTTAAGTCTCATATTTACTTTCTTTTTTTGCTCCACCATTGGTCTCCACCAGCCTCTTTGAGAATCTAATCAGTTTTTCTCTTTATCCATTTTTTTTTCATTTTCCAGCCCATTGCTTGGACAAAAGAAGATAATTAAGTTTTTAATTATGAACTTTGTTTAAAACCCCAAATCTATTTAATTATTATTGAATATAACAGATTTTTCTTCCCATCTTTTGTAGTAGTGTAGTTTAGTAGTTTTAAACATTACTATTCACACTTCCCACGCAGATAATGAAAGAAGAAAAAAATCCCAGCTTCACAACAATCTTACGCCACTCTTTTTAGTCTCATTATTTTTTCCACCCTCCACTAAGGTGTGAGATGAGCTCAAACCTGCCAAACCGCACATCTGCTTTAAATGTGAGTCAAGATAAAAGCGAGGTCCACACTAATTATTTCGCCAACAGAACTTTTTCAGACATTTTACCTGAGGAGTTCACCCTCCTGCCCATCGATGCGTCCGCACTGACCACACACCTTCACCTCTGGCTCTGATGCACTTAAACCTCTACAAGGTGTCCTTTATGGCCTATAAATGGCTTGAGGTCATCTCTCATTAAACTAGAGTGTGCAGCAAAATGACTCCTGGCTGTGTTGGCGATAAAGCCTGAGTGTTTATGGCAACTACCTGCGCTGCGCTCTCGCTCTCTGCCCAGGTGGGCTGACGTGGGGAAAATAAAATAAATGATGCTGGTGTGGTGAGGCTCTGTGGTTTATGTTAATGTGTTTTGCTTGAATAATGATTTCAAGGTTTTATTTTTCTAGATTTTTTCACGGATAATTTGCTGTTTGGGTGAACTTTATGAATAACGATCTATGGTGTTTTTGCATCTGAGGATTCGTTGTTTGATTGTACAAAAACATGACCTTGAAATGTTTCAGTGGTAAGCAAACACAAATTTTGGTTTTCAGCTGGACTTAACACAGGAGTTCAGCAGTGCAGATATCTAGGTTTGCACTGGCATTCTTCCTCGTGTTTTCCTCATTTCACTCATCAGAGGCCGAGCGTGGTGGATGTTGCACATATGAATTACCTGGTGTGCGACTGTGGACACGCAGCGGTTTGTGGTGTGTGATCTGCTAAGAGGGAAAACAGAGTTTCAGTCAGCGGTCAGACAGTTCATACAGAGGGGAGGCCACGCCGGGCCTGTTAGGCTGACCAGTGACCACAGCTTAGTGTAAATGGCAGGAGGGTGGTTACTGGAGGCTATTTATTCCACCAGTATGCATCCACATATCATATCAAAGTGGCTGCATTGCTGCAGACTGATATAGAGTTGAATGACCTGATACTAAAACACTTTCAATAAAAAAGTGTGGGATTTGTGACATTCTCACTGTTCATGGAAAATCAGAGCTGAAAATTTTGCAATGGTTGACACTGTTATCTTGTCTATGTGGTGTTTCTTCCAACAGTCCAAAAACATGCATGTTTAAGCCAGCTGGAGACTAGGTGAGTGTGAATGGCCTATGTGTGTGTGTGTGTGTGTGTGTGTGTGTGTGTGTGTGCCCTGCGATGGACTGGCAGCCAGACCCCAACAACACGAATAAGGTTTTCATTGATGCAAAAGTGGTTCCTTCCAAGGATTATGGATATCACCGCTATTTTCATGCAGGGTTTAAATCCACAGCTGTAGGTGATTCATTACTGAGCGATGTGCTCGAATGTAATGATGTGTAACAATGTTTTTATCGACACGTTTTCCATTCCAGCAGGCTCAATATTTAATACGAGATTACCTAGATGCTGTCATTTACCATGAAATGCAAAGGAAGGAAACGCTGTGTGTGAGAAATTGAGTCACTTCTGAGTAAGACTTCACAAGCGTCCACATTACAGGCTAAACATCCCTGTTGTTCCCACACAAATTTGTCTCTGGGGAAAGGGAGTCCACTTCAGCAAGATGTGCAAGAAAACATTAGGATGTCACAGTTCAGTTTTCCTTAGAAGAAAGTGAAAACAAAGAACACAAAAATCTAAAAATCTGTAATTGCCGATATGTAAACAGCTGCAGCAGTCCAGTGTCCTGTCTGCGCCCGGGTGTATTGCTGTTAATAGGATTGCACCCGTGACCCCTCGCCCCCCTTTTAACAACACATACCTGTTGGCAAAACACTGAGCTGCTACATTTGAGTCAATGATTTTCTCCTGTGTAATCTTAAGCTTTAAATAAAAAATAATAATTAAAGAAAACGCTTCTAATTGCCACACGGTCAACAAGGGCGTCCAGCTCTAATACCGCCTGACCTGACATCCCACCCAGGAATGACATCACGCCATGAAGACGTGACCTCATCCTTGACGTGGAGCACTGAAGCCATGTTTTTTTTTTGTTTTTTTTTAATGCTGTCACGGGAAAAGGTGACTGCACTCACCAGAGCCAGACAAAAGACTCTTGTTGTCCGACGTGGCCCTCCGCTAATTAGCTTTTGGAATTGACAGCATAAATATTAAACTGTCAGACTCTGCCTGTTGGCAACACCTTCCTGAGTGAGTCACTGGCTGCCGAGGTCGAAAGGAAAACAACACACTCCTTCTCTGAAGTGAGCAGTGTCCAGTACGCACCTTCACTTTCTGTCCTCCTTGTGCTTGTTAAAATCACATAATATTACACGTCTGTTTTTCATATTGGCACATTTGTTTCTCCTATTATCGCCAACATAGATTCCATACCAAACCTGACAAAAATAAATTAATTTTTGCATTCACTTTAACTGATGTGTTCAAAATCAATCAGCATTTTAAAGAGAAACTGAGAAAGCAGGTGATCGAGCCGGAGACTCTCCAACAGTGAGAAATAGCAGTCCCTCTGAAGCTGACTAATTAACACACAATTTCTTATCTGGTGTAAATACAATGATTTGCCTTTCAAGAATGCTACATACCAGGAAACATGTTTCATTTAAATTTCTGTACAGAAATTTCTGTCAGGTTCTGACAAGTTTGATCAGTCCTGGATATCTAAGACTGATGGCTATGTTGGTATCTAAGAGCTTCTGAGATAATTATGAGCAGCGATATTTAAAGAAGACATACCCATGATATTCTGCATTATTTCTTTTGTTTTGTGTCGAAATGAAAGCCGACATTTGTTCGCAAAAATTACATTTTCCCTGCCGCTGTTTAGGGGTTAAACAGGCCATTAGCCATAATCATTTTCCAGACAAAGCCCTGGATTGTAGCTGAGGAAAGGTTCTGCCTGCAAATCTATCACCAACGATCTTTTCAGATGAGCTTGATACCTTGAGTCGGAGGAATACAGCTGTATTGACGGGCATAAAACCTAAACAAACTGCGCTGACAAGACAGAGAGCTGTGCAAACAGAAGATTAGAGGAGAGATGAAAGAGAAAGGAAGCTGCTCCAGTCATTCGTTGCCAACAGAATGTGGTTTTTCTTTTTACCTCTGTATCCAGTCGAGTGTTTCCCGATGCTGAACATACTGGAATCCGGACTCTGAATGTAGATTATTTTTTTTATATCACAATAGACATATAGCAGCTTTTGCACCGGAAGTTTACAGTCCGACTAGATACGTCATTCTGTGTCTATTTATCAATGGAACAAGACCTGAGTAGTGGAGAGGAAGTACAGGAGTAGCTGTCTTAAGTTAGGTCTTGGTTATGATTTAAAAATTGAAGCAAATATCGCCCTAAAAATTGCACCAAAATGGGACTCATTTGCATGTTCAGACATGGGCAGTGAAATCATTACTTGTGTAAGGTTTGGGGAGCTCAACTGCAGTTTATCCAGGGGGAGGCCTGGAAGATCTGTAGTATTTTTGTAAAATGTACTGGGTTTTTTTTGTTGTTTTTTTGCTAGAATATATTCTGACTTCTTGATTTGGATCTGCTTCAATCACTAGCAGGCTTTGCCATCACTATTGTGCCTTATCAAACATCAGGAAATGGATCCCTTCGTGGATAACAGTTCACAACTTGATCAAGAAAGTATAGTGCCCGTTTTTGAATCTGGTAATGGTTAGCACTCTGGACTGGCCAGGACACACAAGCAACATTCATTCTCACACCTATATGTACTGCCATCTTCTCCAGCATGCACACACACCCATAGAGGCAATTCAGAGTATTTGGTCACCTTATTATGAATGCTTTTGGACTACTGGAAAAAACTGGAGAAAACCAGAACTGTAGACATGGGGAGAACATGCAAACACAGAAGGAACCTAGGTCCAGTTGGGATAAGACCTTGTTACCGCCAAAAGAAATGATATATACTATGCTAATTCTCCAGCTTGATTTAAGGAAACTCATATAGTAATAGTATAATCTTGTGCGTTTCGTGTTAGTAAATACATCCCCCGATGGGGTTCTAAGGGCTCCATAATATCATATTGATCAATTGCTTTGAGCAAAGGTGCAGAAAAGTCCCTGCCTGCTCCATCTCTTTTTGTTCCCAAAACCTGGAGCCAAATGATACCGGGACTCGAGCCATTCATTACTGGGCGGGGCACAAACACAATGATTGGGCGCAGAATAAAAAAGTGGAATAATGACTTTGTATGCTATTATGGGCAATTTTGAGTAAATGACTTGGAACTTTTTGTCATCACCCTTTGTCAGATTTCCAACAACAATATGCTGATTTATTGGTTGTAAAAAGACAAAGTAATTCAAACATGCTGTTTTGGACTGTGGGAAAGTGGTCTATAAAATGTGAGAAAAAACCCAAATCCTAAACAGTTAATGAATGAAATAATCAATGACATTAGTTATCACAGCTAAGAACACAAATTAGAAAAAAGAGAGAAATAGAAGAGTTGGACATGATTGCTTTTTAATTGGATACACAATAAAATATGTGTCCCAAACACACGCAAGCTTTTGGCTGAACAAAAGTTCTTGAAACTGAATACTGCACTTGGTGTGTCTGTGTATGTGTGTGTGTGTGTGTGTGTATGTGTGTGTGTGTGTGTGTGTATGTGTGTGTGTGTGTGTGTGTTTGTGTGTGTGTGCCTCTTCCCATGATTTGGAGGCATGAAAGGACGCACAGTGAGTTCTCCTGAAGGCTCCTCCTCTTCAGTGAGGCAACAAAAGTGCCCATCGTGTTGTTTGGTTAGTTTCGCTTTAACCCCCACATCCACTGCTCCATCACGCAGCAGCCAAACACAAATGAACAAACGCTGTCAGGCAGAGTCGGTTGCTAAACAACCAAGGTAGGCATCCTTGGAGATTAGCGGCGTTGCCCTGGGTCTTTAGGACCCCAAGCTGTGCCGAGGGCTGGCCACGTCCTGCCTGCAGAGAAGTGTGACAGAGAGACCTGACAGCTCTGCTGCCTTGCCCAAGGACACGCTGTCACCGGGGCATAATAAGAGAGGACTGAGCGGTCCCCCTGGCCGTCAACAACACCAAGGCCCCCGCAGGACGATTAGAAAGAGCTTCCCAACAAAGAGGTGGCCAACAAAAGACCCATGTTAAATTAGGCATTTAATTCAACACTCGGTCACAAGGGCAAAGTAATCAGAGAGGAATCGTAAAAACATATTAAAGGAGGACAAGGGGAGACTGTGTCAGATAAGACCACAGTGATGACTTTTGGTTCAGGGGAAGAAATAAACCAAACACAAGCTCCAGAGGGGGACAAAGAATCACTGATAGATGAAGTTTGTTAAAAAAAAAAAAGAATAATATTGTGCAACAGAAAATAAGTGCCCGAAGTTGCAAATCTGGTCTATCCTTTAAATGGAGCAATGAAGAGAAGACGAGCCGCATTCATCACACATTTTAGACTTAAAATTATTCCTCAGAACATCATAGAGTGATTTTAGATTTGTAAATATTTCCAACCACAATGTAGAATAGCAGAACAGGCAACAAGGACAACCAAAAACTGTCTGTCTAGGATAGGACCTGTCTTGGATGAATCTTTAAACCATCCTGCAGTGCCAAAAAACATTTGTGTAACATAAAAATATATAGGATTAAACCCAGAGTCAGTGGGACACAAGCTCTGCACACAAACTCCAGCCTCTCTGGGACAATAGGCCTGTACCTGGTAACCTGTTGAAACTTGTAATCTCCTGAAGTGTGTCACATTACACAGTGACACACCAGCACCAGCGGTCTGCGCCTCAGGGTCAGGCCTCAGAGTAGAGGGCCCAACGCCTCTGCCATAAAAACACGATATATGACGGGGGTTTAAAGGAATGACATCAATGAAGTCATCTGGCATGCACCCGTTTCCTCAAATCACAGTCTTACGGTGCCCGCTCAGAAAGCTTCTGGATTTGCAGTTGTTGTTATTTTATGATTTAATTACAAAGTGTAAAGCTCTGAGGTACTGCATGGGGTTAAAGGAGAGCTGCTCTCTCAGCGCTTGTCGAGCAGGGGGATAATTATAGGGAGGCGAAACCTCGTCAGAGTCAGAGGAATTCACCCTGATTTATTCAAGAGTGAAAGGACTCCTTGTCAGCCTTAAATAAATTTTAATTGCAGTAAGCTGTCTAACACAAGAGTCCCCCCCCCAATCCCTCCTCCCCGTACCCTGGTGAGTTGGGAACTTTGATTAGATTACAAAAAAGAATTGAAGGGGGAGGATTGAGGATGCCACAGGGGTCCCCCAGACTCAAAAACTCACAAAATACTTCAATTATTGTCAAAGGAGTTTTGCTCCTAAGCAAAAAAACTAAACACACACACACACACATACCTCAGTAACTCTAAAGTTCAATCAGGTCACATATCTGATACCGTGTTTTAAGTGTACTAACAAACCGGAAAAGTAATCACAGCTATCTTGCAAGTGTTTGTACACAGAAGTAAAATTGATAAGAAGACAAAGCCTGATTGACACAGAGTGGAATGTCTGTTTCCGATATCCTTTGGCAAAACAGCCTCCTGCCCTCATGTCTCGCTTGTCAAGTCATGTCGTGGTATTTATTGGTTTGATCTTCCAGATTTGTTCCTGCTTTTTTTTCCCTGTCTTCAAACACCTAAGGATTGTGTGCATGTGTGTCACAGCCTTCAGGTATAACTGATGTATAACTTCCTTGCATATCCAACATATATGAGAGATGTAAATAATATCAGTCAATGTCTTCTCCTTTATAGGCTGATTGGCTAATGATGTGGTCACTAATTTGACCCATAAATGACTCTCACATAAGTGTGTTTTGATGCAGTTTAAATAATATCAAGTAATATTTCGAAAGGAATAAGTCACCTAAAATTTGTGGCAACAAAGGGTGACCGACACCCTGTGTGTGTGTATATGTGTGTGCATGTGTGTGTGTGTGTGTGTATGTGTGTGTGCCCTGGAGAAACAGGCCAGTAAAAGTTTTAAATGAGCACTAGACAGGTGTCAGCAGTCTTTTAGGAAAGACAAATCTGTCCACAGTATTCGATACTTTCCCCTGCAAAGTACAGGAAGAGAGAGTCTGGGCGGACAGGGACGGAGATAGAGATTGATGGATAAACGAAGAGAAGGGGCTTGGTACGCCTCAAGAGGAAGTGTGGAACTACTACAATGTTTTGTTTTCTTTCTCTTGTTTATTCTCTAGTCTAGCCCTGTCTGCATGTTTGGGGACTATTCTACACGCCATCATCCATCTCACTTTTCAGTGTTATTAAATCTTACTGTAAAGGGAGCAGTGTTTTTATAGCTACACCCAAATGTTTGGCTCGAACTAATGTTGCAGAACAAACTTTGGCACCATCTTTAATTTCAAAGCTATAGGCACTTGGAACACTGAACAAAATGACACAAGTCATGGAGACTGTAAAACTTCAACATTCAAAAAGCTGCCTTTTTTCTTTGCTTTTTTTTTTACTCGGTCTGACCCGAGTTTTTAAGACCCCTCTCACAAGTCAGAGCCTGCTGCTCAGCGCTCAGGCCCCGGGGAGTGAGAGGGGCTGATAATTGAGCTGCAAGGAATGGAGGGAGGGCATCACATATCATCCACAATGAGTCCAAAACAAAACTCCTGCTAATTCTCCCTCCACTTCTCAACCGTCTCCTGCTGCGGACGCTTCAGGACCGAGTCCAAGAGTCCTGGAGTCCTGGAGTCCAAGAGTCCAAGAGTTTGGGGAGAACCTGGACCAGATCTAAAGTAGAGCCATTTAATGTTCCCCGCCTGTTCCACAAGAAAAGCCAGGCAGGAGTTCAAGCTCGTTGGGTCTGGGATCATAGCCACTGTGATTTAAATTCATTCGTCATCTATTTTCATCTATATGGCCCACACAGGCAGAGAGAGAAGACAACTGTGTTGTTCCAGTCTACTTGATCTATCTTTAAGAGAAGAGACTTCTGTCTCCTCATGTGCTTTTGTTAATAATGTAGGACACAATTTAATAGCTAATTACAGTTTGCTTGACTATGCACTATTTATAAAGGAGGTGCATTTGATGACATTTTGATGAGCTGTTTGTGGTTTTTCTCAAAGTTTCTCAAAGTGGACTCAGTCTGTGAACACAGAGAGGGTGACAGCGCAGCAGTTGGACACACTGGGGTATTTTAGGACAAAATGAAGCCACTTGATGTACTCAGCCATCTTCACTTTGTCTGTAATTGGAAGTTCCTACATAGTTCTGAAAACTTTTTGCTATTACAACTGTACTGGTGAGTCTGAATTTGTAATAGAAAGAGACGACCGTGAAGTAATCAAGCGAAGTCACAGTCAATTGAAAGGCTGAATGAAGTGAAAGGTCATTACTCAAACAGTCGTCTTCGAATTTCATTTTATTTTCTCCACTCAGCATGATAGACAAGGCGTTCAGTGTAGTGCAGGGACCTTGAAGCTCTGACCTTTGCCGGTCACTGCGGGATGATCTTGGTGGCGATGAGCTTTGAGGCCACGATGCTGACGGCTGATTGATCTGAGCCTGTCAAAGGTTTCGAAGCAGCGTCTCGTGACCTTCGCCGCCGCTCTGATGGCTCAGCAGCTTGTCTCAACACACGGCTCATTCTGCAGCAGCAGCTGCTCCTGTCAGCAGGGTCGCAACCTGCGCCCGGACAGGAAAGAGCCTGCAGGAGCTTAACCACTTCTGCATCTCACTGAGCGCTATCTCCCTCCGCATCTCAACCCATTTCCTCTCTCCTCCTTTCATGTGGATTTAAACGTGGGTGTGGCGTTGCACGCCACATATCTGCATGCTTTAAGATGGACTGGGCCTGATTTCTTATTTTTATGAATAATATTCAGGTTCACTGTGTAACTAGGACTACTTAGTTTCCTTTATGTCTGACCTCCATTTTTTAGCTCTGTCTGAGACACTACGCAGCAGTCAGAAAACACAAACTGTGTCTCCAATACAGTTTTATAAATGACAAAATACAGCCCCAACTTGATTTGTTTCCTTTGAATGGTGATTTACGTATGAGTTGCAACTCTGGTTACTGTAAGTCTATTCCTGTGATATCCCATAATTTCTGTAAAACCTTGTTCCACAAGACTCCACTTTGAGGAAGATGGATGTCCAAAACATTGTTTTATTAGATATTTTAATCATATTTAGAAAAGTCCACCTTGCATCTTTTTGTATTTCTCAGCTTTGAAACCATATTGATTTTTCAAGGAGACGTAGTGGAGATATTTGGGTTCGATAAGCCTAGCCCTCCCGATGTGACGTGCCGATGGAGTGCGGCAGAAGGAGAAAAGAGGAAACCACGAGTAAGAGCAAATCCCGGGCGTCTCTGTAGAAAGCTTTATCCTGCCTCCAACTAGATCCCTTCCACAAAGGGGAGCTTTGACGGGCTGATGTGCCGGCTTGTAATGAATATCACCGACAACATCTTCACACCTCCTCCTACGCGCCGCTGAAGAGGCACAATGGTTATGTCAACAGATGCTCTGTTGGCGTAATAGCAACTCTGAAAGAAGTGCGTTGCTCCACATACAGCACATCGTATAATCAAAACAAGAAGAAACAGACACGCATCTTCTTGTAAAAACAAACATATTTAAGATTTTTACAGTCACTCCTACCTGTTTCTGTACGCTGTGCTATGAACTCAGGTCATCTTTAAAACCTCGTCCGAAGACGAGTTAAAATCTGTCTCACTGCCTCTCTTTTACATCTGGAAATGCAGTTGTTGAATTAATTCCCCTAATTTTGCACTAAGATGACAGAGAAATCGCCCTTCGCTGCCATCCTCCTCAGCTCACGTGAGGCTTTTTAATAATGGTGCTATTTTTCAACCCTCCAGCATGGCACGAGTGCTGCTAGTCATTATCCCACGCAGCTGTTTCAGTGGGGATAACCTCGGCTCTCACTGGCCTGTCAGAGAGGGCAGCCCCTTAACTTGAGATCTTCATTGATGCTGTGCATGTGCAGGTAACGGCCAGGTCACCTCACCCCCTCCAACTCCCCCCTCACCGACATTCATTACAGCTCTTATGGGGCATTTACAACGCTCAAATGGTCACTGTGAATGACACTTTTAACAGCCAGTTCTAACCTTTTCCAGTTTTCGTTTCATGACATGAAAAATGACTGTCTTTTAACACTGACGGAAATTGTTCTGGAACAATCGTTTCGTGTTAGTTGGTTAGTTGGGTTTCCCCGCTGACCATCTTGACAGAGTGCTTCCTACCTTAAGACATATATATATATATACACTTAAACACATTTCTCCATCTGACAACAGTCTAATATCCCATTTTCCATATTGCGATTTTGCCATATTTCATCTCACGTAACGTTTCGGTGACAGTGGAATCAAATAAACTTAACTTCTTAAGACATTTGTTGAATGTTTTTTAGAACATGGAGATGAAGTAGGTCTTAGAGAAGAGATGTGGTTGAGAAAAAAGACATGGACACCTGAAGAAGCTGGTCTGAAACGAAACACCTCACAGACCAAGTTTCAGCAAAACTACTGCAAGCGATGAACTAAAAAGCAACTGAAAGTCAAACATGACACCAATGTGCTGACTGCACCTTATCCTCATATGTACTCTTTTAATTTACTCCTTCTCTATTTTGCCAGAGCAGAAGGACCTTCGGCTATATCCTGCTCAACAAAAGGAACTTGTTCCAGGAGAGGCACAATTAAAGAGTGGGAGGCAGGAAGATTACACACAGGCTTTATAGGTACCTCTAAATGACTCAAAAGCAGACTATTCACCAGCTGGTAAAATTATCCACCATTGTCACGAAACATTCAAAGCCAATCTTCCCCTGTAATGCACACACCTCGTCCCACCCCTCCAGCTAGGATACCTCAGCAGGGGTTGCATAAAGTCGAAGGGAGATTGAAAATAGTTCTGACGTTTGGGCAAAGTGAAAAAAGCGGTCAGTCTGGCTGCTGTCAGAATAGATAAAGCCACAACAGTCTTCAAAAGTCAGGAACATCAAGCACAGTAGATTAGCGCGAAGGAATTGGGTAATAACTCTAACACATGACATCTTACCACTTTCCATCACGTATGCGACTTCAAAGGGGGAAATATGGTATTTATTGATGGGCCCATAATTCAGTTCTCCTCTAAAGCAGGTCAGATTTCATTGGACAGGGCAGAGAGAATAGAAACCAGATGATAAGAGGCCTGGGCCCCCAACTCTGGCTGAGCATTTGCTCGAGGCCTGCAGGTTGCCGGGTCGAATCCTGATAGGGGAGAACTCCATCCTGCCCGGATCACAGGGCAAAGGAAAATAAAAATATAACCTCGAGAACAAAATTTCCCAGCGTTCATATCAGGAGTGCTACACATGGGGCTTGTTTTGTGTGTGTTCATATCACATAAGCATGTGTTGCCACAATATCAGTATCTATACACAGTGTCTAACACCCTCCTCAGACTTCTTCAAACCATCTTCACCACTCCACGTGCAGCATACGTAGAGTTGTCGTATTCGGAGATAAATTTCAGCCCAAACACAATTGCAGTCCTTTTATTCTAGATTTACTGATTTGATTAAAATAATACGTTCCATCTATTCAGATTGATTGAGCTGCTCTGCAGTCTTTTTCAGGATCTCCTAGCAACTGCAGAAATACCCCCCAGAGTACAACCTCCGGTTTTGGAATCACTGACAGTGTTCATTAAAATCTTCCAACCCTAACATCTTCAAAACTAGCAGCTCAAGCTTTGATTAAAGTTTCTCCTACGCAACCAGAAACATAACAAGGCCACCAGGTATAGTCATTATTCTCAGCATCGCTCAGTCTTTTTGTTCCACTGTTATTTTTTTCTCCGTACTGTATGGACATCGCCCCACCAGTGGCGTTAGTACATATCTTATTCCAACACACAGCTTGTAGCACATGACTTTCGACACGTGACCCCGGAGAGGAAGGGAGGCAACAGGCCTGTGTGAGCCATCCATCCCATCCCACTCTGAACGCCAAAGGGATTTCCACAAAGCAAACACTGGTTAGCCTCGCTATTTAGTGTGGAGAGCCACCGCAGCCAACAAGTTCACTTCCAAAAAATAGCTTAGTCTGCCCCTGATAGGGCACTGGCGTGTGTGTGTGTGTGTGTGTGTGTGTGTGTGTGTGTGTGTGTGTGTGTGTGTGTCTCTCTCTCTCTCTCTCTCTCTCTCTCTCCCTCTCTGTGACTGTGTAATCCATATGATTCTGTGTTGGCCCAGATAGTTGAGGCTCTGAACAATTTGCTGGCACAGATCCAAACTGGATGTGGTTTGACTCTTTGCTGTAGATTTTTTTTTCCTAAAAGAGGGGAGGGGGGTGAGGAGGAGGGGATGGTGGTTTGACTATCAATTACAGTGGCTGGAGCCCTGCAATCTGAGATTGTCTGTGATTCATCATACTATGCCTGCATGCTTGACTGGTATTCATGTTCTCTTGCAATAATCGCCTACGGATGAACAAAAAAAAAGGGAGAAAAAAAAACCTCATGTCTTTCTGTTGTTGTCGTCGTGTCTCTGCCTGCTGTCAGTTGTTTTCATACTGTATCTGAGCTGAGCTGTAAAACTTTCAGTCAGTCAGACTGATGTTGGGAGGACAGGATGTAAATGAAAGCCAGGTCCTTCCACACTGTAAAAGCAACATTCGCCCTGTGACTGTTTGGATGCAGCTGTTTGCAATGTACTTTTTTTTTTTGCTGAGCCCTCAGTTGCTGAACTCTTCCCACGGATAAATTAGATGACATGATGTTTCCAAGGCAGTTTTTCATTGAGTTTGATAGCAGAGCAGTTTCCAGCAACCTACAGAGGACAGAACATCTGTATTAAGTGTCAGGTTTATCTGTCAGAATCATGTGAAATGGGGTATATTGTATAAACTTCCTATTTTGCAGTGATTCTTCACAAAAAGAAATCAAGCTAACAACCGCTACACAGAAGGTGATTTTTTTTCCAGTGACAGTAGCCTCAGTGTGTCTGAATGTAGTAACATACTGCAGTTTCAATAGCTGTGTTTCTTAAAAGCAAAATTTCAAAAAATTTGAACAAGTGTAATTGGTCGTTGCAGGTGTTTCCATTGCAGGGTGTTTGGCAAATGAAGCGTAGATGTCGTAGAGCCTAGTCTCAACCACATCCCATAATTCTTGTGAAAATGCTCTTCCATGGCTTTGGAACAGTGATTTTAATTACTTCTGTTGCCAAAGGCAATTGTTGAAATGCAAAGTCCTTATGAATGGCAGTGTCATGTGATCATGTAAACCCATTTTCATGAGAATAGAAAAGAATATCCTTCTATATGCTTTCATGATACACTTCTCTATTGACACAACAGAGAAAGCGCCTCACAAGTGTATAAATGTTGAAGTGGCCATTTCAACTAGTAACTGGAAACCCGACTAAGAACCGGCAAGATTTATAAGGATTTCCCACCAATCCATTATCTTACCTGTCCTGTATGTACTGGTGGTATGTACTGGTCTGCTGGAACTTATTTCTTAGGACAAAAGACAATCATTCACACATCATTCACTCACACGGAGATGTAATTTCTCCAATCAACCCAAACATTAATGATTTTAAATTGTGGGAAGAAACCAGTGTACCTTGAAAAAACTCATCCTGAAATTTCACACAGAAAGGCCCAGGATCCAAATCATGGATCTTCTTGCTGTGAGGAAACAGTGGTCAGAATATCAATTATCTTTGCTTCATTTGAAAGGAACATGTATATCCCTCTTCTTCTACTCCTAATGAAGTCAATGATGAAAGCAACAGCATGAAATTATGTCACGCAGAGGCATCCTGTGCCTGTGTTACTAATCATACTTGGACACTTTCTTAAGGATCGACTGAGCACAGTCTGAATGAGTGTTGCATATGAACAGTGACTCTTGTACTGTACATGGTGTGGAGTCTTTGATGCAACCGCTCACCTTAGGGAGGGAAAAAAAACGAACCAAAGTGAACAAAGTGATTCAAATCAGCGGATGGTGATTCATGATTTCCATCTCTCCTCCAAATCAGATGCAGGCAGCAGCGGACACCGCTCAGCAGGGTGTCTGCACTCTCAGACCAGGTGCATGTCTGGGAATCTTTCACACAAGCCCTCATAGCCACGTGGACAAGAATTCCAGCAAGCTTATTCACCTGGATTCCTGGTATTGAAGGTGGGAAATTATTGGATCAGATGTGAAAGAGAAGTATCAGCATGTAACGGCAACAGCATGTGAAAACCACTTTGGATTGAGGTTTTCACTTCCTTGTGGAACTTTGATGTTGTGACAAAACAATGCATGATGGTGATAGATTTAATATTAAAACAGTATTCAGTGATAACCGATACTGACACAGTTCTAATCCAAGTCGGATTGAGGTCCTTTCTGTGTGTAATTTGCACATCTGTGTGGGTTTTTGACAGTTACTCCAGTATACTTCCACAGTCCAAAAGCGTACATGTGTAGGCTGGGTGACAAGGGTGTAAAATAATGGATGGATGCATGAAAATAAACAAAAACTGGAAACAAAGTAAACTTAGAATGTCTAAGAAAAAGGAGTTATTTGTTATTTTTGAAGTTCCTAAGACATAAAACAATCCTGAGTTAAAACTTTCCGATGAATCAAACCAACGGGTTTAACCCTTCTTTGAATAGAAACAACCTCACATATGTGATCACATGTTCCTGGGCATATTCTTTGATGTGTTTTAAAATATAATCCCCTTTTTTTTATGTCAGCTAATAAATTAGATAATTCATTTTTAGCTCTGTTTACTTTATAAAACGAGGTGGCGAAATCCTACGGTTGGCTGTTTTCAATTGAAGGAGCCACATCCACAGTGCTCATTAGAGAACAGGGAGCGAGTAACCCCCGAAGACCTGTCAGTATCTGCCCTGTGAAACAGTCATTCATGGGGCATTCTTTGATTGCTCATTGGACAAATTAATATGGAGCGAATAACAGGAGGTCTTACACGAACACATGGAGACTTGGACACACACACACACACACACACACACACACACAGACAGAGCTTCCCGTTAGTGCACGGGCCTCTCATTGTGCAGCTCAGCCATCTGTCTCTCAGCAGTGGGTCCTTGTTACCTGTTGTACTCTTTCTTACCCCGCTCATTCACCAATCCATTCTCAGTGCCAGCTTTCCCTTTCACCCTCCTCCTCCGCGGAGACTTCTCAAAGAGCATTTCTCACAGAAAGACGGATCCAAGGGTCTTAAAGAGAGGATAGGCTTTCTGCACTGCTTGTTTAAATTCTACAGTACGTGTTATTAAATCTTACAACCCTTCTCGTTTTTTTTCTTTATTACAGTGATTTAATCTAAACTGTAATAGATCTGCATGGAAGTGGACTTCTTTAAGTCCTCTTAGGTTTCACGTGTAGGCCACGTCACTGTCAGAGCCTCTAGCGATGGGCGAGGTGCACATTGGGAGCGATGGGGGACAGATGCTTCTCCTTACAGCATGGGAGGGGGTAAAACCCGCTGCCCCCGCTCGGATCAGATGCTAAGTTTACGTTGCACCGCTCGACAACAGTCTTAGAAGTCGGCTGGACGTCCAGACCCGCAGCATATGGAGTTGGTTAGAAGCTGAGCGGAGAGCCCCGGGCCCTCTCTCTGTTTCTGTACGGGAACGAGAGGTGAGCAGTCGCCTCAGCGAGACGTTTACCAATCACCGCGGGCAGCATAAAGCTTCAAAGATTACAGTCAAAGTTAATGTTTTTTTGTACGTGAGAACAGAAAAGCTGGCATCTAATAATGATGAAAGGATTCCTGAGAAGGTGCTTTAAGTACAAAAGCTATGAGGTGTGATGGGGGCTGAATGTGGGGTTAATATTCATGTTTAAAAGTGTGGTGTTTGATGTATTATGTGTAAATTATGGAAAAATCAGCAGGAGTTCCACTGACTTCAGACTTTCATATTCCCATAGAGGTTTGGTTGAATTTCTGTTTCTGTTGTCTCACAGTTCTTCCCAAAAATCATGAGGAACTGTTGGCGTGTGAACCTTTCTAACGACCCTTAGTTAACTTGGCACCTAATGCAGTCATTATCATTGAATAACAGGAAGTTAATTTTCCTGTTCCTAAACTACCCAACCTTTTCTGACCAATGACCCTTCAGAATAAGAGGTCGAGGCCAATTATAAACCGGCTGCTAATAGTGCCTCAGTGAGTCCAGATGTTGTTAGCCTCCATTAGTTAAACTCACAGCTCCGAGTAAATGAGCAACAAACTGCACCAGAGTCAAAATGTGGAGACAGAGGAAAACATTGTTTGGCCTGAGCATCGGAGCAAGACTCTGCTCTGTTGTGTAATGCAGTTGTTGCTTATGCTGCTTTGAATTAGACCACGTTTTATTAAATCACTCTGGCAGTTGGGTTTGCTGAGCCTTTTCTCTGATTAAGGGATAGCTTTGTATTATCACAAGTCCATCTCAAAACAGTACTCTCATGCAACATATCAATTGAAAAAAGCTGCTGGTCTCTCATCAATGCTCGGGCGTATTCCTACTGACGCACTTCCTTTTCTAATCAATACAACAACACTGGGGCGGCTCAGCACAACAAACAACATTTTTGTTTAATTTTGCGAAAACAAAAACAGAAAATGTCTCGAAATGTCACATTCTCTCATGTTCTTGCATGTTCTCCTCATGTGTTTTCTACATGGACTCCAAAACCTTGCTGATGTTTGCTTTGACTTAACATACACCCGTATACATGTTTGTGATTCCTGTTTTTATTCTCCTTTTCAGTTTATTTGTCTCAAATGGCTGCTAATAAACACTCCACTAGGTTCTCCAGCCAGTTGTTTTCTTTTTCTATGTACAGCCTGGTGGTGCTGGGCAGGTTGCGTCTGTCGAGTTTGTTTTTAGATTTTTTTTTTTCACTGAAAACATTTGGGCAGCAGTGGCTGGAAAAAAAAGAAAAGTCCTGACAACAGTGGAGAGTGAAACGAAAAAATCTCAGAGCAGAAAACCAGAACAAGACAAGACAATAAAATGTCCATTTAAGAGAGTGTTGTTAGAAAATATTGATTGGTGTGGTTTTAGCACTGATAAACCAAGTTTAAGAACTAGTGAGACCTTAATTTACTTGTGTTGACCCTAATTCCTCATTTTGGAGGTGACAGCACTACTAAGTCCCCACTTTGCTGTAAAAATGAAAAGTTGAGGAAAACTTAAAATTTCAAGCCAACTTACTGCACTTACTGCAGCTTTTTGAGTTTTGAGGTCAACTCTGAATTTTAAAGGTTATTGTGAAAAATCATCTTTGATTGTGCCAACTCATTATATTTTGTGGAGACAATCTATTTTTCCTACATTGAAAAAAAAAACTTCCAGTTCCACTTGTTTTTCCAACCACTAAAAGAGATGATGACTAATTAAGGTAAACAATAAAAAATGTGTTTAAATGTCACATTGTGAATGCTGCCATATTTCCTCAGAGAAGGCAGCAAACCCCTGGAAACACTGGTTAATGGAAACCTTCATGATTTCTATCTATGATTTTGAGTTTTGCCACCATTTCCAGTTTTACATAAAACCAGTCATGCACTTCATTGTTATAACTGTTTTCATTTAATTTACAATTTGCTTTTCATTCAGTTTACTTGCAAATCATATCAAGGTTGTGGCTGTGATGTGCTTGTTTTCATGTTCACGGGGTGGATCTCTGTTCAAGCACTGAACACCTTCTTTCCGTCCTGACGGGAAGAGAAATGAGAACATGGCACAGTCCGTCTCACTCCTGTCCAAACAAACATTACGTTTTGGAGTTTGTATATTTTAACATGAAAAGGGAGACGCTGCTGCAGACACATTAATTCCCCGCTGGACAGTTGACATTTTAGTCATCATTTGGAAAGCCGTCTCAAACTGTGTCATGGCTCACACATTAAATGTGAAAGCCTGGAGTTGGATAACATCTGCGTTTATAAATTCTCTCACTGCATAATCTGCAAATCTCTGGTGGTTTAATAAAAGTGATTAAACTAAAAAAAAAAAGAAGTTTTACGTTTTGTCATGCGAGAGTCATGTTTCTTGCTGCTTCCAGGGTTTCAGTGGGTAGTCCATGAACGGTTTATGTGCTCTTTTGTTTGTTTACTGTGGTTTGCCAGTCATAAAAATAAAGTCAGCTGAAGGAATCTCACGCTCGTGCCCGTTCTCCATGTGCGTTTCTCCCTCTCTCCATCTCTCTGCCTCCCTCGCTCTCTATACACACACACTCTTGGCCGGCTGTCAAACCCTGGAGCCATTTGGACCGTCACACCCAGCCTCGGCCCGAGCTGAAATTAATTGCTGACTAAAAAGGCGCCTAGCAACTCCCTCTCTGCACAGCAAAAACACATCAACAGGTTGTCACTTGTGATATCAGGCGCGTTACCTCCTCTGAATTATAAGGGCTGACACTTGTAAATGATACACCACCGGAGGAATTTACATGACCTCACCTCGTGTGCCATGTTGGGAGGAAATCGACTTCAGAACAAAGACTCTTATATGCATCTTTGGAGAATGGGAGAGTTGTTCTGAACTGTGGCACAGAGGTGCAACATGCACAGGTCTGCGGAGCAGAGTCGCTGTGATAATCCACCTGATTATCGTTTCCTTTCATGTCTGATGTAAACACAGTCACTGAAGTCAACTTCCAAGATGCTGCACAACGATGGATTTCTTTTCTCTTCAGTTCAGTGCAGAAATAAAGTGCAGCGAAACAGATTTTGCATAGCACACACGCAAAAAAAAGTCTTTCAAGATGATTTAACCCACATTTGCCATTTTTTTCCATGCAAGCTCTGTTGCAAACTCCCACACAAACAATTGTGTTGATCATTCAACTTCACGACAATGCAAAGGGAGGAAATTATTTACCGTGGTACAGTGCAAGCCTGTCTCCAAATTTCATGTTTATGAACTGATGTGGTTTTTATTTTGAAGTGTTTATAATCAATATCTTTATTAAAGCAGTTTGTGGACAGTGATTGGAGTCAGTAAGGTTATTTCAGATTATAAATCAGTTTGACTTATGAGTCAGGGAGGGGCTTCTCAATTTCCTGGGGGGTCGTAAAACCGCTTACAGTGTTGTTTTTACCCTCCGTAATAAAACAATCAATCAATTAGACTTGATTTGGCACTTGTGTGTAACACATCGCAGAGCATGAAGGTAACCAGCTTGAGTCTTGCTTGCCCTGGGGGTATTTCTGTGTGTTGTTTGCATGTTATGGTTTTCTGTCATAGTCAAGAGACATGCATGTCTAGACCGATTAGAGACTGAAAAATGCCCCTAAGAGTGAATGTGAGAGTGAATGAAGTGATTAAAGACATATAGCCTTACATTACATTGATGCTCATTTAACCTTTTTTAGCCTAAATACTTCAGATCGGTTCATTAACATGAACTTCCCATATGTAGTCATGCACTCTTTTTTAATGATCTGCAATTACTTTCTTTATTTACTCAAACGTAATCTATACGGCTTGCTTGGTTATCCCGGTTTGATAATATCGGATTTAGCGGTCTGATTTGTGACTCTTCTGCTTTCCCTCACTATCACCGTGGCTGCCAGCAGCAGTCAGCTGCTTTCAGAAGAAAAACCCAACGTCCAGCTCCCCACTCAGAAGCAGACAGCAGACATACTGTAGCATTCAGCAGACAGACTCCAGCCCTCAGGAGCCCAGAGAGGACAGCGTAGCACCTGCGTCCTCCGTGAGCTTTGGTTTAACATTCTTAAAATCGCTCCGTCTGAGGTTGAAAAAGACGATGGGCTTGGTTAAATATTGAAAACATGACCACGTGCTTTGTCTTTTGCTGTTACCACTGACTTGGTCAATATTTAAACAAGAGAGAAATCCTTCCCTGACTTACACCGAGTGCTTGAAACTGAATAAACACAACCACACTTTAGTTGCCTCAAGTGGTTATTTCAGAGAAAACAAATAAAAAGTGCTGTCGATGAACGTGTCACTGTCACGTTCAGTGAGAGAATGAACTGTTGATATACTGTAAATGCTTGATCATGAACATGTGATTTTTGCTTCACTGTTTGTGTTTCTCTTCTGTTTTCTGTATACGGTTAGGTGTCACTTTCAATTTATTGAGATTATTTTATCTGTCTGATAGACAAGCTGAGAAAGAGGAGAGAGAGAGATAGAAAGAATTTAGTATATGAAAGTGATTTGGCACTGACAAGCCCAACATGCCATGTCCCCTGCAGTCCGCGCAGGGCTCAGGAATGCTCACAGTAGGAAATTGAAAACGGACTCATACATGTAGGGTCAGCGGAAATTAAAATAGTCAAGCATTCGGAGGCCCCGATTCCAAACCTTTAGGAGTTTTTGTCTGAGACTTTTTTATTAACCTGCATCTTTGGGTCCGAGGAAGGCTTATGAAGTGCAGATGGTCCCTGAGGCTAAACCATGTTTGAAATGGACCACGACAGCCCCTCTCCTTCTCGGTTACTGCTCCGACCACATTTTGGTTTCCTTCACACCATTCTCATTACGAGACGTTACTTCCGTGTTCTGATGTTTGTTGTGCAATGTGAGCACAAAACCTCCTCAATCCAAACAGGGTTCTCTCTTCGCTCTCTCAGTGCTGACAGTGGGAATTCCTCCATAGACTTTGTGGCTCTAATTTTCACTGGAAAGACAACATGCATGTCATGACAGTCTTTCCTTATCTCTCCATCTCCCGCTGGTGCTATCTTCCACTCCTGGCAAAGAATGTCTGCTGCTGCGTCAGGATGTGCAGGCGGAGGGGGCGTAACGACCAAACAAGGAGAAAAATAGAGCGACAGAACAGACTTTACCTCTCAGGTTTTTCATGTGTAGCAAGAGAAAAATCAACTGTTTTCGTTTCAGGTTCTGTTGTTAGAGATTATGATTGGAGGTTGCTCTTTTTGGAGCTCTGAAAACCTGGATGTGAAATTTAAAAACAGTGTTTTAATCTGCTAGTTTTAAAGCTAGTTTTATTTCATTTACATGTTGAACTTGTTTCACTGTTTCAGCTTTTCCCATTCAAGTGTAATATGTGCTTGTAAAAAAATTAAATAAATAATGTTCAAGGTTATGGATGATAAAAATAGAAAATCACTAAGGACAGAGGGTCACAAAAGCTTTTACAATTGATTGCGAGGCAGGCACATGATGCCCAGAAGCTGAGGTATCATCACAAAATATCTTATTTTGTAGCAGTAGCAGTCATCATCAAGCATCTGATATGTTTGCATGAGATATGACACAGTCAAGAAAACCTCATAGCAAGAACGCTCAAATCTGTGTGCCATTGGTTTTGTCCAGGTGTTCCTCTGTCCTCCCACAGTCCAAAACACTCCAATCATGTAAATTGCCACTTTGTGTGAGTGAAAGAGTGAATGCAGAACCACATAATACCATTGGTACTAAGTGACTGAAATAATGGATGGATAGAAGGGATTGAGTTTTTTCAATGCTGCAGAAGAGTTGAAAATGGAAGCTCTTTGCCTTTGTTTAATATCATCATGGGATTTGGCCAGGTCAGCCCTTGAAGTGGCCTCAGTATTTTTATATTCAAGTCTCACCGCAGTCATATCCAAGTTATGTTTGGAGTTGCAGAACCACATGCATGAAAAAGTTTTACGCTTGGCACCAGTCCTGTTGGATGGCTCGCGTTTTGTTGTGAAATGGGCTCCTATTCTTCACTTGTTTCCCTCCCCAGTTGCTCTGAATCACTCTGTCCACTGTTAAAAGTTACAAAAGTGCAAAGACTGAATTGGTGTCAAACAACCAAATTAGAGCATGTCTTACAGGGATGGCATTTGGAGCCTCAGGCCTCGGTTGACCTAGGGCTGCTCTAATTGTGTATTCATTAACATTGTTTAGTAGCTGGAAGGCCCGACTGTAGCCCTGACAGCTCAGGATCCAGGATCGCACCCAGGGAGAAGGACGATGCTCTAGGGTATCATGGGGGGAGATTTTATCTATAGCTCCATTCATGGGGAAATATTTGTGTCCATTTGGCGGAGGAATGGCGCTCTCAGTGGGCTGAGCCAGAAGATAAGAGAGCCGACTAAGGGCAGGAGGCAAGCTAATAGGAGGGAGATTTCCCATGGCTGGTCAAACCACTAGCAGCTGGCCATCTGCAAAAACACTACAAAGCATGAAAACGTGATATTCCCAACAAGCTTAGGCCATCATCGGGATCACATTCGCAATTCTAACTTTTTTTTTTCATTGCCTCAGGGAAAGTATGTCTCTGGGCTCCACAGAGCAGCATTAAGTATTATTTGTCACATAATTCCTGTTGTGGCTCAAAGCTGAGTTCAGAAGTACGGATTTAGCCCCAAATACTGCAGCGATAATGATGATGAACGCGGTGTTAAAGTTGCTGATCTGTGTGAAAGCAGGAGTTTATTTCTCTGAACGATCTAGGCTGAAAGAAACAAAACAGCAGTGTTGAAACGGGGGTAGAGAAGTTTACCAAATGTCAGTTTTAATCAGCACCACTACTTCACAGGACGTGAAAACCAAAATCTAAATAAACATACAGTATGTACTCCAATACAGAGTGGGGGAAACTGGATTGCAAACACTGATTTTGTAAGGTTAGGGTTAGGGTTACTTTCAGTGTTACTTTCTGAAAATATCTTATGATGTGAAAAGATACATTGATAAATAGAAATATAATTTAAAATAGAAACAGAGGGCGGTCATGATGACACGATTCTAATTGTAAATTAGTAATTAGCTTCTTAACTCCCAGAGCACGCTAAAGTTAAACATCAAAGCCCACCACATAAAAATCCAAACATGCAATTAGAATTAAAATACTGATTAGAGTGAGATTTAGTGTGGAAAAAGTTGCGCGTACACACACACACACACACACACACACACACACACACACACACACTCACTCACTCACTCACTCACATGGACGTATCCAAAGCCACCGCCGGAAAGCCTGTGGTCTGCTAGAGAAAAATGTCTATAAACACGAGTGTGGGTTTGCCTTGGCGAGAGCATGTTACTGTCTCACTCTTCAGTGGCTGTGTAAATCTTTTCTGCCTGGTGTGCTGTGAATCTGTGTTTAGCCCTAAGCAGCCCTCGATGCCAGCGTGTTTTTGTTTTTTTCTCCAGCCCCCCCCCAGACGACTTTGCGGTGCACAATCGTTTCGATGTTTCCCGTCTCTGTCAGTGGCGAGGCCTGGGGCCAACACAGAGATGGAATATAGAGTCATACGCCAGTCAGACTAACGGCCCCGGCTATTTCCTGTGGCGCGGCACAGCGCGCTGGGATTGGCCTCCACTCCTCTCCTCTATGAGAATCTCTCTGTGAGCAGATTTGGTGCAGACCTGTCCTCTGTTTTCACTTAAATCAGCTCTTTTCTCTGTGCTGTTTCACATCACTGCTGCTCTACCTTCCAGTCTTCCTCTCTTTCTCTGCCTGCCTGAGATGACTTGAATATTTCTGCCTCATAACATGAATTCTAAGTGGATTTGAAGCTGCGGTTAATCAGCGGTTATCATTTCTCTGACCAGTGTTAATTTAGTGGGGAAATCTGACCGCAGCGAGGCCCATTTATAAAAGCAAATATTAAGATGGGCAACGGTTTGGAGACTCCTTCAGCCAAAGAAACCAGGAGGAGAAATCCAACACGGGCTGACGAAAACATATTTCTGCTTTGGTTATGTGGGGACACCACCAGAAGAAAGACTGTGACTCATCTGGGCTCCTGACCTGCAGTTAAAGGCAAAGCTGAGATCCTGAGAGAGAAGTCCCAAAACCAACACATCTGTCATACAGAGGACTCGCACATGATGCACTTTACTGAACATGTTGCACCTGCTCTGAAAGAGTCTGCTGCAATGATGAGAGATGTGATAGTCCCTTAACTAAAGTTAAGATTATATTGTGGATAATTTTGGACAATTTTGTATGTTGATTGTTGTCACAAGTGCTGCAAGATGAAGAAAAAAAAACGCTGTGGTGAAAACATTTAAGATTTGAGGTCCCAGTTACGGTGTAGGTCTATTCGAAGCAGGACAACTCAACTTCAATTTCAACTTTCCTAGTATTTGAAATTACGTGAGGAAAGTCTTAAAATAGGTAGAGAAAAACTTTCAATTCATATAGCATCACACCTAAGCTCTAGAAAACAAAGAAAACAAGACACTGTGTGTCTGACAGTTTTTTTTCTGTAACCACAATGTTTATTTATTGTCTTTCATTGTCAGCTATGATGACAGGGCTGAATTATGATCTGTTCAGAAATAGGCCAAATGATAATTTTGCCCTCTCTTTAATCGTGTACAGCATGATTACACATCTTTGCGGTCAGATGTACAGATGGAAGGGTTTGGACTTTTTCTTTTCTTTTCACATCTTTTGCAATTTTGTGGGAGTTCATACAACGTGGCATGATAAACATATCAGATAAAAGCACATTTTCTTTTCTGCCTGAAGGCGGTCACAATGTTCCACACTGCAAAAGTAAAGCCACCCACTGTGTGAAAAACTACTCAAAATAGTTTTGGCCTGTGATGCTCTGATCTTTTATGTCTTTTATTATGCTGTGTCTACACACTATCGATCTATAATGTATGTACTGTTTACACACCTTAGGGCAATTTTAGAGCTTCTGATTGGCTTAGATGTGCATGTTTTTGGACTGAGGGAAGAAATCAGAGAACACACAGAGAAAGACACAAGGGGAATGTGCCTATGTCTATTAACTACACAGGAAAATACATTGTTCTATGAGTCAACAACTGATTTGGCATCATTTTGTTTGGCCTCGAGTCGAGACGAGCTGAACTTTTCCTCTGCACATGGTTTTCACTGCTGTCACTTTGTTTAAACACACCTGGTTGCAAATGCTGTGCTGAACCCCCGGGGTGACCTGCAGCAAAGCTTTTTCCTCCATGAGCCAGCAGCTTTGGATAATTAGGTATCATTTACAGTATGCTTCCCAGTTGAAAGACCTTCACAAACAAAGAGCTTTACGGGGATCTGCGGGGGTTTGCATCGCTTCACTGTTGCTCGCATTCAAGGTGAGTGAGGAGCACCGGTTTACTTTGGCTGGTACACGGAGCTCCATCAAGCAGGAATTTGAAAGAAGATCAGAGGGTTTCCACAATGCGGTCACTTTGTTTGATTGGACTTAATTCCACTGAGTGCCACTCATTTGCTTTCTTTTGTTCGTTAACTGTGAGTGGCAAAGACAGTACAAAAGCTACTCATTAGACAATAGCGTCTGCTGAGTGAAGGCAGTCACATGATTTTTAAATCCACATTATGCCACGTGTGCCGGCTCAAACCTTAGGCTCTCTTCATGTACATGTGTTACAAATTATCACCAGTTTCTTTACGGCTGCAAACTCTCTCTCTACACACACACACACGCACACAGAAGTTACTACAGGAATGACAAGACAAACAAAGTGACAAAAGGTGTTGGTAGCAGGGGCTAAGATAATGCAAGCAAAGGGTTAGAGAGTTAAATGTGGCCCTGTGCCCTTTGCTCTTCTCCTCACAGTTTTGTTTGTTTAACAGCATTAGATCCTGGCTGCTCTTTAGAAGTGCTAAAGAGGGAGGGTGGAGCGGGTGTCAGGAGGATGTTCCCTTTCCTCAAACCAAAAGGTGGCATTTGCTGTGCAGGATTTTGGCTTTTGAGAGGAGGAAGAACGTTTATAAGTTGAAGCAACTTTCAAGCAACAAGCGTCACATCACTGGTTGATGCATTTCTATGTTTTCATACCCTTGTAAACTCAGTATCTTTTTCTTTTGGGGAAAAAAAATTAAGGCGTCTAATTGCACCCCATGAGAAACTGTGATGGTTATTTTTCTCATTATTCTCTGAGATAAATTGAGGACTTTATTGAACAAATGACAGTTTGTTTTATTGTCTCATTGCAGCCTGGGAAAATCAATGTTCATTTAAAAGCACAAGGCTCCGGATGAAAAGAATGGCAAATCAGTAGGACCAGAGGGTCAAAAAGGCTGTTTCCATTCATCCTGAGGGAAAAGTTTCTCACTGTCACAGTCCTAGAGGCCAAGGTGGCATCGCAAAATGTCCTGTAACCATCATCAAATTAACATGAAATACAACTAATTTAATAATATAACTATGAATCAATGTATGGGAAACACAGTGATTAGGTGAATAGCACATTACCTCACAGCAAGACAGTCTCCAAGTTATCCATGTCTGGATCCAGTCCAAAAACATGCTTTGAAGTTGTTTGGTGAGGGTACGTGTGATGAACTGGCGACCTGTCCTGCCTTCAGGTAGTTTTAAGGTACAGAAAATGTATGAACAAACGATGTATTATTCTGTTGTAGCCGTCCAGTTAACACTATAGATAGAAAACAATGCCTCCAAGGACCAGTAAAGCCACATGTTGCAACACCAATGTCTGCATATAAAAATATATTTGTAGCTGTATGAGTGACGAGCTCGGTGATTTCACCTCTGGCAAAGGCCACGGCTCCGACGGTGGAAAACTGGGGTTTACGAGGAAGGAGGCCTGCAATGACTAAGTGGGGGCACCTCTGTCAAACTCTGTCTCACTTCTCCATCTCATAACACACACTGCACCCTGACAGTCAAAGATCAACACTGGCAAGGAGAGTTTTTGCTGGAGCCGAACGGCGGCTGCACACCTCATCTCTCAGCAAACGCAGCATGTCGCCACCTTACAGCGACGAGCCGAGAGAGGGGAAGAGAGAGAAAGAGAGAGAGAGAATGGAGCGGCTGAGAGCAGCCAGCTGGCCCATTTTCCCTCCAACAGAGTAAGTGAGAATTTAAATAAGCCCGTCTAGGAATGTCTCAGATCTATTAAAGTGTAGACACACAAGCTTAGGGAGAAATATTGTCCCCATTAGCTCAGGTTTAGCATCATCTCCTGCTAAATAGTCTGTATCCTGTCACACCGGGGGAGACCAGGATGTATGAGAAAGTGCCGCAGGAAGGTCCTCGATAATTGGCAGCCATCTTAAGCAATCAGAAATGATTACACCGCGCTGCGTGAAATGATTAGTTTCATTAATAATTCATCTTCCAATAGTTTTCTTGATGAATCGATTAATTGCTAGAGGGGAGACAAATTGACATTGCAATTAGCCGTTCCCCATGGAAACATCTTCAGATGATTTTTTAGTCCTATTAAACCCTGAGATGAAAGCTATCTTCATATTTGGAGAAATATTTTGTAGTTGCAGCCGAAAAACACTATTGACTAATTGTCTCAATTCCAGTGTTGAACATGCTGAACAGGAACTTTGTGAAGCCACGAAAATGCCAAGGAAAAAAATTGAGATTAAATCTGAAAAGGTTTTATGAGGCAAGTAATTAAGCCTATGTTCAACTTGAAAATCACCTCAGAATACATATGGAATCAATGAATGTGGACTTGGCCTTGGGTGAATTTCCCCCTAATTTTCAGCAGAAAGTATATTTTCACAGCACTGCTGTTTTGTTGTTCGGGCAGCATAAATGTTTGGGCAGAGCTGGGCGTTGAGTGTGCGCAGGTATCTCATTAGGCTCTTTTCTTCTGTTGGTTTTAACCGCCAACCAAACGAACGCAGCTTGGCTTTGCGCCCACTAAACAAGCACTAATGTCAAAATTAAACATTGTGGTTTCCACCCAAAACTGAGGCGCACACACACACACATCAAACAGATCAGCAGCTGAACCTGCACCATAATGCTCTGCAATTAGTTTGTGTTTTGTTTGATGATGATCTCCTCCACCCGGGGGCTGTTTCAGCAACACGATGCTAACCTTGTGTGTATGTGTGTGTGTGTGTGTGTGTGTGTGTGTGTAACTGGCACAGGAAAACATAAAACCTTGTCGTTGTGTTTCTTAGAGACACAGTGTGAAAATCAGCTGTACAACAGGTTGACTGAACAAAAGCCTGTCAGCTTGAAAACCACAAAGAAAAACAGATTCATTTTTTCGGGACGGGTGATGTGCATTAAAAGAAGCAGACTCGAGCATACTGTAATTATATGTGTTTGTATATATATATATATATATATATATATATATATATATATATATATATATATATATATATACACGCACAATGTTTTGTTTTTTGTTGTTTTTTTGTTTTTTTTGCCAGAGAGAACCTGCTGATTTATGGAGAGGAGAAGGACTGATAGATTAACGCTGCCAGTTCGCCTCTGAGGCTTGAATGCAAAACACACATAAAACACTGTGAGAGGCGGTTGAAAGCAAACAACAGACAAAAAAGTGAGGGCTACAATTATAGAGCACGAACCAAGCAAATCTTTTAAAATCATCCTAAACAGCATTTTTTTTCCAACTAGAAATGGATTAATTCAACATGAAAAATAGGTTTTTCTTTTTCAAAACTTCCACAGACATCATTAGATTTTTCAGTCGTTATTAGTTGGAAAACAAAAGGGAGACTAAAGGTTTCAGCTTCAGCCTTTGAGCAGGAACAGGGAATAGTGGAGAGTTGCATAGCAATGCAAAGGTGGAGGTGGATGAGAAGGTCGAGAAAACATGGGATCTCAACACAGATGTTGTTTCATTTCCATCAGAGAGTCACCGCTGTGTAACTGTGACCAGATTGTTTCATAACCTGAACCAAACTGTTTGTTATCGTAGCCATGGTAACGATGCTCCCCTACGTTTAGCCCAGGGCAAGTCACTGTTCGGTCTACGCCCCTAAAAACTTTAAAGTCTTAAATGTCAAATAGAGGGGAGAGGACATATTTATCTCATATTTTATCCTCTGGCAGTAATTAGTCATGGTTTTAGAGGCTGCAGAAGCAACATTGTGCCTTTGTGGTGGATCGCAGCAAGAATATTATTCAAGTAAAACTGTGGGAGTTTCCATGTTCTCCCTTGTCTACGTAGGTTTTCTCCAGGTATTTTGGGTTCATCCCACAGTCAAAAAACATGCATGTTTATGTTAATTGGAGACTTTAAATTACCTCTAGGTGTGAGCAAATGAATGAATGGTGTGTGCTTGTGTCCTGCGAAGGACTGGACCTCCCAGCCTGTAGTTAGGAATTTGCTTTGTCTTTCCATTTTTTAATTACTTCAGCAAAACTGTGAAATTGAAAGTTGACCATTCAATAAGGGTTACAGCTAGTCTCATTTATTTCCTGTTCTCAGCAAACCCATGGAAGGAAAAGTAATGTTGGGAAGACTGAGCGCTGCCAGGTCCAGAAGTTCATTTGTCTGCAAGTGTAATGGGGTCAGCTTGGCATTGTGGCAATATGATGTGTTTGTGATAAAAAATACTTCCCTACTCATCTATCTATCTAGATAGATAGATGGATAGATAGATGGATAGGAAGATAGATAGACAAAATGTCCCATTACAACACAGACAATGTTAGTCGAAATCCTACTGCTGCCTGACTGTTCCATACCAGTGGCCTCCGATCTGCAAAGTCTTTGTAATCCTATTTAATCATTAAAAATGGTTGAAAATCCATGTCAGTGTCATCTTTTATCATCTTAATCCCAGGGGCTGAGAGTGAACTGATCGCCTCTGCAGCATTTAAATGTGACCCACACATGTCTTTTGCAGCCTGACACATTATACTATGTTGGGTCTTGAGTATTGTTAAAAGGGGGAATTATTCTCTGGGTGCCACAGTGATAAGCAGGAAGAGATTTGGTGCATGGCATGACCTGTTTAGGTGTTTGGCATTTACATTGTTCTCAACATGCTCTGTTTTAAATGGGTAAGGCCATGCGTACTAAATGAGCATATTATATTTTAACATCATTATACATTTGTGTTGTGCCACATTTTTTTAAACCCATTTAATCTCTCTGTTTTTTTCTTTCTCTCTTTTACCATGTGCCATTTCACCAGATAAATCTCAGATTAGCCAAAAGGAACTTTTGTGTAAGATCCTCTGGGACCTAAAGCTGGACTAAACAACAGAGGCTGATACCGGAGCTGCTGCACAGAGACAAAGCCACCTGTCCCAGGAGGCCCGGCAAGAGACTGAAGGCCAAATCTCCAGCAACATGTCAGATTCTTTGATTAACATTCCTGCCTGGGACTCATTTAGCAGCTCTGTCAACAGGTGGATGTGGGGAGACAGGCGGCTCACACAGCAAAATTATTGGAGGGAACTCTGACTGTGTCCTTCATCGCCGCTAATAATGAGACAGGTGAAGGAGGGAGCTGGACCTGTGGGTTTCCACCCCATCTGTTTCCCTCCCCTTCGCCCCCTGACAAAGAGCAGAGAGGACTGTGTGATTGTATGAGACAGAAAGACAGAGAAGCTCCTCTCCATCTTCAAGAAGCTCTTGAAGATCCAATTCTCTCAAGGACATCTGCTCGCTTAACTTTCATCTACCAAACACTGCCCTTTTTCCTCATGCTCCTCACATTTTTCCTATCACTTCCTCCTCTTCACCAAGGCTTAAACTCTGTATGTTATCCCTCGGTAGTCCAAAGAATTTAGAGTAGTATTTATTGATTCTGTGGGTCTTTATTTCAATGTGGCTTGTATGTCTTATCTACTGTGTATGTCAATTCGGATACAAATGTCTGCAAAATAACTAAATGTAACTTGTCATGATCCTTTGCTGTCTTGTTTTTTTTTTTTAAAGAAAGTTTTTCTTTCTTCTCCCTAAGGTCCCCGGGTTAGAAAACCCTCTGAGAGCAACAGCTGTTGTTTCCTTTTGCTCCAAACAAAGGCCAAGGACCCACTGGAAGCCGATACGCCATTCAGGAGCTGTTGTAAAATGAAACGGCTGCAGGATTCTTTGCTAAGCTGTGACAATTTGTCGCTTCGGGCAAAGATACTCCAACAAGAACAGAACATATAATAGCAAACCCTTTTTATTGTTATGAAGTAACAAAGAAGAGAAAGCTGAAGAAAATGTGTATGATAAACCACACGATTATGAATTTATTCAGCTGTGCTGCCAGCGGGGAGGTGCCCAACAAATGACGGAAGAAAGGCACCAAAAGTGAGACATGCAAACAACAAGTCTTTCTACACCCGTGTTCTGTTCACACCTCATGGTGAATAACGTGAGATTGGCGTCGTTTTCATCTTGCAGATAAACAAACATTATTTGCAAGGTTTGGTTTTGGGCAAATCTGGAATTTATGAATCGCCTACTTCGTAAATCCGGCTGCCGTTCTAAAACATTTCCACAAACTATTATACCACAAGACCCAGTGCAGATTGATCCATTTAAATAGTGAGAAATCTGGCTTTGCAGCGTGAATGATGAATGATGTTATCCTTTCTGCCTGCTGCCTGAGGTGCAGACATGAATCTAAATATTTACTTCCTCCTCTCCACAAATCCAGTTTCGGGGTTTTATGTTTGACTGTGTCAGTAAATACTCTTGTGGCTCAACGTCAGACGGGAGTCCATAATTCTCAGCTGAGCTGCCATCTCGGACCACGCTGGCGAAATTCATTCCTGGAGTCGACCGCAAAGTCAACACAAAGCTCTGAAACTGGTATGTTTGTTGCAAACGACCACCGAGACAACAGCCAACAGCAGGATGAGTAGGAGTCTGGTCTGTGGATGGATAACAGAGACTAAAAAATATCTCTGGAATTCTTCAGGGACATCTTATCTTATCTCGCCTGGCGGTTCTCAAAAGCATGAATCTTTGCCGCAGATCCGATTCATGTGCCAGAGTGTATTGATTCTATGTCTTTCTAGACTGTTTCATTTCACTGTTAAGATATTTTCTATCCCGTATTTCTGCAAGAGAAGAATAAAAAAGAACAGTCTGACATTTCGGGGATATGCTTATTTGCTTTCTTGCCCAGAGTTGAGTTATTGCTCCCACGCTCATGTCTCTGCACTGAATACAGAGCTACAGCCTGAGACAGACACAGTTTAGATTTGCATAAAGACTGGAAATGGGAAAACAGCCTGGATCTTTTTTTTTAAAGGTTAAAATAAACCTCACATTTCCACAGCTCTAAAGCACATATACATGTGCTGGCTCGGCTCGACTCCGTCTGACCTGGTACGTCAGCCCAGCATGACAGGGATTAGCAATGCCATTACAAACGACCTACCTGCTCCGAGGTACATTTTTAACGGATGATCCGCCCTTGGAGATGGTTTAGCAGCATGAAGGCACAGCAGTGAGATAAATGTGTGTGTTAGTGTAGCGTGTCTCACATTGTTGAACCTCCAGACAACCTTTCCGGTTGCCATCTTGTGCAACTTTATTATAGAAATTCATCCCAGGTGAAGACAAAAGTCACAAAAGACTGAAATTAAAATGTTTCTTCTGAAACGTATGTCGCCTGTACAGAAAGGTCCATTTTGTTGCCCCTTACATAAACAGGAAACACTAATAAAAACCAGAGAAAACTGTGAGGTGGCAAAATGAAAGAAGCAACCAACCGTCCTGTCATTGTCATCACGAAACTTCAATAGATTTCTATGCTTTTTGTCAGACATCGACCAAAAAGTGACATTTGTTTGAGGACATGGAGAAGAACAGTTTGTTTTTCTGTTCAGGTGTTTCACTGGAAACATAAATCAAGATGGCAGCACGGGGGTGGGGATGAATTATGCACTTGGCACATGTGAGCAGAACTTTTCCCTCTAAAAGTCTGTGTTGCTTTCTGCCTCACTTTTGCTGAAACAAATACTCCCATTTAAGTGCATGCCAAAACTTTGGCCTGTTCACTTTCACTCTTGCTACTCCTGCAGTACCCCCTCCCCCTCAAACACGCACACATATACACACAGAGACTTTCTCGCTCCAGACATTACTAACTCCCTGTTGTACGCCCCGCCCTCCTCTGCTGTTCCTGCAGCGTCTTTAACATGACATATGAGCAGCTCAGGAAAAGACTCGCTCAGCTTTCCATCTTTACTGGAGAGCTGCTGAGCAGTATTTCCATGTGAAAGGGGGGAAGGGCCTAAATCTGATCTGGGAAAAGAAGCGGTGGGAGAATAGCTCTGGATTCGTCCGAGATAATCATTACCTTCCTCCTGTTCATCATTGTCACCGTTGTTTTTTTATGATCATTGCAGATTTCTTTGCATATTTTCAGTGTTTGCCCTGGCTTGTCGCCTTGCAGCACATGATCGCATTGTTGTCAGACCGTCCAGAGCTGTTTGATTCTGTGGGAACTGAAGACAGGGTTATATCTAACAACCACAGCGTTCGATTATTTTCACATTTTAACATCTTAATTCCTGTTTGCAGCAAACAAACCTGATGCTGCCTTGAAACCAACCACAGCAGGAAGGTCTCATAAAGGTCTACACCATTTATTCATTTGTCTTTCTTGAAATTGCAGGTTCAATCTGTCTTCCCAAAACAATGCAGAGACATCTGAAAACCTTCCTGCTCCATCATGAAGTGAGGCACAAAGAGGGCTTTATTAATGACTCTGAATCACCAGGCCTGCTCGCTGCTGCTTTGGTAAACTGGACCATTGTGTGCAGAGCCTTTTGCGGTCCAAGCAGGATTATTCATTATGTGTTTAGCTCATGTCAGCCCAGTTTATTACAGATTCATCATGTTTTGTGCCTTTGTGCCTCACAAAATAATTCACACTTTTCACTCCTCTGAGTCAAATTGTGTCCTAAATGGACGAGGGCCTGATGTAGTACAGCACAAAACTATTTGCACTTACCTTTAAGGCTTATTTGTAGTTAAACAGGCCACTAAAAGGTGTTTGAGTTCCCTAATAGCTGTGGTGAAAACAAACTGCCGCATTAAGAAGTATGACCAAACCAAAACAGCTAAAAAGAAAAAAAAAATCCCCCCCACTTTTGTTTACTTTGAAACTGTCCCTTTAACTCACGTAATTGCTTCCTGTTCCAGGCTACGCTCAGCACTTCTTTTACTGCCACTTGTTGGACTTCAAACGGAGGCGTCCTCTTGCTCTGAACCTCTTTGAGCTGCGAGGTGAAGTGCAGCCCCACTGAAGGCTCTCGGACGTGTTTGCTCTCGGGATTTCTCTTGAAGATGTTTACAAATGCCTCTGCAGGGAGCACAACGGGAAGAAAGGAGATTTAAACCAACGCTTTGGAGGCCACACTGAGCTGAATCATTACTGCTAATCTGTTGAGAACATGATGGATTCTCATCAATGTAGAGAAACATACTGTATTAAAACTTATTGTCGTGCATTGTAATCATGCTCTTACCCAGTGTTCTTGTGTCCCAGTGCACTGTTACAACTGCAAAATTATTCAATACAGAGAATATTTCAACTCTTTGCCATGTGGAAATGTCATCTTTTTTGTCTTTTCAACCATTTCTGATGCCTAATGTCTCTGTCATTGATGCGCCTCTGCAATAATGCAAATTTTCCCACCGTTGGAGTGATAACCCTTTATCTTATCTTATCAATTAGACTAGGTTGGAATTTCTTACCAAAGTGTCAACCTTTCTTGTCCCAAGCAGATGGAGAGTCACTGAAACTTAACTCAGCTCAGTGTTGGGCCTAGAAGCTTTCATGACTTCCTATGTCCCACACTTGCCTTTTCCATTCATTTCTATCAAGGCTCCCATTTGTGTTTGGGTTAACAAAGCGGCATCAACTCACACACCGGCCCAACATATTTATGACCTACAGTCTGTACAGAGGCTGTTCTGCATGAGCCCGCGCTGCTGCCTGCCCTCCGCTGTGAAAAGAGAGAGGGAGCATAAAAGAGGAAATGAATGTGTGAGGGATGAATACGTGGCCCTGGGGGTCAGCTTAATGGAGTGAGACCCTGGCCCCTATTGACTCCCACTGCCAAACTATTAACTCCCCACAACTCCAGAGCTTCAGCCCCATTATTCACATCAGGGTGAGAGAACATTTCCTGTTGTATGTATTTTGTGTTGTGTATTGACTTTTGTAGTGGATTATTCAAATGGAAAAATTATCTAAATAATGGTGTAAGACTGTAAAGATAAATGAATAAAAGTGTATATGCTGTTTTTAGTATCTGGAAATACTCTTTCAGGGTAATGTAAAACTTTTGGTTAGGTTTAAAAGAACTCCTTTGTCAAAGCTTGCAAAAGGATTAAAGGATTTTTCTTGCTGAAATGAAAGAACCTTTGCATGTTTTTCTTTACTATCTTGACAGAAACTGTTTTGAAATCCTCATTATTTGTATTCACCCGCTATCCTCCTCTGCCCTTACAGCGAAGAGATGCATCAGGGATCAAACAGTTGCCATCTAACAATCCACTTTAAATGTACCCTTGGCCTCTAGTTGTGCTATAAGGATTTGCTTTCGTAAATAGTTTTGCATTAGCTTTCAAACACAAACATCAAACACCCACTTTGGTGAAGATGCAAAATGTAAATTGTAGTGAAAAGACACTGAACAGAAAGGTAACTTTTGCCAGTTTACAAGTTTATACATCCATCTACCCAGAACCCATTTGCAAGTTTAGTTCAAATTAAACTAAACAAGTTTTTGAATTCTGAGAGGAAACCAGAGTACCCTGTGAAAATCCACACAGACACAGGGGGAACATGCAAACTCCACATAGAAAGGCCTTCAATGCAAAGCATTGTTATGCATGTTGTAATTTGTTGCTGCATTACATGGCATTCCATTGTACTATTTATTTTCGACGGTACTACCCTGTACTTTTTTTGTGCCTTGTATTTTTCTCAGTACTATTGTCTGAACAATATAAACAGGAAACCACTCAATAAAACCCATGCAAGACTGCATTTCAAGGATTTCAAGGATGCCTATGTGTTTGGAAAAGTTGCTTCAGCAATGTGCATCATAAAAACAAAATCATCCAGAGAGGCAGAATATTTGGATACAAAGATCGCTGGTGCAATAAATGGTGATCATTTGGGAAATTGAAGAGACTCTGGATGAAGACAATGTGTGTGTGTGTGTGTGTGTGTGTGTGTGTGTGTGCGTGGATCTGGGGGTAGGGTCTGGGGGTGTTATCAATAACAAGCAAGAAGGGTATGTTTCTTTAAGATAAGTCCATAAATGGTGGCCCGGTCACCACCTCCTTCTCTGAGAAGGGGCTGGCCACTGTTCGAGTTTTCCTTGGCGGGTCAAGCCTGCCATTGAAGTCTGAATGGGCTGCCATGGCAGATTACACTGCACAGCTGTCCCCCTACCGTGGAAATTAAGTTATGCCCCGTGTCAGCAAGTTTTGTGTTTTCCTCTCTCTGTCTCTTTCTCTGTCTCTCGTCCCTGCCCCCTCCCCCGCTTTCCTCTGCCACTCTCTTCTAATTCCTTGAATTGAGGAGGCCTCTCCTGAGTGTTCAGCCCGAGGAGGCTTTTCGAGGTAAAGGTTGGTTGTGGGAAATCAAGTTTGAGGAAAAAAAAGAGAGAGAGACAAGTGCCTGAGCAGCTTTGCTGCGTCTATCTCTTGGAAAAATGCATGAAAGCTTACTGCGGATATACCATCCTCCATAGGCAGATGCTCACTCACAGTCACATTTCCAAAAATTGGCACAAGCACCAGCACATTCGCACACACAAACACACACACACACACACACACACACACTGTTATACACAAATATGAGTGGACAAACAGAAGCGGCTTGGTCTTGTTGTTTTGGCGCCTCTTGGACCGCGTCCTGCTGCACTTGTGGCCCCGGCCTCGTGCTTTGTTTATTGGCGGGTGACGTTGTTTGTGTTGTGGTCAAAGTGAAAGGCAAACACTCCAGATCCTCCACTGATGTGTGAACATGCTGGGAATGTCCATCCCCTCCATCCTCCCACCCGCCCCTCTCAACCCCACAGCCTGCAAAGCAGCTGGACCCGCTGGCTGTTGCAGGCTGAGCGAGGGTACAGCTTCCCTCCATTTAATGTGGCAGTAGTGTAGAATTTAATGCACAAAGTGACCAAGATATATGTGGGAGTCGAGAGGGCTGATCAATACTGGCCGATTCCTCACTCCTTTCTAAATCACTGCAATGCATTTGCATCCCAACATATTTTACTATTGAGAAGGCTTAGACTTAGACAAAATCAAATCTTTTTTTCAAACCATTGAAATACCATCAATTCATTATCTCAGGTCTTCTGGAGACTATATCACATGCACAGTTAGGGTCAGTTTAGAGTCTCAAATCAACCTAAATGCTAAATGCATATTTGCACTGTGAGGGACTCCTCAGAAACATCTGTGTTTCCAAATAAACCAGTACTGAAATCTGGATGTTTTGTACCCTACACCCGCATCACTCCAGGCATAGCCACTTGAAGAATAATACTGGTAACAGGAAACATACCGCAGGTTCTTCACCAGGTAATCCAGGGTTGTTTTGTAGCTTTATTGCCAGCATTTTTATTTGACCTATATTCCTACACCCACTGTATATCAATACCTCCAAGTTAATTTCTTCTCAGCTCATCTGCATTCAATCACTGCCACAATGAGCATGTTCCAAGATTTCTTTTAACTTCCATCAATCTGTAAAATCAAAAAACTTTTTTTTTTCCATTTTCTTACTCATCATAGTGACGGGTGGATATATAGGTGCGTTGATTGTATTTGAGCTTTGTATCATTGAAATGTTCAGCTAAGAGCCTGGTCTATAAAAGTGGGGAACTGTTCTCCCAGGCAAACTGGTGTTTTTCCTATTATTCTGCAGCTAAACCGCCACTAAGGGCATGTGATTTTTCCAGCAGTACACTATCTATATAGGCAGAGCCTCACAACCAACAAAACCAGCGAGCAACAATTTGTGACCCCTTTTGTGTGATGCTCAACAGCAACATTTTAGACAGCGAATATATCAAATGGCTGCCACAAACAGTCAGGTAGCAGAGCGTTCTCTTGGTGACAGTGGGATTAGTGCCGCAGGTTTTCTCTCAGGACCAGAGGAGTCGGGCTGGAGGCCTGAGTAACTGGATTACAGGCCCTTTTCCCATTTCAAAGGGTTGTGAACTCAGCAGAGGTCTTGCATGATGAAATCAAAGTGGCAGCTGAAATAGAAGGGAGAAAAACAACAAGAGTTTCTCCAAAGTCCCCAGGCATTGGCCAAGCAGCTAATGAGAGAGATGCAAAATCAATGATCTTTGCTTCGGTGTGTCACAAGTGTCTCCTTCCAATGGCGTCACTTCAGAAAGGGAGAGGATGAGAGCATTGTCTGGAGAGGTGGAAACAACTTCTACCAAAACACATTCCAAGTTAGAAATTGCACTTTTTTTTCTTTTTTTGCAACTACATTTTAAACAAATGTGCATCTGAGCTATGGCAGGAGCACAGAGGGGAGTCGAGGTGGAGCCCATTCCATCGAATACCCTGTGGTAACTTTAGGGGATTATTTCCAAATCCTTTCAAATGAACTTTCCATCTCAGTGCCTCCTCCTCCGTCTCAGCCATTCCAACTGTCCAACCATTTCTACATCACTTTCTGCACAACCTTGCACGGAGCCCAGTCCAAAACAAATGCCTGTGAGAAATATGGTTCACGCACACCAGGAAGAAAGGAGGCCCTGGAAGGTGTAAAATCAGGAATAATATGTAGTTTATATTTATCACACACAGGGATTAGTGGAGCCACAGAACACAATAGGTATTATTCTTTTATTCATAATTCTAAAAATAGGAAGGAAACAGCCAAACCTCTGACTTTGGTCGTTACTAACCTTATATCATTTAGCTTTACATATCACACTAAGGGATTTGTGCAACCACTGAATACAATGGGTATTGTCTTTTATTAATAGTTACAATAAACAAGGAGGACACAGTCAAACCTTGGATTATGTACCTTAAAAACTGTGTTTACAAGGACAAAAAGCAGAGACCCAAACTTTGAAGTCAGAGAAAACAAACTGAAACACAGTTTTCACTTTTTGTTTCTCATTTAGGACTTATTTTTAAGTATGCATATATAATTTTGAGTATATTCATATATGCTATATATATTATTGCTTTATTGCTTTATACATGTTTTCCTTTGATATCTGCATGCTCTCACATCTTACATCTGGATGATTTCAGAAGACCATGAAAAAAACACCGTGGCTGATGCCAGGGCATAACTGAAAACACTGGAAGAAAAGTAGGGCTAAGGTCAAGTATTCCCTGTTGTCAAATATCCCTAGAGTCACTAAGAAGTCATGTAATTGTGTACAGCGACTTATCACCTTGAATAAATGTGGTGGCAGAAGGAAAAAGAAAGAAATGAAATGTTTTATGGGGGGAGGAGGGGGGGGCATCACATCTATCACAATTTATCTACGTTGTGTGTAGCATTATAGTGTTGAAGCACTGGGTCTTCCGGTGTGAGTGGCTGAGAGAGCTGCACCTTTGTAAACATTGTGCTGTGATATGCATGGGGTGCCGGGGTGAAGTGATCTGCATGGGGTGAAGTGTGGGCCGTTTTGTTCAGGAGGCCAAAGAAACAGAGCTTGGAAGTGAACTGAGCTCACTGAAGCAAAGTTGATGGCAGAGATACCTTACACATGCTCAAAGAGCTGGAACACAAACAGCCACAGTTTGTAAATTAAACCCAGAACCACCCTTGCAAAAGCACACACACACACACACACACACACACACACACACACACACTGTGTATGCCGGGAGAGGAAAGCAGGGCATTTTAGCAGCAGCATGTCGTCAATAATCTGTTGTAATTTTTCCACTTTTCACTTTTTTATGGCTGTTTCGCTGGATTTGTATTAACTTGAACCATGCCAAAATAAAAGACGAGTGTTCTTTATCCTTGAAGAAACTAAAATCGGCCTCATGGGTCCTTCAAGAGCAAATGTATTCAAGAATCCGTTGTACACCATTTCCATTTTATGACAAACGGGCCAGATTTGTGAGAGTTTTTGCACCTCATTCATCCATTCACACACCGTGCATTATTATAGCCTAATCATCGCATGCTGCGCCCTTTCTGAGTGTTGAAACTGCCTGAACAAACGGCAAAAAGAAAGCCCCGCGAGCAGCAGGAGGAGGAGGAGGAGAAGGAGGAGGGAGAACCGGCAGACCCTCAGAGCCATTCTGCTCCTGGAAGGCTTCATGCACAGCAGACCGCATACCACCACGGCAAGAAACTGACAAGCTATTTTATTCCCGAGCCCGAGCACACTCATCAGGAGCAGAATGGGATCTTATTCAGACCTCCACTTTTATATAATCTGTGTACAGTGAAGTTTTTGAACTGTGGATATTTATATCTTCTCCTGTAATTTCTTAGGGGGAGTAAGAAGTTAACAATGGTGTGAATCACATGAAGTAAATTATAACAGAAACACAGGGGAAGTTAAGCGTGTACTGAGGGTAAAACCTCGCTGGCTGAGACTGTCTTGTGTTTTCTTCTCCCTCTCTTGCAGCGGAGGGTTGAGACCCAAGCGGCAGCAGATCATTCCCACATGCTTCCCCGCCGCTCGCTCTCCAGAGGTGTCAAGCCAGCCTGAAAGAATGAAGTGCCTCCCTATTGTGCTACCCAACTATTATGTGCTTAACATTTCCATGACAAAGATGCCACTCGACTTCTCCTCCATCCATTCAGCTGGAGGGCCCTCGTCCCCCCCTCTAATAAAACATTTTGCGGCAAATGATTGCTTTAAAGGCCCCACAGCCGACCAAGGAGAGGACCAGCACAACCTTTAATATCTCATGAAATTAATATTGCTAGGATAGAAATGCTAACACACGTGCATATTTCGAGGCCGCATAAATTACTATTTAAAGCCCAAATTAAATAAGACCCGTCATCACAGAAAACTTTTGGGGTGATCGCTAATATCACATCAGAAATGTTCACATGTCCCCAAGTAAAATTTGCATCATTAAATGAAGAAAAATCTAAAATTCTTGCTTTCCACCCTATACTGAATTGTTTTTGAATTGTATTGTAGTTTTTTTCCCTCTTTTTTTATATCCAGATTATGCATTTAACAGTCAGTGACTGTAACTTGTGAGAACAGGGTGCGGGGAGGGGGAAGTTGTTGGTGTTAGAGGGGGAGGAAGGGCAGCCGGGGGGGAGGGGAAACGGGTGTTTTGTTGATTTATGGTGTCAGTTGCTTTTGACAACAGCCAGCTAAATCAAGACATTGCAGGTCATTAGGCTATCAGTCAACAGTGGAGGCTGGCCTGTACTTTAAATGAGCCTGAGTGCGACACACTGTGTGTTTCACTGTAGGAAGAGGATCGTAAAAGTCAGTAGGGTTGGTTAACAGCTGTTTTCACCTTACTTCAAGGACAAAAGTCCCATTTTTTAAAGTAAAAATGCCCCTGATGATCTCACATGTATGTATAAATGTGCATACATCTGCATTTTTGTGTGTACATCTGCGTTTTGAGTTGTCGTCCTGGCTTGCTTATTGCACCCAACACCAAAACAAATTCCTCGTAGTTGTATAACTAAGTTGTGTAACTACTTGGCAGTAAATTCTGACTCTGACATAAGCCCTCCAACTTCTGCTATATTTTTTAGATTTGTAGATTTGATTTTGTCATAACAGGACCTGTTTGTTTACTGTTAAATGAACCACCAAACAAAATGCAGCACTTTAAATCAAACGTGAATCACATCAAATCTTTCTTTCGCAGACCAGACCTTACTCTGGAGTTTCTGGATGAAAAAAAGTGTGTAAAAACAGGATTTACACTGGTTTTCATGTGCCATATGAATATTCAACACTACTTCAAAAACTGCTGATGAATTAACCGGAAATCAGTTTCTGTTTTTTGGAAAACTTTTTCCGACATTTGGGAGAAATTGTTTGTGGCAAAGTTGGGACAGTAAAAGTACTTCACAGAGGCTTTCATACCCTTTAGACTCTTCTTTACCTTCTGTCTGAATTATGGAGCAAAGTCAGTCATAGCGCAAAAATCAAAAAGCCAACAAACAACTCACAGTCCAGGACGTTACCTTCAAGTTTCCTTTATGCCTTCTATAAAAGTATATCAATAAGGCAACCATACAGTGGATTTAGACATGTCTCTCTCTAGGCTATACACAGTGAATAAATCATCTCATGGCCTCAAATATAGAGGATTCTCTGGAAAAAAAAAATCTATATAGGCTATACACATATATACAATGCACAATATCTTTGTGGAGAATACAGTCCAAAATAACTTCCCTTTAAAGCTGGAATTCTCAGTCCTTTTATTCACACGATGAACATTTGGATGTAACTTGGTGGCAAGTAATAAATTACTGTTTTCACTTTAACTCCTTAATCTATTTACAAGTTCATAGATTCCAGCATTAAATACTTGTAAATCTGATATCCTGGTGCCAGGAGGCAACAGTGTCATATAAAAATAGTTCATATCTTTTTTTTCCTTTAAAATTGGCAGTGCACAGCATGGACTGATCACACGTTGCATTGTGTCTCTGTCGCTATCAGAGTCAAAAAGAGAGACAATCTAATGTAGCTTATCACAGACGCAAAGCATCTGGAGGAGCCCGCAGCTGTGGCAGGAGAGCTCAGGAGAGGCACAACTATAGCTGCTAAAAATGGAGGCAAATGGACTTCTGTCTTGAGGTTCTCTGAGAGGTTTTGCCTTTTGGCTTCTTCAGTTTTGATTACAAAAAGGAGGCTGGTTTGTATCACAGTCAGACCAACGGCCCTGCAGTTTGCATGTTTTCCCCCTGTGTGTGCCTGGGACTTCTCCAGGTACTCCAGTTTCCTCTCACGGTCCAAAAACATGCATCATTAAGAAGATTGGAGACTCTGAACTGACCCTGGGTTTGAGTTTGAGGGTCCAGGATGTGCTCCCTACCTTCTCCCTATGCACTCTGGAGATACCACTGGATATAAAGCAATCCCAGGTTTTTAAACCCTAGGGATCATGAACATAACAGCCACAGGGGAGAGCACTGAAATTCAAGAGGCAAAACATCTTCAAGAACACAACAGAAACCAAATCGCCTTCGCTTTTAGCCCCTAATGACCTGGATGACTGAGAACCTACACAGACAGGAGAGAGGGAAAACATCTCCCCATGTTCTCATTTGCATAGAAAAGATCCTGGAGTGGTATCCTTCATCAGCTCCCTCCTTCACCTCCTCACAATGCAGCAGGTCGGGGAGGGACAGAAGTTTAGATCCGGACAATAGCGGGAGGAGGAGGGTTTTGTTGGGAGATCAAACGAGCACCAACAACATGGGCAAAACCACTGCCAGGAGGGTCAAAGCACAGCGGGAGGCAGAGGCTCCGCTGTACACCCTCGGCTCCTCGTCCCCATCTATGCAATCCACCTCCGCGTCGTCTTCGTCGTTGCTGTTGCCGTTGCCGCTGCCCTCCCACACGGGCGCGTCGAAGCACAACGCCTTCATGGTGCTTTTCACAAACTCGCAGATGGCCCTCTCCGTGCCGTCGCACATACATGTGTCCAGCAGCTGGCCCTTGGGGATCTTGCGCATGTTGGCGATGACGCTCCTGCAGGCGTTGGTGCACCCGGCGCCGCTGAACAGTTTCCCGCAGTGGTGAAGGTAGTCGTGCATGGCCGAGCTGCACTGCGCGTCCCTCTCGCACTGCCGGCGGGCCTCGGTGCACCCGGTGCTGGTGGTGCGGGGCAGGCACGGCTCAATGGCCCGCTTGGTGCCGGTGCACACCCGGTCGTGTGCGCAGTCGCAGTCCTCCAGCGCCGGACCGCTGCGGGTCAGGTTGAGCTGCACCAGGGACGAGATGCAGTGGCTGGGACACTTCCTGCGCTCCCCGGACAGCACCGGGCCGCAGGCGCGGGTGTAGTGCTCGTAGGCGTAGTTGCAGTCGGGCTCGGCCTGGCAGTTCATGATGGCCTGCCAGCAGATGAGCCTGCGGCCGTGGGAAGGAGAGGCCGCGGAGAGACGGGCGCACAGCAGCAGGAGCGCACAGCCCAGAGGCCACAGGGCACAGCTGTGCGCCAGGGCGCAGCCTGGGCGCACCATGGTCAGACGCTGCTGACACACTCAAAGTGTCATGTGTGAGAGCAGATGCTGTGGAAGAGAGGCCTTATCCGTACATGATCGGAGCCGAACTCAGTGAGTGCATGAGCGAGAGGAAAAAGTTTTCCAGAAAGTTGCTGAGAGTTTGCTCTCATGCCATCGCAGCGGCGCGGCAAAGCGATCCCCTCCTCTGCGTCCTGTGCGCATCCAGCGGTCCCACTGTTGGAAAGCGCATGAAGCGGAGTGTGACTAAAAAAACACACACACGACAATAACAACAAGGCTGGTGGGTCGCAGAGTGGTCCTTCTCTTCTCTCCCCTCTGAGCGTTTGTCTTTCTGCAGCTCGGCCCCCTTTGCACACATTAGGGCGCAGCAGCTGATTGGCTGGAGGTTTGTTGTGGCTGTCTACGTAGAGGTGGGAGGGAGTTAGAGAGGAGGAGGAGGTGGAGGGAAGAAGAGGAGGGAGGCTTACAAGGTAAGGTGGGATCCATGAGGAGAAAAGTAGTAGTTCATTCAACCGATTTTCCGGCTTTTGTGCTCAGACTGTGCTTTATCTTGTCTCACAACTGTTACTACCTTTTTCACATAGTCTAGATTTTAGACAAACAGACTTTGGATTTGCACCCCTGCAATGATTGCTTGCTGTCCCTCGTGGATACTTTGTCCTATCAATCTGTCGTGTTTTTTTCTCCAGCTCTATCTATCTGTCTGTCTGTCTGTCTGTCTGTCTATCTATCTATCTATCTATCTATCTATCTATCTATCTATCTATCTATCTATCTATCTATCTATCTATCTGTCTGTCTGTGTCTGTCTGTCTGTCTGTCTGTCTGTCTGTCTGACTGTCTGTCTGTCTGTCTGTCTGTCTGTCTGTCTGTCTGTCTATCTATCTATCTATCTATCTATCTATCTATCTATCTATCTATCTATCTATCTATCTGTTGGGGGAAGTAGCAGGCCATTTTAGCATTTTGTCTACTAAAAGCAAAGCAAAAATAAAACAGCAAATCTATTCTCCTGTAAAAAACAGTCTTCCTTGCACACCCTTCAAGAGAGAACTCATTGCACCCAGTTTCCATTTTATGAAAAGCAAACCATTTTATGTGAGAGTTGTTGCACCTCATTCATCCAATCACACACTATGCATTATCATTGCCTTATCGTCTCAAGCTGTGCCTTTTTATGTGTCGAAACTGCCAGGAAAAACACAGTCATGATCCAATGACTTCTCTCGCTGTAGGACAGAGGCTACACAGTTGTGTCTGAATTCCTTAAACTCTCCTTTACCAGAGGAACTGATATCATCCTTGCTTTGATTAGCATTTGTTGTTGTAACCATGGACGTAATTCACTATGATGTCACCAAAGTCTGGACCATGGCAATTTTCTGAAAACTGGTAAAAGATGTATGAGATAGCTTTTACTGTGGAAAGATTCATATGGGAAACATGGACACTACAAAGTCATGACACACCCTGGAAACGTAACCAATTAATTAATGTTGATATGTAGCTTTGTTGTGCCTTTGGGGCTGAAATCTTGCATGCCCTACAATTACCTCACTGGATTCCTAATTCAAGTACAATTTTAAGATGAGAATGCAACATTTCTTTATAATAGTTATAGTATGTTTCATGATATCAGTGTCTTAGTATATCTGTATATATTTAGCTGTTTTTTTTTTAATTTTTACATAATTTTGTATTTTGCAGGTTGCTGTATCAATGACAGAAAGTTATCAGGGAATGAATGGAGACAGAGGTGCAACAAGCCTGAATTGAGCCTCAGTCACGATTACAATCCCCCAAGACTGCCTTTTCACGATGTAATATCCTGCGGGTGCTTGATAATGATGCGGTGACAGCACTGCAGCACAATCATAAATTCAACTCCACAGCTTTGGGCTCGCAATGCTAATGATCTGTGCAGCATCCTCTCTGACAATTTAATCATCCACATCCTATTAGCTTCTCCCTCAGCAGAGCATTTGAGCACTAATTAATTGTGCTGTAACGGGGCACTGAGTGAACATTGATTAATAAAATCAGTCATTAAGGTTAACTTTTTCCTCTATTACTGCGCTGCATCATAGATGGTAAAAAAAGAGAAAAAAGAAAAAAGTTCTGAATCAGAGCTCTGGGATGCTTCTCTGCGGTTTCTTGTCTGCATGTGAGGTTTAATATTAATCCTAGTGGTCATGGTGACGTCCATTAAACCCACCATGTCATCAGCCTGAGATTTTGAGGCGTCTCCAGCTTTTCTGCGATTAACCGATTACTTAACAAATTTTTCCTAGGTCAGCCCGTGTGAATTTCCTGTGCCATCCCTGATGTAAAACTGAATGTGAAACAGGTGCCAGAATGTGGTGTCGGGCAGTAATAGATGTGGGCAGACAGAAAGCGAAGCCAGTGTTGAATCATGCTGCAAAGTAAAACAGAGTAAGTCTGTGGCTGTTCGGTTCAAAGAGAAAACACAGCAAAACCTGGTGTTTCATAGAGAGTCTGAAATAATTCTGAAATCAGATCAGACTGCAGCACTGAGCCTCTGAACATTACTCAAGAGGAAACTTGGAGAAAACAAGTGCATTGCATTCAGCTATTTCATGGCATAAAAATAAGTTTATTGCATATAACTTAAAATAAAAGTGCTGGTTGTGATCGACACTTCAGTTCAGAGTTAATCTCAGCTCTTCTGTTTAACAACTGACAGTAAGAATAAAATAAAGCATTTTATGGTAAAACAACACAGAGTGGGAGAGTTGTTTTTACAGTTTATGGATTTTGACTGGACTGACCTCAGCCACAGCACTGACATTAACACACTGTTAAACCCTCATAAAGGATGCGGAACAAAAACAATTATTATCTCAAATGTCGGTGCATAGTTGATCTATAAATAGGTCAGATAATTCCAAAAAGTTTCTGCATAGTTTGCAAAACTTAACAAACTGTTTGACTTGAAAATCCTTGAAGATTTTTAGACTGCTCTTGTGGAAGGCTGACAACCACTCAGCAAATATGCATGCTTGATAAGTTAAAGTTAAAGTTTTTCTTTTAAATGTCAAACAACTATGGGAATTATTCTGCCATTTTTTCATCAGAGTACAGTTGAGCCTGTTGATGCTGCCAACATAAATCTGCCACTACAAAACTAATAAAAACCAGTCACGGCCAGATTGCTGTAGAGATTGCTGCACAGATGTGACTTTTGTTGCACTTTGTGTACATACACTTTAATTTCCTTCTAATCCTTTTTCTCTGGCCATCAAAAAGGTCAATGAATATCTGGATACCTTGTTTGTTTTAGAAACAGCTTTGACTTGACAGCTCCTTTCCAGGAGATTAGATATCTGCCTGGACCTCATCATCAAAATGACACTTGAGTGTGTATGTGTGTGTTGGTGTGTGTGGGTGTGAGTAAAATGATAGCCCACATGTTGACACATGAGCGAGAGGAGGCAGTTTAGTTCTCGAGGCTTGATGTGGATGAGGGAGTCAGGGGAAGAGAGCAGCGAGGGCACAAAGGCTGTTTGTGTTTCAAACAGCATTCTGATCTCAGGAATGTACCTTTAGGCCACAACCGTGAGCTTCCCACTGCAAACAATGCACTCAATGTCAGTTACGGCTGGCTAGCCCAGGCGCTGCTGGCGCTTCTCCAAGGTCCCAACTCGTCGAAAATGATGGATTCGGGGGAACTCAATACCTCAGGAGTCCTTCTCCTGCTTCCCCCCGTAGCACAATGAATTGAAACACTGTGTGTGCGTCTACAAAAGATCTCGAACCAGCAGCATCTTCTTCGTCATCTTGACTGGTTTTAGCATTACTGTAATCTAAAGCAGGTATGTTATTGAGGTATTCATCATCATCCTGAATTCTTCAGAATCAAGAGTAATTTGCATATTTTCAAAATGGATTAAGTCAAGTTTTTTTGTTAAGGAGGCATCCTCTTAAAAAAAAATCATCGACCTCATAAAAAAAATCTTTCATCCTAAACACTTACAGACGGAGGTAAAAAAAAAAAGCAGATTGAATCATCTAACGCTTTTGTCTCTGCCAACAGCTGTATGCTCAGGCCAGATGTGCCGCGGAGCGTCGTTACTTTGAGGGCTCAATTAAAACCCTTACCGCAACAGTCCAATTAAGGGACAAAACATGATGACATTAAAACTTTCCCTAGCTGGTGCTCAGAGCCGTGGTTCAGTTGAATTTTGCAAAGATCATCATAGACAGAAAAATTAAAAGAGCTGTGTATAAGTATGTAACCTGTGGTGATTCTCAGTGGTCCAGGTCACTATAACCCAATCGTTGTAGAGTGGTCATAAGGTGACTTTTTATAGATTCTTAAGGATGTTTCCCCTTCATCTAAGAGATGGTAGGGAAGAACCAGGATCTAACCTCAGTGAAGCCACGAGCATAGTCAGTAAGAGTGCATGGCTGTTTTTCAGAATCACCTGGGGACTGCTGTGTACAACTGTCACTGTTGGACTGTATGGAGATCAGGTGTGAATAGGTGTGTAGGTAGGACAGCTCTGTAGGTTGGAGACAGGGGATGCCGTAGGCCTCGCCCACTGTTCAGGGCTACTTTCCCTACCTTGATGTACACACAGGCCCCGTTTACTGTATATGACAATATTGTGTTTCGTTTTTAGGCACAGTTGTCAAAGAGTTACACATGCAGACGGCAGTGCTTGCAGTGTGTGTGTGTGTGTGTGTGTGTGTGTGTGTGTGTGTGAAGGACTGCTGGTGTTTGAGTGTGAATAAAATGTGTTGAGAGGATTTCACCAGTAAGTAAATGAGTGAGTGAGCTGGATCCCAGCAGAGTGGGTCAGCAGCAGTGGCTGAATATCAGGAAATATCAGGATACAGGAAATGAGTCGGCAGGAACTATCCGTTCAAATTACTTCCTCTTTGGGGTTTCAGGGAAGTGATAATGGCGAGTGATAAGTTATTTGGAACAGAACCAAACAAGATTAAGGATTCATTTCCTTCCTCGTGTCTGCCTATTAATTTGCTTCTGCTTTGTCCATCTTCGTCTGGGGATTTGCGTTGATTTGTTCAGTTTGGAGCTGCACAGTGACGCACAAGTGATTAAAATCGCACACGTCGCCACATCATGGCAGAAAGCCATGGTCAAACCACCTATTTTTACCATTTCTAGAGTGCTTTAGCCGTAAGACATAAATCCCTGGAAATGCGGGGCGGTGATAAAGGGAAAATCCCCTACAGCAGTTAACAAACACAACAAAGTGTCCCTCTCAACAACAGTCTCAAACAGTAATATTGTGCATTTTTCAGGGGATAAACACAATTTACTACCTCTTAAAAATAAATCAGTGATATTAACGGCTACTTTCAGAGAGTGCATCTCGACTTCAAAATCTTCCTAACTGGGCAAAATGTTAAATTAAGTGTTATGGGGTGCGCACTCTTTTAATCAGTAAGATTAAAGTCATCCATCATGTCACAGAGGCACCAATCCTGCTGATCCTCTCAGCACAGTCCACTGCACTATAATTTCTACAAGATTCAACACGATCAGATCTGCACATTTGGTTTACCATCAAAGGAGGAAGTAAACTTGACAGAGTAATTAGCACATGCTGTTGTACCTTTGGTGTGGTGTGGACAGTGGGTGTTCACACAAATTACTAATTTGTTCTTCCTAATAACATAATATCCAAAATCATGATGCCATTTATGAGGGGAATGTATGCATATGATTGTAGTTTGTTCAGCAACACAAAATAGCAGTAAAAAATGCATTTAGTGGCCATTTGTCTCATAGGTCTGGCTGCATTCTCACATCCTTTGTCAATCTTGTTGGTCCCTTTTTTTCCCTCATTATCTTGGTACTTGTCTTTTTTTTCCCTCATCATCTGTGTTTATCTGGGCATCTGCCCTGACCTCAATCAGCCAAGTTGTGAAGTGGGTAGAACAGGACGAGATGGCAAGAGAAGAATAAACGGCCTTCACTGTCACTGCACAGAAACTGTTAAGGCTACAGGTACAACAACATTGCAGGAGCCAAAGAACATTAATAAAAGTTGTCATAAGCAGAGACTATATGATAAGACACGGTGTGGTTCGGAATGAAAACAGTCTAACATGTAATAACTAGAGAAAATTCTGAACTATCAAGCTTTACTGCCCAGAAGCATGCAAGGGTGTGGGTTGTGTTATTGCACACTTTTGTTAGTGCTGTGGCATGGCGAAGAGACAGAGAGATACAGCAATGGGATAATGAAACTGACTTGACAGTTTCTCATCACGGCTCCCCGATGACCTATGAAATCACACAGGGTCGTGATTGATGAGTGGCTGTGAAAGGCAAAAATATTGTGTGTTCTGATCCTGGCATTAGTCATTCCTCATCTTGTTTGAGGCTCTGACAGCATGGGTTTTCAAACACTTGAAGTTCCTCCTTATGATCTCCATCTGTCGGTCTCCGCAGATCAGTCTCTCCATATTAATCCTATAGATAAAACCTTTTTTCAAGATGTTAATGCCTGAGTCCTGCTTTCAGGATTCCACAGTTTCCCCAAACACAGTTTCAAAAAGAAATGGGTTTGGGAAGCCCTGGGAGTATAAATCATAAACCACAACCCTCTTGATTCACTTCTGCATGGCCTCTCCAGTCCTTTCCTGTCTCTAATGTCTTCATTTAATGATGGCTTAAAAATGACACAGACAACAGATAAACTAATGTGTGTTTATCAAAAATGGTTCAGAGTCATGGCAAATGTACTTAATAATGTGTGCTTTTCAAGTTTACATGTTCTACATGTCACCTGTTTTACAAACAAACTTCACATTTGGTGGCTCCAAACCTGTGACTTCACATTGCTTTTGACAGTGCAGAGGTATCGATCCCTGTTCAGCGCCAAAACACCAGCTGTTGGCACTAGTGACCGCAGACTGACTTCTTCTACACTCAAAATGCCTGAAACTGCAAAGACGTCTTCCCCGCCCATCTACAGACTGAGACCCTTCACTTAGCCCTCTGTTATCCCCTGTGAAACCTTGGCAGTGACAGGCCTGTCATTTGAGCCTCTTACACCGGCAGACAGTCTGACTACGAAGCACTCAGTCTTGGCCCCCGTGTTCACTTCTAGTAAGCTAACAGTAAAGTCCATTACGGGTGGAGTATGCGCTTTTAGAACTGTAATTACATCCAGGTAACGGTTGTAACGTTTATCCTGGCAGACCTCTACGAATCTGTACACGGCCTCCGTGCACACGAGCAGCTGTCGCAACACGTGCTGCTTGGCCATCGGTGTGTATGAGCGGCTGTTTACGCAGGCCCGAAGGCATTTCATATCTCCGCAGACAATCACCGGCACATATGGACCAAACCAATAAAGAGCGCTAACCACCCCTCTCCCGACACAGACATATGACCTTAATCTTCCAAACACGGGCTGCAGCAAGGAAGAATTCGACAATATAAAAACACAACAAAGCAAACAGACTCATAATCGCTGCCATTCCTGTTGATGAGGGGCTCGGCTGCACTCACAGAGTAGGACGGAGACTTGTCACAGTCCACACTTTATCAAAGCAAACCAGGCAAAATGGAGAGTTCCTATTTTGAGCTGTTTTGCCAGACTATTGCAAGAAAATAATGTGGTTGAGTTATTTTAAAACTGAGTAATGTCGTAGCGATGGAAAAATAATATTTCCACAGTGCTTCCAAGAATGCGTCCATCCATCATCTTTCCCATTTTGTAGCTTCATGGTGTTGTGGGATCTCTTGGTGCCTACTGCCAGCGCACATAGGTGGAAGTCAGGAAATATACCACGGACAGGTCTCCAGTCCATCCAGTACACTCACTCCTAGGGGCAATTTATAGTCTCCAATCAGCCTAAATTTAGTAATTGGAAAAGAATTTAAGTTAAAACTGTATTTTTTAACTTATATTTACATCAGAAACTAAGCAATATAGGATTTACTAACTTGACTGAAAACTGATCAAAGGTTTAGATTTCACATTTTTGTATTTCTTGACATCATGGATATCAGGGCTTTGTGCTTGACCCTACATAATAGAAAAACATACTTTTATGGTATTTTTATTTTGTGTTAAGTTGTGTCTTCACGACAGCTCAAATCTAGCTCATAAAAGTTGATTCAGCAGGTCAAGGTTTATATCCAGTGCCAAAAATTCAAAGCATGTGCTGTGTACAGCATATAGCAAGGCAGAACGTAGTGAAGGCCTTTGACACCATAATCATTGTCTGATCAGTTCCAACTCATCATATGACACTTGCTCTGATATATTTGTGTCTTTAAGATGTTCTTTGTTGTAACATACTGAGCAACGTGAGTGATCGATCTTGCTCAGAGGCATTTCAGCGACGGAAGTATACGCCATTAAATCCTGGCTTAAAGGTCAAGGTAGTATAGCGGTTAACCAAAGAGTGTTTCTGCCCGGTTTCGGGGCCGGGAACCTTTCGCGTGTGAGGCGAACGTGATAACCACTACACTACAGAAACTAGAGAAAAGAAGAAACTATTGAAGTTTCCGGCCACATACACACATGTTCAACTTTATGCTCTTGCATTTTGCAAACGACGGACCTTGTACTCTGGCTGATAGGCCGTGTAAACAAAGAGACAGGCAGCAGAATCCCATATCTCCACAACTTTCAAACTCATGTACCACAACCCCCCTGAAATTGTTTGGCAGGTCTCCAAACCTTCGAGTACCAATTTGAGAGATTAGACCTAGAAATAGTAGACCAGACCAAGACAAATGACCTCTACCAGAACCCCCTCTCCACCACCGCCTTCCTCCAGGCCACCTCGGGCATCATGTTCTGCTATAGAGACGTCAACAAGTACTGGAGGGAATGTGAAACCCTAGCATGTTCCCCCATTTGGCACGTTCCTGAGGCTCAGACGCAGTTATGAGGCCACTTCATAGGAGTGTAAACTGTGTATTTAAAAAGCCGTCATTGTGGGACTAACACTGGCCCTGGTGTAGGTTGTTAGAATAACTGAATGACACAATGGTTTCTTTTCTAAATAAACAGATGTGGGTAGGCTGTTAAAACCTTCATTTTTTTCTCTCTTCCCCTTCGTCTCCTCCTCCCCTCCTCCAACCCATCTGTAAGTGGCCTCACACACACATATACACACACACGCGCACACATTTACGTCCTCACTGCTTCACTCTCTCTCCCTCTGTCCACATGTCTAAGAAAGGCAAAGGGCCGGTTTCCTTCCGCAGCTGTTCAACACAGACGGGGCTCTATTCCAGCCTCACAGCAAAGTGATATTGGTCGTCTGCGCAGGCTGATTAATTGCGTGTCATTCTCAACTCCTCCAAGACCACTGCCCCTCTGCACCCCTCCCCGCCCTCCCACCCAAACCCTTCTCCCACGCTGCAAATAGAGGAAATGAACTCACCACAGTCTTGCTGGCACCGCTGGACTCCCATCAAATCTAATTCTCAATGAAAGATCACTCTGGTATTTCCAAAAACACTGTGGCCGGTCCAAATAATAATAATTCATAAGTTCTGTGGCTATTTAATTAAAAGCGGCTCAACTCGCAATTAAAGCAATACTATGCCCTCACTCAGTCAAAGTTCCAGTGTTTTCTACATGTGACTATTTAAAAGGTGGGTCTTCAGTCCTTGAGCCACAGTGAAATGTGCTTCATATTACTGGAAGAACCAACTGTGGCTCATTTATTATAAACACAAATAACTACCTTAATTGCAACCAGAAAAACTGCAACAGAAACTCAAATGGTATTGATAAAAATTCCATGAAATAACTTGTCAAGCTCTGGCCAATCTGTTTGATTTAAGATCATTTCCAAGAACAACAAAAACAGCATGGCAGTAACAACCTTTGATTATACTTGCTGCCAAGATATGGTGAAAAAGTAACAGAGAAAACATGTTGAATGAGATGTCACCGAATGATCAGGACTGATGGGAGAAAAGTGGAAACACCAAAATGTTATGGAAAAAGTTGCTTTCATAGCCCGAGAAGCACAATGGCTTGTGTGAGACTAGTGTCAGAAATATGATTAATTCTGTCACTTCAAAGCCTGTCGTTGCCTCTAAACAAGAAGATATCCTTTTCCGAATCCCAGTTAGAGGTTTGTATTCTATAGTCATTGCGACTAAATCAGACAATGCCCTTTCTGGGTGCAAACAGCCCAACCAAGACATGTTTTTCTGCATAATTACCTAAAATTATATGAGATGTGTTTGTACATCTTAAAAAGAACAAAGATCTGGTCCCTGGATAAAAAATCAGTGGATAATAGATGTCGTCTGCTGGACCGAGTTTAGATATATTCTTATATAAACAAAACTGCCTAACTTTTGCTGAACTCTGTCTCTGTTGCTGCTTTCCCGTCAAATGGTATCAAAGTTTTTAAGATCAGTTCATGTGTTAGATTCACAACAAGCGTGGATCTGAGACTTCTTTGGCAGAGTCGTCTTTGTGGATTCTGAACAAAAGAAAAGACTTCAAATAAGAACCTGGTTCACTCGCTGGCAGAAGACAGAAAAAAATTTCCCTGAGGTCATTTCGTTATAGAACTGAGTGGAAATTTGGCTGGAAAGGAAAAACACATTGTGCTAAGCTAATATATGCTCTGGATAAGTAAACGTCCTTATGAAACTTAAGCTGGGAGCGTGTTTTAAAACATTTCAAGCCCTACTTGCCCGTGTCCCTGACGAAGCTCTGCAGCGCATTCCCAGCTGGCTCTGCTGTGCTGATAAGGCAGCGCGGCTGCCTGGTGACCAAATAAAAAGCACATGTCTGACATAACATCAGAGATGCATCAATCCTCTGTGAACTCTTGACTCCAACGGGATTACTGTGGATAAGAATGATGTGAGCCATCCACATGTTGCATACTTTAAAGAAACATAGGCGCCATTTTGAAGCAAGAGCTTCTCGGAAAATGTATTTTCAGTACGCACATTTGACTGTTTGCCTTGCTCTAGTTTTGATTGCATTTCCTGTAGAGTCGCTTGCTTCATGCTAGTTACTGCGTAGTACTGAGGGTGAATTTTGTGAGTTGTATGGAGATGCTACCACCTGGAAAACTATAGGCAAACTGTTTCAAATTACAATGGATTTCTGGCTTTCTTCTACACACAGAGATTTTCTTTTCTGGGGGGGGCGGGGGGGGATCAGCTGTTTTAGATAATAAAATCTAAGTGGCTTCCAATAAATGGATGAATCACAACTCTTTTGGTTCCATTGTTATCTTTTCACAAACATTTTTCCTTGGTTGTCTTGACTGCTTAACTATGAGGTGAGGGAATCTGAAGTCATCGCAGCTACAACAATATAAAGAAAAACAGTAAAACTCAGATGTTAAGCCTAACAGAAAAGCTTTAACAAGTGCAGATCCTCTGCAGATGCCAATCGTCTCAGCCTCGGGCGTTTCAAAGAAGATGGCACATCAGGATGACTGACAGGCATACAGACAAGAACCGCAGGAGGAGGAGGAGGAGGAGGAGGCCCGGATTAACAACACACTTCACTGAACCAAGAAGCTGATCTGAGCCAAAATCTCCAAATCCAAGTTAACGTTCACAGCTGGTTTTATTTCTGACTCTAAAACGGCATCGACGGATATCGACGGCTCTATGGTCTGAACTGAATCAGTCAAGCACAGCATTCAGGATTTGGCCTGAGGAAACAAGTGATGTTGTTTCTTCCAACAGGCCAGATATGAAGCAATTGGTCGGTGAGATGATGTTTCTTTAAAATTATTCGATGCAATGAACAATGAGCTACACCCGCCAGGGTGCAAATGTGGCTGCCAGGATCAGGTCCCATAAGAAAATTACCTCAGCATCCAAGTCATAACAACAGCCCCTTCGGATACCGATGTTCATATTGATCAATGTACCAAGACAACCAAATTATGTAAATTATACATATTTATTGTCTTTGGCTTTGGCCAAACTTGGATAGTCTAACACTAATCGGCATAATTAGGCTAGCTCTGTCTACGAGATAGTTTGTTACTCTGCAGAAGCCTGGGCAGCAGGCTTTTATCCTTCCTCTTTATTTTCTTTAGTAAAAATCTAACAAAAAAACCCAAAAAAAACTCCCTGCAGTATTGTTATGTAATCTTGGCAAATAGATATTTTAAAAATGACGCATCAGTGTCACGGTCTGGTCTGAAATTACCTCAGTAAATCAAGTTTTCATCATCGTGCAATCGGGACAAATATTATCCAGGATCAGGTGCGTTCATGGCTGCTACGTCTTGATGACTCCGACATTTGCTGCATAATCCTCGCGCTCCTGTGACGCTCATAGTTTTATCTGTCTGTGCAGGAAGGCAGGCAAGCTTTCCAGCATTTCCCCCCCAACCCCCGAGGAGAAACAATCCGAACGTGCAAATGTTAGACAAAAAGCCGTCCTGATGGTGATGTTTTGCCACAACATACCCCTTCAGTGTCTGCTTTCAGCTGATAACAGCCAGGCAATAACTCTCGTGGGGCCCCAGATGGTTTTGGACAGATTCATCACAACTAACACCGCGGGTCAGCCGCAGGTAATCCATCAGGGCGCACAGCTAATTCGGCGGTGTCAGGTGGGAGCAAAATAAGTCTGCGCGACTTTTTCCCTTCCGTCGAGGTCGCGACTCGACACTGACACGATTTATGGCTTCTTCCAGGCGTGCGGCTCTCTGAGCATCATTAGAGCCGGGCTGTGCACAGGCTGCCCTCTGATCCCACAAAATGCGTGATAGTCTCACCTTGAAGGTGTTTGTGTTGTACGACTTGCTCGGACGATGTGCAGCTCGACTCACTGGAGCAACAGACAAAATGAGCCCAGTCAGCAGTGCTTGTGCTGTCTGTAATGCGCAAGTCGCGCTTGCCATCGCTACATTTCAGAGGGAGATAATGTACTCCACTTTAAAAATGAATGTTTGAAACAGTGGGAAATATAACAAGGTCCTTAAATTCACCACATTGTTAAAAGCCAGTGGTTTTGAATCTTTTCTGGCAAATGGTGGTTTTCTTCTTCTCTCTAAACCCAGATGGTTTAATTTGAGTGAATGTTCCAAGAGACCTGGTATCTGAAATCAAAGGCGGACGAAGATGGAAAGAAAATCCAGAAACTGAGAATAGAGAGCATCAAAACCTTTTCTTTTCTCCAACATTAACCATCTCAACAGTCAACTCACGCCACTTCATAATCCATCCATCTATCCCTCTGACACTCAGTGCCACTGAGTCTTCAACTGGCCAAAACATATGTTTTTGAACTAACCCAGTGTGCCAAGGATTCGTCGTATCACTCAACTACTCTATTACCGACTGCATAAACGCTACATAAGCATCTCTAAGTACAAGCACTATATATAAGCATAGGACTTGTAAGAATCAGTTCAAATCAGATATTAAGGACGTAGACACAAGATGTGGCTCGTTATAGATTTTCTACATCTGTCAGAGAATAGATGACTTCATTTTCCTTGCAGACTGACTGTGAGATCCTCATTTGTATGGCTGCTATGTCGGCCTGTGTTTGTTTGCTTTACGCTGTTTAAACAAGTAATAAGTCAAGTGGAATTCACAGCTAATTTAACATTGATCCACAGGAAGGGGAAGCTCTAGAAAGTGATGCTTGCAGCTTAGTTATTACAAATATTTATCGACCGACTCATCCATGCATCGTGGTTATTTACACCCAATCATCATTTCTCAAGCTTCCAGCAGTCTGACTGACTGCGGTTTCTGCATGTTTTATTCCCCACACCGAAAAGATTAGGCATGTTTTTTTTCCCCTCTGTTTGTTAGTTAATGGAATAATTCAAGAACCATATAACAGATTTCAATTAGATCAATGGAAACTTCAGCTGGGAGCCAATGAGGTTTTGGCTCATGAATCCTGCAGCATGATGTGTAGGAGCAAACTTTATTCTTCTCTTTCATTCTGGGATGGATCAAACAGACTTTCATCTTCCAGCATTTGGAACCTTTTTCTAGGCATGTCTGCGATAATTTCACAAATGTCATTAAAGCTTTTATAAATTTGGCGTATCGGTTATTTGGAAAATGTTGAAAAGATTGTTAATTTTTTATGCTTGCTTAATTTTCTATTATTTTCTTAGTACATTTCTAATAACAGATTTATTTTCTGGGGCTTGCAGCAGCACTGTTGGCTCTTAACCCTGAGCAATCTCACTACTGCTGATGTCAATATCCTTCTATTATCTTACCTGCTTTATACCTTAAATGAGGGATCTACCACTGCAGAGCCATGTCATTACATCTCTGCGTCATTATTCAATTCAATTCAATTGAATGATATAAATATAATATACATTTAAAATGTATTAATGAATATAGATGACTTGTTTTATCATTACAGATTACCTACCAGTGTTTTTGAATTGTATACATTATAATATATAATAATCTATAGTTGTTTTTTGTATAAATGTATGAACATTTTGTCATTCTCTGTCTTTTGGTGTTATTCTGACTGGTGTTATTTTGGTGTTATTCTGACTGAACAAGTCCTCAGCTTGTTATTTCCAAGTTCTGATAAAAGCTCTGGGTCCTACTGTGCTGTTCATCGAGCGGCCGTGCCACCATGATGTCAGTATGACAGATTTGAATAATCATAAGTGGGTGGTCTTTATTGTTCTCATTTAATCCCAGAATTATTGCTTGAGTACAGATTTAGGTTCTGTGTTTCTCAGAAATCCTGGCCACCATCAGCCAATCAGCATGATTATGTAACACTATCAATTCAGATGCATAATATTTAAAATGGATTTACAGCATTATCCAGCCTTGGACGAGGTATGAGTGCTTTTTAGTCCTTTGCAGTCCTGCTAATGGCTTGATTATTCATCCTCAGTGATATCCAGGCTTGTTTGATTAAGGAGTCAATACCTTTTATGCACAAAAAGTGAACTGTTGCCCATGTCTAGGGGGGTAAAACGCACCAGGCCTTAAAATTAAGTCAGTGAGCTCTTAAAATAACCATTAAGACTATTAAAAGTAAATCAAACACCACATAAAAGCTAAATTAGGAGGAGCGGAATGTGTTTAGTCTTCCTCAGAGAGCTGGAAACAGTGAGGAAGGCTCTGACTTCTAATCTGAAACTGGAGAGGGGAGGACAAAGTACTGTGTGCACAAACCAGCAACAGAAACATTTAAGGATCATTTCAATAAGAGACAGTGCATCAGTATCAGGAAGCTGTTTCAAACTTGATTAACTTGAACTAGATTCACTCAGTTCTTATAGTTATATTGCATGTATTTTTCAGTGTATTTTTCTCATCTCACTGGTATTTATTGCATTGTATTTGGAGCAATCTCTGGCACACTTTCCCTCAGCATAAATAGATATATCTGATTTTGTCAATTAAAATTTGTCTACTTTTTTGACAACACACTGTGAGAGTTAGGCTGAGATAGATAGACTACTGATCCACTGGATATAGCTGCTTCAATCAAAAACACATTTATGACTTGACTACAATGAGACAAGTATCAGTTTCAATCACCACTCTGAAACTTCGCCCCCATCAGCTGCTGGGTTTTGCTGATGCATTAACATCTCCATTCCAGGTGTGTGGGTGTGATTCCTCCCTGTGGCTCTTTGCGGGCGTGTTTCGCTGCAATGGCCAAAAGTTTACAACCTCGTGTGCTGTCATTTTTCTGTTACCTCACAACATCAGCCTCAGGCCGTGCTGCGGGCTGCGAGTGCGGACGTGCAGCGTCTCGCCTCTCATCAGCCCCCGGGTGCCTGCAAACTCAGTCACCTCTGACGGGGAAGGTTCACAGAGAAGATGTTTATCAGTCATTTTCTTGACCTGCTTAGTACCTTACAGACAGTCAGGGAGTCTGCTGGAGTCTACTCCACAGAACATAAGGTGAAGGCAGGGAATACACCCTAAACAGGTTGCAAGTCCATTACAGGACACGCCTAAAACATGGCTCAAACATGGCTTATACATGCATGGTTATGTACTGTGGGAGAATACTGGAGTACCTAAAGAAAACCCAAGGAGACTCAGGAAGAACATGCAAACTCCACATAGACAAGTGTATGCACGCTAGACGTGCATGTTGGGCTCAGTGTTGCAGACATATGGGTACTTGTCAAAGACAAATACAATAGAGGGTCATGGCTGGTGCCTGAGTGCTGACTATCAGTGACTCTGTTACATACCATATCCATCACCATGAGGGACACTGAGGCCAAGGGGACATTTGGAATAATCATGGCCATTTCCTGGACCCAGCTGCGCACCCAAGCTGTCTCCATGTATGGAGTCTGGCAGTCTGGGTCCATGTAGACGAGCACACAGCGAACACACTCATCCATCCAGCAACACACAGCAGACCTCTGATTCATCTGCGACAGTGAGTGAACAATCTACTCCTTCTTCTGGCCGTCCCTGCGCAGACATACTTTCTGTGGAAATCCGTCCACCCCGACTGGAGATAAAGGAGGAACACCAGAGCCCGATTTATCAGTCAACGTTGGACTATCTGAAAGTCCCTCACGCAGATGGCTGGATAATGTCAACTTGAAGACCTCTCTCCACCCCTGCAGATTTCTTTTTATCTACCTCCTCCAGACCTGAGAATACTCAGTAGCCCTAATGATAAGCCTGGGGTTTTTCAAAGTTGGAACTAAATAAAAAAGAAAAGTGGGTTGCCTGGCTATCACCGCAACGAGACCAAACTTGCGCAATTACATCGCGGTTGAGGTTATCATAGTGACTGTAACTACAAAACAACTCCATTCAACCATGCAACAACAACAACAGAACTGATTTGTTTGTAAATATATTTGCTTGGACTGAATTTGATGCCAGCAACACGATTGAAACAAGTTTGGACAGTTGGGGCAGCACCGGAAAAGTTGTGAAACAAAATATCTGCTTGAACTGTTACACAGGTAAAAAGATTCACTGCAACAGGTCATTGTGCACATCTTTCACATGGAAGGATTGAGTGAGGTTCCACATGAATGGATAGCCCTTTGTTTAACACATTTGATTGTATCCTATTTCTATGTCCATTTCACACAGTTTGTGTGTGTGTGTGTGTGTGTGTGTGTGTGTGTGTGTGTGTGTGTGTGTGTGTGTGTGTGTGTGTGTGTGCACCTTTTTTTGGAACCGAGGTTGCAGATGCCTGAGATGACCTTAGTGGTCAAAAATATCGGGCGGACCGAAGCCAACCTGGTAAAGTCAGGAAAGACTGGAAACACAGCTGCTCTCCCAGCTAATAAAGTTATTACAGATGCTTCACTCAGACATTTGTCAGTGTTTTTTTTTTTTCCTCCAAGGTACCTTGACAGAGATGTTGACGCTGGTTACAGTCTGTCAGGAGCTAATAAAAGCAGATCTGCAAACTCTGTGTGCCATTTATGAGTTTGGTGAGTCAAACAAGCTCCTAGGAGACGCAGCTGTGTTCCCGGTCATCTTAGAAAAATCAAGTCAAATAATCGTACTTTTGATCTCCACGTCTCCACGGGAAGTTCTCTGGGTGTGTCCCAAAAAAGTCAGAAAACATGCATTGGACACTCTACGTTGCCCTTGGGTATGAGAATGAACAGTGTGCATGTGCGCCTGGTCTTGGTGACTTTGGTTTACGTACACTAATTAGTATTTTAAATAACATGTAAAATGATATCCCAAGACACATGATCTGTGTGTTCTATTCATCTGTCGCTGGCAGCTCTCCTGCTGAGGCAAATCCGCTGCTGATCACATTAAATGCTTTTCCTGTCTGTCAGCGCAGCTCAACCCACAAAAGCTTGGTAAAAAAATAAAAAAAGATAAAGTGATGTTATCTGTGACTGGCATCACATGTGATTTCTAGAGGTGTTGTAGTGTAACGTCTGACATCCCTTCAACCTCAAACCTCAAACATGTTTTGACAAACCAGGCATGTGGCGACAGTTGTTGTTTTGTTTTTTTGAAAGTATGCAGACGCCGATAACTGTCAAAATTTAATCAGCGTCATCTTCTTGATGATACAAGCTCCAAACTCAAAGAGAGAACAGTATAAAGAGTCAGATACACTGACTTTGGTTTGATTTGCCGAGTGCATGTTTCAGGACACAGCGAGACGTTTCTTCTTTCAGCTTCACAAGACTTGCTTGACAGCCAGTGTGCAATTTCCAGTGCTGTTTTGCTTTGCTCTTGTTTGAAAGATTGATCCATTCGAAACTGTGTCATCTCAAGTCCAAGTTTGAAACAAGTGTCACTTCACTTTGGCTAAACAGACATTTTCCCCTTGCGTGGAAAAGGTCAACATGTCGGTCCTTTGAATCTTTGATATCAAATTATCCAGCACACTCAGGTCTTATCATTAAAGCATTTTCTCAGGCTGAGTAAGTCTCTTCACGGAGAGGGAAAGACAGCCGGCTATGCTTTGAACTTGAGATAACATGGTCTCCACATGGTGTGTGTTAAGGAAGTTCTCTCGCTCGCTCTTTCTCTCTTTCCCTGTGCGTGTGTGTGTGTGCACATTTGCATTTTCACATAAAAGTAAAATTAGGCACAAGGAACATTTGGCAGTTAGAATTCACAGAGTGCACTTTAAGTAGTTTTCTTTCCTAAATGTTTTTCTCATGCAGGCACCTTGGAGCAGGAGATCATTTTAGAACTGCACAGCCACAGATGTTACACATCAACGCACTCACGTGAATTAAAATCTACAAAAACATTAACCAATTTGCCGCATTACGGTGCCATTTTTCTTGATTGTAATGCTCCACCCGGCCACAAATTCATTCCAGTTTTTGCTTGTTCACGTTTTGGGCATCTGGAGGACAAATTCTCCAGAGCGAGGAGGCCTTGACGGTCCATGGGATTCCTTCTCTGCGGCCTGATTTTTCCATCAGGCTTGGCTTGAGCCTCTGATCGGAGTTTGGGGACGAGCGAGACCTGATTTACACATCCTCCTTTTTCCCCCCGTGACCGCCCTCCTCTCCCGCCCCTTTACCCGACAGGAGCAGCTGCACCTCATGACAGATAGGCCATGTCATCTCCAAAATTCCTGCAGCGCTGCCCCGCTCTCAGCATTTCTGTCAACACTCAATATGACGTTCTAATTTTACCAAGGCTGCCTCACTCCGAACCCTTATATATCTCATACTTTATACGTATAAATTACTTTAAGTTATTTCTAGCATGTCCTGCTACAACATTAAAATGCTGCTTGCATGTTTAGGCGTCAGTGATTAAAATCCAACCGTATTATATGAGTAGAAGTCAGACTGGGTCACTCGTCCCCATTATGAGCAGTTTTAATGCTGATATTATTATATCAGCATACATGTATACATTTTTACCAGGGCAAAATTTTCACATAGATAGATATTTCTAGTTTTACAAGAGTAAATTTCGTACTGTCACACACTCACACAAAGCACAAGGACAAAAAGACTGATAATAATAGAAGATACGGATTTGTCTCGCAACTCCACATGGACAAAATTATTCCCGAGGGAGAAAAATGCCATTGTCAGTCTCTCTCGACACTCAGAGCCTCCAATGTACAACCGTACACAAACCAAGGCAGGTCCTCCAAGGTCTTGTAAAGGCCTTGGAGTGAGCTGCACAGCCCTCTGGGTAATGGACTGGGGATGTGCTGGAAGAAAACTGAAGGCTTTTTGCCATTCCAGGCAGAGCACAGCAGGCCATACTCAGTATCAATGACAAAAGCAGACAGCCAGAAAGAACTGATGCATAAAACATGAGCCTGAGAAAGTTAGCACAACCAAGTCAATTATCATTTTTTGAGCAACATGCTGCAGGAGAACGTCTGAATAAGCAGTTGGGGAAACCACATAATAACTCCATATACACCAGGACGTGGGCTGTATGTAAGCAGCCCGGATATGGACATTGCTACCCTTCCTTTGCATTTACATGACGTCGCTGTGTAATCTGCAACTCTGACGGGAAACAACGGAAAACAGGCAGCACTAAGCCAGACTACCAGCCTCCAAAGAGCATGTGGATTAAAGAATAACTCCGGAAAAAGCATTTCATGTGTAGATATTTATCGAAAGATGACTTTTCTGAGGAGTGTTAACGCTAAGAAAAACACACTTAAACGAGCATGTAGTCACACTACCGTGTAGTCCACAAAGATGCAGCAGCTTTGTATAAATTCAGACAAGGCCAAGGAGTTGTTTTGGTTGAAACCATATGGGACTCATTTGCAAGGGAACCTCTGGCATCGATTCCAGGGCCTGGTTTTGATGTTCAGATAGGCACAGCACACATTTTGGTCAACATGAACCTACTCCAAGATAAATGTGTCGCTGTCACTGTAATAGTGGGGAAAATTCCAAACCTAAACCATATGCACATTTATTTTACCTTTATTTCTTTTTTTACCCACGTGCTTAAACAAAGAAATAAATGGAGTTAGCTTTCTCCATTTTTTTAATACATCCAAATCACATCCATAAAAAGCCAATGCCAGTTTCAATATTTCTTGTCTAGAAAGTCTGGCATAGCTCTTTATAGCAAAATATTCCATTAATTGGATTCCATTTTAAAAAGTGTAAAAACCATTGTGTCTATAAAGTTTCATGAAACGCTTCGTAGTTCACATTTAACAGGCAGATTTGTGTCTGCCTTTCCCTCCTGCTTGGATCAAATTAGTTGAGGGGCCTGTTCAGGGTAAACATTAGGATACAGCAGGGACTGGCACAAGTTCAAGTTCAACTCCAAAACTCCAGTCTGTTGCATCAGTTTTTCATAAAGTTACATCAAATTTTGGGGAAAAAGCAGCTATGCTTAGAGCAAGAAGATTCCCAAAACAGGAACTCTGTGTCGACTTGTTGAACTGACTTGTGACCTTTAAGAGAGGAAGCCAAGAATATGTGGGAGAGGTCATCTGGATCACAGTTTTTAGTCCTGAGGAACAATTCAAGTACTTGATTCAAAGAGATAAAAGCCTGTAGCATCCTCAAAAAGTCCCTCCCATGTTGGAAAAGGAAACTATTACACAGAACAAGAAGGAGTTGGTGCCACTGGCCTTTTTTTTTCTTCCTTTTTTTTTCTTTTTCCAACAGTGTTCTCACAATGAAAACAAAAGCGCAGTGTGGAGTATGGGTCCCCAGAGCCACCACATTTAGCGATTGCAGAGACCAACTCCCATCGATAAAATGTGTAGAAAAACAAGCGTGCGACGCAAAGTACATGAAATTGCTGATGACTGAAATGCAGGTAATCATTCACACAGTGTTGTTCATTGACAGAGGCACAACACCACGGCTCCCCCTTCAAATACACACAGCAGCCCTGTAAGCAAGGCTTTGATTGTTGTCACAGTGAGGAGAATACCATTTGCTCTTGAGGTGTGACAAATTACATCAAGCACAAACACATACACACGCACACACACACACTCTTTCTCACTCATACACAGACCCTGTGGACCAAAACGCAGTGTTATGTAATAATGTAACGGTTTCACCTGTGACACCACCTAATCTGTCCTGGTGTACTGTGGAACTCAACAGAGGGAAACTAGATCAGATATTGTCCTATTCACACACCTCTTATGAGTTAAAATGTGGAAGTGAGCCATGCATACCTTTATCTAGGAGCCATTTGTCTGTAGTGGCACGAGCAGAGAGAGAAACATAAACTCTAATAACTCCAGTTTATGTAGCTTCAGGCTGAAGTGTTAACGTTGACTACAATATTTTGACTACAATGACACTTAGTCATAAAATCTGTCCATCCATTATCTTTCCTGCTTTGTACATTAATAATGTTGCAGGGTTTCTGCTGGTGTGTATCTTCAGCTCACATATGGCGAGGGAATACACTCTGGAGAGGGACCAGTTCATCCCAGGGCGCACACACACACACACACACACACACACAAACACACACACACACGCAAACTTCTGATGGGCCTACATATGAATGTGTAGTACTGGCCCTCAATCCAATTGGGATTAAAACCAGGGAGTTTCTTGCCCTTAGACAACAGCACTAACCAGAAAGGCACCATGGAGCTACTTTCATAACATAGTCATCTAAACTGACTTGGTTTTAGAGGTAATTAAAAAACCTCAAATATAAAGTGCAGGGTTTGTCACAAATTCCTCTAATGGAAGTTTATTTAAGTGTGCAATGCTTGACACAAATTTCACTCATTATATGGTAATACATTTTCATTTACCTTCATTTCTGTGCCAGTCAATATCCTCGAGGTAGCAGCCATACCCTCTCTGCACTTTTGTTTTTCACTCTTTAATGTTTGTTTTTAATCTTCACTTATTTATTGGAGTCAGACAGATGCGATGTGCTAGCATTTGAGATCCCAGCACAGACCAAAGTCAGATCTTTTATTCTCTCAGTTTAGTTTGTACATATTGAACAGAAAAGTGTTTTAGTACGTGCTGTAATCTTCCCTGTGTTTTGGCCACAGGCACAGAAGTGATGATATCAAAGCTCAGTGAAAAGAAAACAAAAAAAAACAACAAAGTTCAGCATAGCAAACAACCACCTGACATCATGGCGAGTTATTTATCTTATTTGATTTGAGTCTACAACCCTTTGCTTGAACAAACAAGTTATAGCTAACTTAATAAGTGGACAAGTTGGCTTTGGAGCAGGAAATTGGAGAATGCTTTCAAGTGCAGGTATTACACATAATTCAACGTTTGGAGACAGGGAGGCTACGGTAAATCCTGCTGGAATTTCCTTCACCTCAGCTGAATCTGACAAACTCAGATCTTCTTCTGTGACCTCGACGTGCCACAAACATGGCCTCTTCTTTTGAGGTAAGGGGAAGAAGCATGTTGTAGCTGTGCCTGTGCTGCAGCCTGTGACTCTTTCAACCTGTAACTTCAGTCGACCAGCAGCTGCACGCCCGCATGGAGCCGCCTCCATTGCAGATCCACCGCCTGCATCCGTCAGACAGACAGAGAGAGAGATTGAGGATGCGGTGCAGGGTGGCATGCACTGCAGGTTAGGTTTCACATTCACATATTGATCACAGGAGATATAGTGGAGTATTTCTAACAGCACTGACACAACCCCGATGTTTCTGCTTCAAGACTACTCTGCATTTTTGGTTTAGTCAGTAAATCTCACAAAGCTTTACTTCGCCATATACTCTGGATCAGACTCTAGATCATGTACAGTCTCTCTGAATCAGTCTGATTTTGTTCCGTAAATTACTGTAAATTACCGTTATTGGCCAACAGATCATATCCAACATAATATAAAACTAAGATAGAGAGAACGTGGACTCTGGACATTGAAATATTCCATCCTGTAGGTGTGGTTAATGTTTAAAGAGAGACAGAGCCGATATTCACTATATGTTTCAATGTTTATGTAAAAACAGAAACATGGATGATGTATGTGGAGTCATTCAGAGCAAATGGCTTTAGTTTTACAACCAACAATAGAGAGATGACTGATTTAATGGCTACACAGGCAATGACTAGCTTGTTAAAACATCCATCAGTGGTTTTGGGCTTGTCCTGTGAAGTCCAGCCAACACAGAACAGACAGAGTAACACGCTTTTGCATCTAAAGTGCCTCGTTATCTGCTGCCCAGGAGGTGAGAAGATGGAAGAATTCCCTTCGTCTATCATTTCACATTCATAATATCTAAGCAAGAGCCAAATACTTGAAGGGAAATGGATACCTTCACTTCTGGTGGTGACAGCTGGTCAGAGAGAGAGGGAGAGAGAGAGAGGGAGAGGAGTGCAGTGTGTGTGTGTGTGTGTGCGTGTGTGTACTGGGGAGAGGATGCAGCTGCAGCCTGGCTATATGATGGTAGGGGTCCAGAAGCAGATGGGGGCTTCAGACTGCATTGCAACACGATAGCCATTTTGAAATACCCACATGTGTTAAATGTTAGGAAAATAAATAAAGTCACTTTTCGCACCCAGTGTTTTGAACACAATAACCAAAGACATCTCTGCATATTCCAGGCCCCTATTTATTCAAGTTTTTATCTGATGTTTTTATATCCAAAAAACATTTCACTGCCCTTTGAAACCTTGTGCTCGCTTGCACTCTCTAAAACCCTTTAAACGTCAAGACTTTGTTACAATACTTGAAAAGTCCTATCATTTATAAACAGATGTTTTGTTTCTGTCTCTCCGCGAAGAAAACCTCAGTGTCAGAGGCATCAGGTAATGGTGGAGCCCTGCAGTGTGAGGGTTTGAATCCAGCTTTTGTCCCGAGGCCCCCAGGTTTGACATGACTGAAGGACTTTGGCATCTGAACGGAAGGAAACCTAATATTCAGAATGCCCCCCTCTCCGCTCCTGCCCTGCACCCCCACCTACCCTCCTATAAAGCATCTCTCCCTCCCCCTTCTCTCTCCCTCTCTCCCACCCCTCCCTCTGCCTCTCTGGCCTGAGGGCTATTAGTCTCCAGCCTGCCGAGGCCTCAGTCTAATGATATCAGCAATTTTAGTCAGACGGGAACATTACATGAAATTTTCTCCAGAGTAATGATACATTGGCTGTCTGAGAAGAGCGATTGAGCAATGTGGAGCAATGGGCTTTTAATTTTTAGCTGAGTCACTGATTTTACAGGATGTTTTACTTTTCATTTTTTTAATGTAAACTCATTTTAACTGCTGCCAATGTACAAACTGTTTTAAAGTTGTCATCTTGTCAAGCATTTGATAGATTTTTGTATTAATCATGGTCGATGTAATTGAAATTAATGACGTTTCAAAAATATGTCTAAAACTAAGAAAAGAAAGCACTAAAAAGTCACAACTTAGCTGTGTGTTTTTTGTTCCCTGTTATAGAGTGTTGTAACCTGTGGACTCTCGGTAGGACTGAGGCTCTTTTTATGAGGGGTTTGCATGTTCTTCCTGCATGGGTTTTTCTCAGGGCACTCAGGTTTCCTTCCACAGTCTGAAAACATAGATATTTGGGTCAACTGGAGGCTTTAAACTGTCCCAAGGTGTGAATGTGTGAGTGCATGGTGTGTGTGCCCTGACATACACTGTTGACCTGTCCAGGTCCTTTCCTGTCTTCGTCCTTTATCCTGAGTAAGGATAGTGGAGTAAGCCACTAGCAGACCCCTGCAACACCAGTAAGGTATAAAGCATGTAAGATAATGGTGGATGGGTGGATGGACACATCCATCACCAAATATCTGTCAGCAGGAATACACTGGTGTCATATAAAACAATAGCATTCATTTGACAGGATATCAATTTATCCTCAGTTGCACTTATTAACTCAGAAGGTATTGTATTCCAGATGACAGCCTTGAGGTCCCAGGGTAGAAAATCAACCAGTAAATCCAAAACTTTAATCTCTTTCTCAATTCAAGCAATTTCCATGAGACCTCCTCTAGCCAAGAAGATGATGCAATGCACCAGCACTAAAATCTGAGACAATATGAGGGAGTGACAGAGTCTCAAATGGCCCCCCTGTAGTGCGGGTTTTGAGACCTCAGTGGACTCTCAGAGTGAGCATAGAGAAAGCTGCTTGGCTGCCCTGGAGGTGACCACGACCTGCTGTCCCCTGAGGAGGTCGGCCACATGAGGCCCTGGACTCCAGATACTCACAAGAATGTCATCAGTCTGCTGCCAAATCTGTTTGATTGCTTCTCTTCTTTTCTCATGTTTGTCTTGCCTGACAGTCCTGGGAAAATCTAACATAACAGTTCCTGCAGTGTGATCCAGTGTGACATAATTCAGATGACCTGCCACATCAGCTGTAGGCTAACAGACCTTCATCCCACATGATCCACTCTAATCTATTTCATGTGAATAATGGCATGTTTTTGGCGAGCTGTATGTGTTGTCAACTATGTCAATATATTGTTAGTTTTCTCTATTCAGTCTTGTCAATTCAAGAGCAGAAGAAGCAAGGAGCATTTGTCCATCAGCACAGACATTTACATTTTGTTCTTTAGGAGATGCTTTTATCCAAAGCAACTGGAGAAAAACATTCAAGTTACATCGCAATAGAGACATAACATATAAAAAACTGCTATTCATCCTTCAGACAACTGAGGAATGAAAGTGCAGTGGTGTGAGTACTCATGCAAGGGCAGAGTGAAAGCACTGGTTAAGAGGATACACCAGGAGGAGGAGGAGGAGGAAGAAGAGTAAGAACAATATAAGATAGGAAAAAATTAGGAGAGGAGTTCTTGGAGGCAAGTTTGTTGCTCCTTTCAACATCAGACAGCAACATATGTGAAAAGTCAGGAACAGACGTAGGGTGACGTACGCCTTGAGAAGAGCAGTGAAGAGACTTGAAAGAGACTTTGCCTTCATCAAACTTTCTGAACCCCCATCAAGTGGTTAGATTTGATCAGCAGCTCACAGGTTCTTTATTAGTCATTAAAAAGGATTATTCTGTCACCATATTTCTCTCTCAATGACTGGATTAAGGTTATGGAATAGGGTTATAACTGATTTATGATGATAAATAAAGAGCCAGTGCGGCAGGTTTAACAACAAATAGAGACAGATTATATTCCTTTCTGTTCAAAATTACTTTTTCCTCACTGCTTATGATTCAGTACGAGAACATTACAAAGTATCATCCTAAAGGGCTTAATTAGGGCAAATTAACACATTTCTCAAAATGTCAAACAAAACTAGATTAAATACATTTTGGGGAAAAAACATTAATTTGCTTTCATAAGAGTAGATGCAGATAGATCATAAAATACAATAATGGATAGATTGATTGGAGGCAGATAAATAAACAGCTGTTTGTTTTGAGCTGAGCTATTCTAATGAGCTCCATATTTACACTAACATGCAGAAATGATAATAGTATTGATCTCATATGACATTCGGCTATTTTACATTTCCCAAAATATTACACTCTACCTTTCAATCAAACACTGCAGCAGTTTCCCTCTACTTCAAGTTTACAAACTCAGCCTCCATTAATGATGAGGAATATGAGGTCAGAAATGCCTTCTCTACCTCGTCACGGTAGCACATAAGTCTCTAGTAAATCCCACTATAGGTTCCTAGAGTCTGGACTTGAGTTACAGCAGCTATAATGTGTTGGCTGTTTCACTTTTATCACCCCAATTATAGTTTAAAACATGACGCCTGCATAAGTGCCTGGTTGAATTTTCACTGGTCAGGAGGAAAAGGAGGGGAAGGAGGGATGGAAAAGGGAGTGCTGGGGGTTCGTCAAGGAAAACGTGAACTCGACATTGCAAAGTAAGGGTTTATGAAGAGCCCCCCCCCCAGCAGGAGATGTTTTATTAGCAGTGTTTAAATGACCAGCTTGTTAAACATCAAGCAGCAGGCGGGTTGCCGGGCGGCTGTGGCCTCAGGATCAGCTGCACCATTACATCGCTGGCTATTTTCACCCTCTTCGCAGCTTTATTTGACATGCTAGTGTGCAGACAGGGTTGTTTCAAGACACAATAATCACTTCAAACTTGAGCCAAAATGCTAGATCCCCACCTGTGAGTGGGAGATGGGATTCCGGTGGGTTTGGGGTTTGCCACAACGTCAGAGAGAGACGGGGTCAGGAAAGTGAGGTCATATAGATAAAGACCTCTTTAAAAGTGTTGATTAGATTAAAAGCACAATAGATCTGGGGGATTACCAAAAAAAACCCACCTTATTTGAACAATGGTCCTTTTCTTAATCAAATCAGAGGACTGTTTTTAAGTGTGATGGATAGTGATTCCTTTGTTTGGAGGTCATGGGACCACATGAAAATGAAAGGATCCCTGGAGATGAGAGATGGAGTCATGGAAAATATGGGACATTAACTGTGCTCTTTGATGCCGATGACACAGATGGAACATCAGGGAATGGGAGAAATCGAGCGATAGCTTCAGATGTCGATTCATTATAGGGTAACTGCTGATTGCTTTCCTCTAATTGCCCTTGGTTTCAATCCTTCCTCCAAACACTTATCGTCTGCACAGTTTTATTCTCAAAGTCGGACAGATACCATCAAGAAAAGAAATGCATTTTTTTAACACTCCCACTACAATCGAGATGACTTAAAGCAACTTTGCAGTAATTAAAGTGTGGCAGACGGTGAGAGAATTTTCAACAATTTTCTGACAGTTGATTGAGCAAAGAAGACGGAAAATAACAGGCTAATTGAAAATAAGGATAATCATTTGTTGGTGTTAAAACCAATTTGATGAAATAATTACACTGCGCTCGCTCGTGAATTCTCTGCACTTAGTCTGTAGTCACAATGTCTGAAAATAATAAAAAATGTCATTTCAGAGTCTTAGGATTCTGCAGTTGAGTTCAGCACAACAACTATCTCCATGTTTTGACAGCTGCAGATTTATTTCTGTACACAGCTAACTAAACTGCAGAAACAGTGAGAGGCACCGAACAACAGAGTGTGCGAGGAGATTATTCTACACCCTGTGCTGCCTGAAACTTGCCAGAAAAACAAAATGTATTGCGGTATCAAAGATGCTCCAAAAGCACATCCCCCTGACTGCCAGTCACAAGAGGAGGATTCTGGCTGCACAAAAGCTAATGGAGAATATTTTCCAGGCTTTTTTCGCTGTCTCAACTTTAAGTGTTATGTTTCCATGATTGAATTAGTTTATCCTCTGTGGCTGTGTCAGCGTCAGTGCTGCTTTAGGGGTGAATATTGAGACTTCTCTGGCTGAGGACTGGGAGATGGCAGAGGGGCTGAATGGAAGCCTCAGACTAGCACAATTTTAGATGATTTTAACGTGTAATTCTGATCTGGGAGGGTTTAACTTTGCGAAGCTAAGCTTGGACCTGAGGCCTGAAGATCCTTAGCCTGGTATGAGGCAATGGATCCTGATCAAGGTGAAAAAAATGCTAAAATAGTGATCCAAATGACAATTTATCACTATCAGAGCTCATTCACTCCCCTATACAGCAAATACTCACTACATACTGTACATACATTATCTTACCTGTTTCAACCTTTATTACTGTTGTGGGGGTCTGCAGGATATATCTCCAGTGCACATAGGGTGAAGGCAGGGAATACGCTCTGGTCAGGCCACCAGTCCATCTCAGGATGCACACATACACTCTCTTATTCACTTTAATGCATGTTTTTGAACTGTGCGTGCAAACAGGAGTACCCCGTAAAAACCCACATAGACACAGACTCTGAGTTGGACTGGGATTTGAAGCAAGGAACTTCTTGCTTTGAGGTGACTACTTGGTATCGTCCCTCCCGACATTTCCTCAGTTACCTTTACACAGTTGTGTTGGTTTTGTTCCTCTGTTTCCATTCTGTCTGAGCAAGTTTTATATTTAGATGTTGTATTGCAATAATTATACAAACTAAACTCCACTAAACTCTTAAGAATGAAAGGAAGGAAGCAGGAAATCTGACCATATCATCTGTGTCAATGTCTAAAATATGAGCAAAAACTCTAAAGACTAAAGAAAAAAAGACAAAGCCAGGAGCTTGAGGAGGAGGTCAAATAACACTATGTTCAGAGAGATACAAAGATGTGCACGTTCACACACAATATTTACACAGGCAAGAACAGCATATCGTGTTGCATACTGATAAGGGCACAAGCAATGGACCTTGAAGCGATTCCAGAAACTCACAGAAGTTGACTTATCTCTGTCTGAAGTCAACCGACACACCGAATTTAGAAACCTTATCATTGAATCCACCTGCAACAGTCTAAATAAAGCTCTGTGTTGGGATTGTTGGAGCGCCAGTGTCAGAGCGCCGGTTGTTTGTGGTTCCACTTTATGCTGGACACTGACAGAGGGTCTGCTCTGTTCATCCAAACTGTTATTGGTACATTATCGCAGTTTTCCATGGAAAGATCTGTAGCAACTGCGTGTCTGCTTCCATCAGAGGAGAAGAAAGAGTGACACAGTAATATGCCATGTTGGAGGTGCCTTTTTCAACCCACTTCCACCCATCATTTTTCTTAAACGCCTTTCAATTTCAGTCTGATAAAAAAAGCAAAATGAAAAAAATAGTTGACATGTTAACATTTATATTTAGATATAGATTTGATTATATATATATATTTTTAAAACAGCCTAAGTATAAGGGTATTGGTTTTGAAAGCTGCTGCATTTTGCAAAAGCAGTGCGTTCCAGCTTCAGGCCGAATTCATGGATCATGCACTAGGTGTGTGTGTGTGTGTCTGTGTGTGTGTGTGTGTGTGTGTGTGTGTGTGTGTGTGTGTGTGTGTGTGTGTGTGTGCGCGCGCGTGAATGTATGTGTGTGTTGGATAAGGCCCACCAGAGCAACAAAGTAGTTCGGAAAGATAAAATGGTACATTTCCAGCGAAGTCTTTAATGATAGAAAGACCCTGGTGAGTATCACATCTCTTTTGGAGAGCAGACCACCCACCCTCATGATAAAAACATAATATTGTTCTCCACAGACCTCAGCTGTACATATAACCTTAACTCGAATGTGATGACCCATCTCTGAAGTTGCGTTTCATCTTCGCTCTCTGACCTTTCAACGATTTGTCTTTGTCTCGTGACAATGATGCCACTTTTTCTTTTACGGGAGCATAAACAAGCTCTCAATGCGGAGCCGCCGGCTGTCCATTTGATGGATTCGATTTCGATCCTGCGAGAACTTCCCAGCATGGTCGTCCAGACTGCCCGTGATTTATCTGGTGTTTCTAGTTTAAACAGTGTACTCTCCTGGCAGCCTAAGAGACGAGCTGCGCTCAGAACAATTTCAAATGTAAATACAACCTGACTACGGAAATCTGTCTTACAGCTACGGGGATTCATTGTGTTCTCACAGCAGACGAGGGCAGGGAGAGTCAGTCGGACGGGTGATAGACTGCACGGGGAGTGTTCCTGCAGCTTGTGAAAAACTTTAAGAAAGTTGCTCAACCCTGAACACCTGAACTAGAAGACCACAAGAGTTAGCAAAAGGCACAGGCTCTGTAGTTTTATTCAAACAAAGCATATTCACTAATGGATAATTCAAACAACATGAGAAGAGAACAAACATTTGGTCTAACGTTGAGACTAAGCAGAACAAGCTGAACAAATTCTCCTGGACTGTGATTATATTCTATTAACCCCAGCCTGTTTTCTCTGTGAGAGACAGGCTTGAAAGCAAATGCTGGAAGCACAGACAGACACAGCGTTGTATGAATGATCCACTGGGGAGCGGTTTGACTGCAGAACATATTTCATGAGCTGGAAGAATGAGTGCTGAGGTTTCTGGTTTGGGGTCATCTGAAGAGTCAAGACCAAACCTCCCTCATGGAGTCCCCACAGGAAGTCATCGCTGAGAGTGCAATTAGGGAGAGAAGTTCCAAGTTTTTGCCCTGAAAGTCTTCCTGTCCAAAAGATAGCATTAGCATCCCTGTCTTGGCAGAGGATGTCTAACGCTATCTGGTTGATTCAGTTACACGAGCTGGAAAGGAGTCGAGAAGCTGTTCAGACAATAGACGTGTCGTCCCGAGACTCTCACTGCAAATGTGCTTCACACGCTCTGTGAACATGAAGATAACAACCCAGTGGCTGTGCCAAGAGTTTTGGCAGCAAAGCCTAAATTACTGAGGAATATGAAAAAATAAACAACCTTCAAATTAATCTTGTGAGGACTACAACACCTACAACACCTGATGTTTTTCAAATGAGGGAATTATTGAATCGAAAAATAAACATACCTGATTAGTCTTTTATAATGCAAGAGCTAAGCATTTGTCCAGGTCATCATAAACAAAAGAAGTTGTAAGTCATTGCAACTAGATTTCAACTCTCATCCGAGAGGCTTCTTCAGTTCTGACATATCTTCAATAATGTACCCAAGTCCATTTGCAATGACTTACAACTCCTTGGGTTTCTTATCTAAATTTGCAACTGAATACACATTTTGTTTGATACATTTATCCACTCTTACAATACAACATCTCCATGCATCAGGTAAAGCAACATTAAATCTAGAGTCTAGTGTCCAGTCTAGTGTCTATTGTCTAGTACTAAATGACTCTTGCATAAGGTTAGGATAAGGTCACCTTGGATGAATAGAACATTATTAGAAACAAAGTGCAGCCACACACAGGTCTCACACCATCACACCTCCACCCCAGTTAATTTCATACTCTCTCCATCTGGCCACAGTTACAAGTCACTCGCCTGGAAAAACGTCAGGTTCAGTAAAAGCGTCATCCCAAATGCAATAACTAAACAAAACACTGAATAAGCTGTGATATGTTTGAATGTATTTGGGTGACTGGTGGGGGGTGTACAGTATGTTGACTATGTTGTGTATTCACATTTTGTGATCTGTGATTATTCCTCATATCAATTTTCCTGGAAAGGAAAAGTGAACTTACTCATCTAATCAATTAAAAAAAAAAAGTCTTGAAATGAAGCACATGAATGTATGTATAAAGTGGTCCTGGTAAGAGGTAGCCTATATAACAGTATTTTCTGGTTAAACAAAAAGGATCTAAGCCTTTAACAATACGTTTTTCCACAACATCACAGAAAAACAACCCATGTCTGTCCCTGGAGAGATTTTATTGCGTTTCATTGTTTCATGGCTGCAGCACTCGGTTGCTCAATACTGGACCGATTTCAAAAACTGCTGCCTCCATTTGTCACCACGACTCAAAAACATGTGTAAGTGGGACCCAAACACAAGGATTATATTTCAACTGAAATTCTTCCAATTGTCAAAAAGGATTCCTCTTGCAGGAAACATGGGCAAGCAGAAGTGTATGACACAAGCCTGACTGGGAGACACCCACGACTGTGCTTGTGAGATCAAAACTGACTAATTAATAACCTGCTAAATGGTGTCAGGCTACTGTAAATAATCTGACAGCTCCATTTGCAACAAGATTCCTGATTGATGAGAGAAAGACTGTTCAAAAACATCTGAAAGTTATCAAGTCCTCAAATTACAGTTTCCCCATTACAGAAAAAAAATCAAAACTTTAAGAAATACTTTCCGAGTCTCAGCGTGTCGAGGTCTCCACTTGTGATGACTTTCACCAGACTGCTTACTCACAAAGCTGAGAGATGTGTGCGCACGTGTTTCAGCGTTCGCACCAGGCGGGCTCCTGCTCCGGGCCGACTGTTTATGTTCATTCTGGAGACCAACCACCATCTACTGACATCAATTCAGACGAGAGAGACACAACCACCATGTGTGAGTGTTCTCCTACTGTAAATATTTCCTTAGCTGTCAGCCGCCCTCCACTGCCAGCACTCCCAGTCTTGAAAAAAGGTGTGCGCTCGGACACATTTAAAGAGAGCAGGTCTGACATGTCAGAGAGAAAATGTCCTCTCAGCAAAACAAGGAGAAATGGACACTTTTACAACTTTGATGGTGGAAAAAGCTGGATGGCTGTGGAGGGCTGGAGGACTATAACAGAAACTAAAAAAGGACGTCTCCACCATCGGGGCGACTGTGACTCATGGGCAGCACAGTCATCCACTTATCAGACATGTCACAAAAATTCAGACAGGAATTGGCCAAGTTTTACACAAGTAATGCAAATCAATCTGGAATCAATACACACATTTATTTCAACTAAAATTCTCAAATCGGCTTCTGGAAACATATGTCATGTTTGCTGACAACCTCTAAACTGAGCAACTAATTGAGATTATTATGCAGATTAATTTCATGTAACTGATTCAAGGTTATTGACAGTAAATGGCTTTACAATAAAACCACAAAGTGACACAGTTCATGGCTACATACTTCCAATTAGACGTCACATCTAAAGCGGTTCAGACGGAAATATGTTGGGAGGAATTTCAAGACATTATATGATTTAGAAGCCAGAAAAACTGCTCTGGAATAAACCTCCAAGATATTCATTACTAGATTACCATCTCGTGGTTTTCTCTTAAAAGTGATGATGGCAGTTTAAACTCTCCATGCACAGTCATGTTGCGGGCTCTGCAGTTTGTTTACTGGGGCAAAGTCAGTGTACCAGAATCAAATGTTTCCTATGTGACATTTTATTCCACCAAAGCTAAGACCAGCATGACTAATTTCACTCACTTTCCTCCACTTATTTTTCCACACATTTAGAGACTTATCACTTCCCTTTTCCTTTCTTCCCAAACTGTGTCTGCGTGTGAAAACAAATCACTACACTCCATATTTCAGTCCAGCAAATAATAAGTGACCAGAACACATTCGGTGGATTTCGAAATGGATTTTTTCACAATAAATGATTAGTTGCTATGGCTATGCTGAAGGGAAAATATGATGTTGCTCCATTGGAATGTCTCCTCCATATCCTGCCAAATCTGAGCTGGAAACACTTAGTAGGGAACCTGTGTGTACTAGGAACCGCTAATAATTTGCTTAGGGGAACCCACATCTGGTCAGATGGCTGAGGCAGAGGTTAAGAGTGTCGAAACTGGGCCACTGATCCTCGCCAGTTGCAGGCTGAGAATAGGCCCTAATGTTAAACAAAAATCTTAACTACAGGAAATAGGCCTGTTATCATAATATAACCATTTGCCTTGGCGGACAACCAGGCTAAAATTGCCCCTTGTTTACTATGTTTGAGTGGGGCCAAAAGTTTATGGACAGATAAATGAAAATCCTCAACAGAGCAACTGCAGTCGCTGAGCTGTTTGTTTTTAGTATCATGGCCAAAAAGTAGTGCAAATAGTCAGAACAAGTGTGAAAAAAGTGAAGTTTGTTTACACAGCTTTGTTAGAGGGCTTACATGATAATCCAAAGAGTTCCGCCCTTTGAGCTACTGAACACGGCCGAGTGCTAAAACGCTGCTCTTGGAAACAGAAAAGCATTAAAGAGTTGGACGAGAACTGAAAAACAATGAAACAACATGAGGACTGAGATGTTTCTTGACTCCGCAAAGACTGCTGTTGGGCTTTTAAGGTAGGGAATTCTTATGAAGACAAGAAGGAACAGACAGATGAGCACACGAGATGGAATCTCTGGCACTGCACTTGTGTTGCTGCATCATAGATGAAAGCTTGTGTGAATTTTGGCCTCGAGGATCTCACCTGTGCTCTCCAAACTCTGTTCCGCGCTGCTGACGCAGCATTCCTTCCCCTCACATAACCTTTTGGGCAATAAATTAACTAAAAGCGACAGGATTGCACAGTTTGACTCGATGTGAAAACGACCGCTCAAATCCCCCCTCAAAGACCCTTTCAGACTATGTCAGCGGGACCTGAGCGAGCTCAGTGGTGACCAGAACAAGCCTCAGATCACTGCCGTGTTTTGGCAGCGCGCCTCGCCCTGCACTGATGGAATCAGTGTTTTGGTTCCTGCATCGGGGAGCAGTTTTCCATCAGAAATAGGCTGAACCACATCCATATGAACTGCAGCATATTTGAGGTTATTAAAGGAGGGGCTTAACGGCCTACACTGGCACGCTGATCCTCTGTTCTGTGTATGATAAAGTTTTAGGACCCCGGGACAGCGCGGCACCCTTGTTACTGCGGCAGACCTGCTGAGAGGAGCCTAAAGTAAAAAGCAAAGAGCAGCTGGGAACACTTAAAACCAAAGCTAGCATATTAACTTTTTCCAAACGCAAAGTAAAGGTCTTTTCACTTCTATTACAATTCTATCAGGTTTTTTTTTTCACTCCCTCTTTAAATGCGAGCAGTGGTTATTTCACCCAGTTTGTTTTGTGTTTTGCCTGCCAAAGAAAAGTTATTTTTATTTAGTTTCTTAGAAGTTTTAGGGAAAGTGGGGCCAGAGTTTGGCAGCTAGGAAATGCAAAAGAAATTAAAAGAATAAAACACTCAAATGAACTAGTGTAGTCCTGCCTTCACCCTCTGTACACTGGAGATAGACACCAGCAGACCCCCGCGACACCATTGGTTCCACCAGTGAAATGATGAATGGATGGAAAAGGTTGATTTAATGATTTAATGCCCTCTAAAACATCATGTAACAGTATAACTTTATCTGGTATAAACTGGCATCTGATCTCTAAGAGAATCAAGATCAGAATCTGATTTATTACCAGGTAGTTATACAACTTAATTACACAGCTGTGACGAATATGGTTTGGTGATTTGTAGAGATAACAGGCAAGGTGCCAGCTCTTAGCTAACATATGTTAGCAGCACAACCAAAAATACATAATAAAACAAACACTTGTTCTTCGTAAAACCCTCTGAAATGTTTCTGCTACAGCATGACTATGTGGTTTGACAGGTGCAAACAGAATCAGATTAATTGTATCAGTATCAGTGAGCTAGCTCTCTATTTTGTTGACCATGTCTTTCTGCTGCCAGCAAAGACTGTGGCATCAGTTCTTGCTGATAACTAACCACTTCATGAGAATCAGGGAGAACAGCAGCATGTCTTCTTGACTTAGTCTGTATGATGGTTGGAGAGGAAGGTACAGGCGCAGCAGACCTTCATCATTAGATGATTTAATGCTGTGAATCACTCTGAGTTTGCTTGGAGAGCTATAGGAAAGGATTGGGGTGCGGGTTAAAATAAGTATGACACTGTTACGCAACACAGTCAATAAGTCAACACTGACCTCCAGAATCTTAGGAACATGAACAGCAATTTCCTGGGGGAAGTGCAGTACACCCACCCACCTCCGCAAAACGTGCATTGCTTTTGATCTCATGTTATGTCACTACAAAAGCCGTCAGAGGTTGCACAATGACAATACATGGCAGTGTGAGTCCAACAACCCACTTATTCAGACACTTTTTGTCAGAACTGTAATTGAAGGGGACATAAACATGTCATGATGCTTTAACTTGGACTCATGGCTACAACAAGTTCAACAAATGTTACACGGCCTCTCTCTAAGAATTCATCACATGATAGATGTGCAAACATCAAGATGTTGATGTCTTATAATTAATAATCAGACACGAGATGTGAATTACACAGAGACCCGGCATTAATCTTCAAGGAGAGAGAAGATAAAAGAAAAAGTGGGCACTGTGTGCTGCATTCTGCCTTACTATCAATTACACAAACACAGTGTAGACAACTCCAGAGGGATATAATTAATGTCTCAGGCCAACAAAAAACAGATGTAATTCTGTTCATAAAGAGGCCAACATGCAACCTCTAACAATGTATTACTGTGAAACTATTCGCCTCAGGCACTGCAACATGCTTATTCTCCTTTAACAAGGATCTCTCGGCTCATGAGTCGCTCATATTTAAACACAAAGAGAGCAAAACTGCACTAGCACTGAGGAAAGGTGACTTTTACTGAGACACTGCAGGTATGAGAGGAAAGTCTGACTGTGTATTCTAGGAAAGTTTTGGACTTGGAGCTGGCACCTTTCTTTGGAAAAACAAATGAAACCAAAAGAAAAAAAAATATGAGAGAGAGTGAGAGGGGCAGAAGTAATTATGTGCACAAACCTTCGAAAGGGTAACTCATATCTCAAGCAGCTTAAGTGTTTCATTTCAGCACCATAAAAAAGGCTCTTTGTGAAAACAGTGGAACCAACAAGTGACAGCCTGGTGTAGGCACACTGCTAAGTGCACATGAATGTGTTTTAAGGCTACATTACTACTCACACAATGTCTTCTTTTGCCAGCATGTGGTGCTTTTTGTACGTAATTCAGTCGAATCATTTGGTCAGATTTCTTTTGGCTTTTTAGGGTCAATTATGCCTTTTTCTGAGCAATTAGGTACCAGTCTGGTCTGCATTTCAACACAAAACTGGCCCGTCTACAACTGCAACAGTGATCGCCAGCTCTCAAGACATGTGTTATAGGTCACTCTGACTCACATGATGAGTCACTTTCTAACAGGAAAATGTAGTCGGTCTCTTTGAGGTTTCCAATTATTTCTGATGAAAAACTCTTGTTAAAGTCACCAAAGCAAAGTCTCCACGACGTTACGCCCTCTCACAGAGAGGGGAGGATTTTATGCGGAGCAAGTCATCAGCATAGTATCATTATGGATTACATTTGTTCAAATTTGATTTACCCGTTTCTATACGTTTTTTTTATTGCTTTTACAGATGTCTTTTCCAGATGTCTGTTTGATATCAAACTCATGAAAGCATTTTTTTTGTATGCCATAAGCTGTGTTGTGTTATCACAACAGTGTTATTTTGTTTTCAGGGTGGGTCTGATACAAGTCTGTGTGAGACAAACCAGTAGGTTTTTGTCTGCAGGCCTATCTTAACCATCTGAGAGAACCTAAAGCAGGGGGCCGAAGCCAAATCTACAGACTCTAGTCGGAGTTCATTTCCCCTAAACCTCCTCCTCTCAATGAATTCCAGATGTTTTGCAGACGAAAGTGAATTTTAAGGGGTGGAGGGGCGCTTGCAGTTGTGAGTTTTTTTGTTTTTTTTCTGTGATATGTATAATGTATGTGTGTTGTCTACCTTGAAAGCAGTATAGCCTCAGTACACATGGGAGGGTGCCAAGCTAGAGCAGAGACATTTTGTCCTAACGTCTTAAACAAGTAGTAAAACACACATTCAGCCGTAAAAGTAGCAAAATAATTTACATTCACTGTAAATGTAACAGCAGAATGCACAGCTGATCCAGCTGAAATAGCTGAAACGAAGAGCCCACACATGCTATATGAATGCCAACACAGTTCAAGTGACAGCCAACACAGAAACTCTTCCAAGTCTAATGAAGTCCTGACTTGCACATCTTTGGCACAGAGAGTCCACAATTCTGCGAACCCTCAAATTCGAATAGTAGGTCATGCAAACAAGCAGGGGAGGTGTTTCAGATCTTGTGACTGTGTGTGGTCCGTCTCACTGGAATAACCTGAGGTAATGCAGTCACGACTGGAAGAAATATACTCCTCTCTATTTTTAATAAATATCAAATCCTTCTTGCCTCAGGGGCAGATGAAACCAAGCCTCGACCTCGTGTTCCTCTTGGCTTGTAATAAAGTGGCAGCCCCCATGCGAGTTTCTCACACGAGGAGAATCATACGCAAAAATGCATGAAATGCAATTACCGTCTCGGCACTTTCTGCTATGTCTGTGTATAAATGTAGGAGAGGTCTAAAAGTTAAACCCACTGAGACGTTCCCAGCAAACAACTGAGGAGAAAGCGTGCACTTATTGTGAGTCTGTGAGCACGTTTTTGCTCTTTGCGACTTGGGGTTTGTTTTCCTTTCAAATATGAATGAGGCTGATGTGAGAAATTAGGGTTTCACCATGAACTCCCCTGACCCTTCCTTGGATCCATTAAGGCATCCCTCAAACTGCCCTGAGAACCACAGCCCTCGCACAAGTCTGACTTCTCGCAGCAAATCATGGTTTCGTGCTCGCCACTCGTTTGCCTGACTCAACTGGAGCAGGACTGCAGACTCATTGTTTGCTTTCCTTCCTGTTCGCGGCACACGTCGGCTACCGCGCATGACATTGGCAGCAGATGTGGCGGGGCGCAGAAAAAATAAACCGGCCGGCGATGATGCCATCCGCAGAAGCTAAATATTGACTTAGCGACCTTTAATCAGATTCACACACATGACAGAATGGAAATAAACAGCAACATTCGGCCGTGTCGCCTCTGCCGACCCTCCCACCACAACACAGGAACCCCAGAGCGCTGGGAAAAACCGGCCGCCCGGGGCTCCGGGATCAGCCGATCTGGTAATGAGAACTTGCCTTTGACGCCAAGGGGTGGGAACAAGAAAATAGGAGACATTACGACATATAATTAGTCATAGGACATGCCTCCTAACCAGCTCTAAAATCAAGCTATGGATTGGCAGCTTTGGAGTGGGCTCTCATTGGACACAAAAACCTTCTCCTGAAAATAGACTCAAACGTAAAAAGAATTTTAAAGCAAAAACATTTGAAGACAAAGTGACCAAATCTATGATTACACCATGCAAATGCAGTTTTACTGTGATGTTTTAACTATTGCAATAAATGACTGGAACCAGTTTTCATACTGGTTTTGTAGGTTTCTGTATTGGACTGAGTGTAGCCTGTTTGAGAGATAAACTTTCCCCACATCTGTTTATAAGATCATTGTTAATCCAAGCATCTGTTTGCCTGCCCAAGTCACAGCGACGGCTCATCTTCTAGAGAGAGAGAAAACATTAAGCCTGCATTCTCTGAGCTCTATAAATTAAGGCTCCAAATAGAAGACCTTCATGTGGTTGGAATCTGGAGATTAAACAATGGTCGTAAATCAAGCACATCTGGGGTGCAATAAATCTGTCGCTCTATCTTTGGGCTCATCTCGCTCTGGGTCCCGTTTACCAGGATTTGAAGAGCTCACGGTGCAGATAGAGGGATCACTTTGGGGGTGGTGGGGGTTGTGTGGGGAGGGGGGATTATCTCACGCGGTTGTTGCATTGTTCACCCATGAAAATCACTTTTTGCTGTGGATCAGCATGTACTTGGAATCAAATTGCCCATGAATTTCATTACTTAGATACCTACATTTGGCTCCAAGGATTATTTTGGCTCACAAAAAGGGTTTTGCTTTGCACTGATCTGCAAAAAGGCACATGATTGATTCGGTGGTGACTCATGGTTTCAGCTGAAAACGTCCAGCAGGTCTTACTCCGTGCGTTACATCCCAGAATTACATCCCAAACTTTGTGTGGCACTGAATTATGAGCAAACATGCTGCTGTACCTGCACTAAGCAGTCATTACATTTTGTCATTTGTTGACGCAAACTGTAGGATTTAAATGATTTTGAGACGTCCATTATTTCTTCATACACGCAACCACTCCCACCTTTATGTGATGACATGTTGAAATATGGTCGTTCTTTAATATATGAAGTCATGCGCCTTATGTCCCATTCAGAATATTGTTGAACACATTATTGTATCATTATTTAGCAGAAGAAAAACAAAGCTTTGATCAGGCCGTAGTCACGTCTATATTTGAGTTTCACGCACAATTATCATTTCTCTCCATGTCTCTGCAGCTTATTTGCAGCAGATGTCTGGGAATTGATTCAGTATTATACACTGAACCATCTGCTATTCATTCCATCTTTATTTGTTTTGTTTTCTATGAATTGAACACACTCAAAATGAATGTTCAGAATCTTTTATCACTTGCCAGTGCACCAAACTAATGAGGGATATGAAAGCTTTCTGCTGAGTTTTATGCTTTGGAACCCTAGGGCCTCCAACCACAAACTTACGCAGCCTAAATATATATTTATATACATTTCTGAAGTCATCAGGCTCAAAAACTGTGAGAGGATAAATTGATGTTGAAGGCCAAAAGAATATTTTTTGGTCCCATAAAAGTCTTAGCTGCATAAAAAAAGGCTTTAGCTTGACCGCACCAAACTGGTGTGGAGTTTTTCCAAGCCAAGCGATGCTGTTTTTACACACGTTCAATACACTCCTTTTTCCAACCTTCTCACATGCATTTGAATATATTAGGAATAGTTCACCATGCAGTCTGCAAATGCAAGCGACAACAGCTCTGAGTACATTAAAAAGAATGCATGGCGCCCACTGTGATGTTTTACGCATCTCAATCAAGTCTCTGCAAGTGGATCTGGATTCAGTGCTGACGTAAACTGAAAAATATTGGCTGCGTTTTCTTTGCCGTGCTCAAGGTACTTCCAACTGTAGGCCTGTTTCAGAGAAGACTGCACTCATAAATCTTAGCAGCCGTAGCATCCAGAGCAGCCCTCACGATATTTGTGCAGAGGGGAAAAAGAAGTGGACTTTTTATAGTTTGGCTCGGACAGTTCAGGGATTTTTGACGAAAAAAAAAAATGGATCATCAAACTCAAGGACAAAGTGTTAATTTGTTCAAACACTACGCCGGCTTGCAAGAGGCATAAGTCATGGAAACATCTAGGATGGCATCTATTTCCAGTTAAAATGACTTCACAACACATTCAGAATATCAACAGGACCAGAGCAAGATGTTAGAAAATCCTTGATTAATGCCTCAAATGCAATGCAATGCATCATTCACTCATAAAAAGGGTCTGATGGTCACCTATATTCTGTACCTTCAATACACTGGTATATGACCTGTGACCCTGAGCAAAGTTTGCAGGCAGCAGAATGTTTCCTGTATCCAGATTTATCCATTTCAACAACCCAAATTCATGGTCAGTTTCTATATCTGGTAAAGTAATAAGCAGAGAGGATTGTAACAGTTACACTTAATGTGGAAATAGACTCTTAAGTACTGCAGATGTTCCAAAGCAGGTTTTGAACCAGACCCAGGTAAGATGGATGCCATATGGCTCGGTCTGTGCGTGGGAATGTGTTTTGACATTTCCTCCCGATTGTTACGATCTAAATGAACTATCCAAACGTTGCCTTTTATTTCGGTAGGAGGCTGTAATTGTCGGATGCCTGGATAAACTGTCAGCTTTGACCAATTTCTTCCACAGCCATCTGAACCATTCACGACTTGGCCCATTAGTCCCCCTTCGATGTCTGCACATTTCTTGGCCTCCGTACACAGGAGGGGAGATAGCGTCTCAGATGACGCCGAAGGTAATCACAGGAACTGGGAACAGGCCTCTGCCATTGGTGCACAGGCCAGGCTGGACAAAATGTGCATTGGAGGCTGTGGAGGAGATTTTATTTGAGACTGGGCTAATTGCTGCTGATTGCTAGGCAGATTGGTGGATCGCTGTCTAATCAAGTTGGCAGAGAATTAATGCTGGCCAGGCCTTTGAAACAGGGCCCGTTCCCTCCAAGCTAAATCCCTCTGTCAAGGAGAGAGAAAATCGAAGAAATCAAGGAAGAAACGTTCTGTGGAACTCATGTAACCCAGATATGAGAAATTTTATTAAATTCTATCAGTTCTAATGTCAACCAAGCTGTTTTTTTAGTTTCAAGGACTATTATACAAAGAACCACAGTAATTCAACTGAAAGTTGAGTTGCCTCACCGCTGACCCCCTTTTCTCATCAAATCAGGATTTGAAACCATTGCCAGAGACATTTCACCGGGAGAGCTATTGTATTATCTCATGTTGTGCAATATGAAAACTGTGAAATGTCTTCAAACATTTTTCACGATCAACTTTCAATGAAAACCAAAGTTGGAAGAAAGGCAACTGACCTTTCACCATGAGGCTTCATTTTCAGTTGTTTCCTTCAATAACCTCTGAAGATGTTAAACGTTTGCTTTACGTGTTTCAGCTCTTCCTGTCTGTCCTGCTGAGCTGTCACCAGCAGAGAGTATAAAGGCAGCTGCAGGGAAGCAGTACTGAGCTCCACAAGCCATTAATCCTCCTCCGGTCACTTGTTGTTAGCCCAGTGACACTGTTTCAAAGAGGATCCCTGACTTCAAATGAGCACTTTGCTTTCACTACCCCAAGTTTGGCTTTCTAAAGTGTTACTCTTCCATTCATGCTGATCAAAAAGATGGTAAGTGAACCCAGTAGGTAATTGGCAAATCAGGGAATTCGTATAGCATCAGCATCAATTCCCAGAGAAGGCCTGATCTCTGGGATCATCTTGGAGAATGTAATGCACATCTTTTCTACATTTTCCATCTCATCTAATTCATTTCCTATGGAGCTTTGCCCAAACTCACTTGCCTCTGGCAGGGGAATCACATGCAGTGGTGAGTGTTTACTGCTGCTGAATGCAACCATAGTAAGGAATCACCAGAACTTTCAAACACAATAATCTGCAGATACTTTCATTTTAGTCATCCATTCATCATCTTTTCTACCCACTGGTGTTGCATACTTGAGTCTATGTCCAGTCCACACAGGGTAAAAGCAGACAATACTCTCCAAACAGGTCACCAGTCCAATGCAGGACACACACACCACACACTCCCATAATCTGTAATCAGAAATTAGATGGCAAGAACATGCAAACTACACACAGAAAAGTCCAATTGGAATTTGAACCAGGTTTCTTCTGGCTGTGAGGTGACAGCACTATACACCAGTCAACAGTGTTGTTCACTGAGGCCAATTACACATGAAAATGTCTAATTTCAGTGATTACACTGGTTATTGTTTTCTTCAGTCATACTTTAATGAGATCAAAAGTTAAAATTAAATAATAAACAAATGTAATATGAGCAAACAAGACAATTAAAAATGACTCAAGAGACTTGCTTTTTAATTAAACATTTAGTTGAACAGCAGAGATTTGTAATAATTCTCCCTGGGTTCATTATTATGAGTGACACCTACAGTCTGGTATCACATTATTGAATAAAGCTGCTTTGCCTGAATGAGCTGATGTTTAGTCAATATGAATCATGAAACCATCATTCAAGCATCAGACTTATGTTATTAACAATTATGCAGATTGAAGTAGACAGAGCAGCAATCCTAGAAAAAGTAGATGCTGCAAAAACAGATTTTAGTTTAAAACACTCTATAAACAGTTGTGGGCAGTTCTGCTGATTTTATCCACTATATTTTCCAGTAAGTCCACATAGTCATTGACCAAATTCTTCCTGAAATGTGCCTTAAATGAATTTAAATCCAGCGTATTTCCATTTGGGCAGAGCTGTCACAGATACAATCACGTCAGAGACGGGGGGGACAGCGCACTGTTGTTTATTCTTAGTTTTCTCTGAGGCACTAAGAAAAATGCCAACAAGGTTTCCATTGTGAAAGAACAGACGTCCTTTGTGTGCCCTGCCACTGAGTTCTGTGTTTCCATAGCCCTGTGCTCTCCACCCTCTAAATCATATAATATTCCTGAATTACAATGACATGTGCTGGATAGGGTTTCGCCTCTGTCAGACGTTTCTGTCAGAGCGTCTTAAAGTTTTGTCTTGGTCAGGAAATCTGAGCCCCCACTCCACAAGCAGCTCAACACACTGCCTCAAGACAATGGCTCTTAGTAATTTATAAGTTTGAAGAGGTCTGCTCTGAACACCATAAAAAGCCAAAATTCTCTTAGAAAAGGGGACAGTTGTATTTGATTTTGTAATTAGGGACTATGTCTGGTGCCAGCAGCGCTAAGCATGGATTTAATCAGCGGATCAGCTTAATTGTAATAGGGGCTTTGAGGCCGAGCTTTGGGACAGCAGTGCTTTGACCTCATACGAACATGTGGGCACTGTCGCAATAACGACGCCAACTTGAGTTTTCACAGTTATGAACTCGAGTTTGTCACAATGCTAGGTTAATGTGCCGCCATGTTCTAATTAGCGCTAAACACAGTCTGCTCAATACAATGAAAATATCATTAGCATGTCCAATAACTGAAATCAAATAATAAGCATTTGGAATAATAATATGGAAAACCTATTGCATCCTTAATGAGACATGACTGCCCAAACCAACATCCATGAAAAACAGTTGCTGAGATTTTTCAATTTAAAGCACAAATGCCAAAATCATGATGGTACTAGAGCAAAAGTCTGGGGATCTCCAAAGCCCATCATAAATACCAAACCTGACATCTTAGATGACCAATGAGCAGACGTATTCATACTTTGAGGCACAGCCTCGCATGGCTAATAGAAGAGGAATGTGTGTGCGTGTGTGTGTGTGTGTGTGTATGTGTGTGTATGTGTGTGTGTGTGTGTGTGTGTGTGTGTGTGTGTGTGTGTGTGTGTGTGTGTGTGTGTATGTGTGTGTGTGTGTGGACTTAAAGTGGCCACAATTTCTGTGCCCTGTCCACTGCAGTTTCCTCTCTCCATCTTTTACCTCCACCCTCCTCTGCAGCTCTGTCTTCGTGCCCTCCTCACTTCCTCTCCCATTGGCTCCCAGAGACATGTCTGTGGTTCTGTGGGATCCTCCCATGTAAACAGGCCCGTTTTACCGCCAGCATACTGCCAAAACCTCTCAATTTGTCACTTCCCTGAGTCAGTTAGTGTTTTGTGGCTTGCAAGGTGCTCGCAAAGGTACTTCAGGGGGAAACCTCAGGAAAAGCCAGGCCAGAGATGGAAGAGATGTGGTCGGTGGCTTGCGCTGTTTTGTAGGTGTGCTGAAAGTACAAACCACCAGACTGCCTCAGACAGAAACCAATACAACCTTCATCTGTTTACACTTCAGACTATGTTTGAGCTTGACAGATGTTACGTCTTAGCGAATTAGACCATCAGGTCGTCATATTACTTGCAGTGCTGCTGCACTGTGCTGCCGATGGTCACTGGCAGTCCCTGCACAGCCAGAATTTGGCATCTGCCGAGTCTGAACCACAAACCCACCATTCATTAGCAGCACATGGCGGTGGAGGCTTAATATGCAAGGTGCAAAAGTTGAAGCACTGCCTTATGCAACCTGGAACTAAGTGTGTTAAAACATCAGAGCTCAGTGAATTGAGAGTCTGAGAAGTGTTCGAAAGTTACAGTGTTAGTTCAGCACAGTATGTTAGGAAATGCTTTAAAAATGTCCCCCATGGGACATCAGATGGTTTATGTTTCCAGCAAAATAAAAAAAAGATATTGACCAACATAAACATCCCTCCATCCATCCGTTTTCTTACCTGATTTGTATCTTAATAGTGTTGCAGGAGTCTGCTGATGCCTATCCCAGTGCACCTACGAAGGTCAAAGATAGGTAATACACCCTAGACAGGTCATCATTGCAGAGCACACCACTCACTCTCACACCTAAGGGAAATTTAGTGTCCAATCTGTCTAAACAACGACATTGTGGGACTGTAGAAGGAAACCCATGCAGAAATGGGAAGTACATGCCCTACATCTGCCTGGGAGTCAAGCCCAGTGCCACCTTGTTTTGAGGTGACAGCACCAACCACCCATCCAATGCACAGGCATGTAAACTTAGTAAAATAAAATGAGGCTGCTTAAAAATAACTGAAGCAAATAATTACCAAAACTGTTGCAATTAAGAGGTTAGTCAAGTACCGGAGAATTAATTACTGAGATAGAAAGTTGCAGCCTAAACAAGAGAGCAAGAGAGAAAAGACAGACTGAGCGGTTGCAACAGCTTGGGTGGGTTGAAAAAAAGGAAAAAGGAAAGGAGATAGGAAGCAATGTGAGGGGAAGAGGGTGAATGGTGGGTGTGAGAAAGAGTGTGTGAAGAGATGGGGAGTGGGGAAAGTGAGGAGGCCTGTCCAGGCTGCTCTCATGGCTAACACAGATATCAGCGGGAGGCCTGTGTGTGTGTTTTCTCCAGCGCTGCACCCCCTCTCCCTCTCTCCCTTCTCCCTCTCTTCCTTCTCTTCCTCCCTCTCACAGTCCCCTTGACCCTTGCACTCCTTCCCTTCACAGGTGTTAATCATCAGAACCTCGCACATCTCTGTTCTCACTCCTCTCTTTTGCCTCCCTGCGATCTCCTTTTCCTTTTTTTTCTCCAACAGGTCAGAATCAGGCGCCCTCTCTCTCTCTCTCTGTCTCTCTCTCTCTCTCTCTCACTTTGTCTCTCTGCATCTGGCAAACATGAGCAGTGGAAAGACAACAGACATGTAATGGGAGAAGTGTGTGGGCGTGTGTGTGTGTGCTATGCGGAGGCAGCTACACACATCTGCATGCGTGCACACGCACAGATGACAAAAGCAACTGCACATCCTCGTCCGACTGCGCCCCATCTGAAAGTTTTTTTCATAAACGCGTTTGGTTCTGCACCAGCACTGAAACGACACCCACAAAACCACTGACACTTGAGTCGCTAAGCTGCCCGGCCAAGGCTGCTGAAATCCCTCAATATGCAGCAGCAAAATATCATGGACTTTCTCTGGCATTTCTAACGCCTGGCGGTTAGAGAGGCAGCTCTGTAACGTGATGGTCATACATTTCATCCACCCCCACCCCCCTCCCCATCTGATGGCAAGTGTGCCCATCTGTTTTGGACCCTGACAACAACTGGACTCCATCGAGTGAAGCGACTGTAACCACTCCATCCATCTTCGTCACGTAGAATGGTTTAAAAGTTGGGCTGTGTTTGCCTTTGATTTTCTGTTTTGTCACTCAGGTATGATTAGAGATGGGTTCTTGCAGCTGCTTCCATTTTGGATTAAATTCCCAGGTTGGAAAACAAACAGATTAGTTATCATCTTTTCTCATTCTTTCCTCACACAGCAGAGAATATGACTGTTCCAAGTCCTCTTTAGAATCTCGCTCCAGAAACATCATGGACTGTATAAAAGCATAAACAGTTCTTTTCCCTCAAACTTCATCATTTATCAATGTGGAAATCAGCATACTAGATCTCACGTACACTAATTTCAATTCCGTGTGGACAGACTGTTGCTTTTTGCAGCTGAATTCGCACCCATTCTTATGCTTGCTTGATAAATGAGGGCCCTTGTGAAATTTCACACTTTGTAATATCTTTTGGGATGTTTGTATCATCTGTTTTATGTAAGTCTTACTAGTTTTTATGTCCGTGTAGTTATTTGTTAATGCTCTCATAGACATCCATCTCATTTCACTCATTGTGTTTATCCTGCTGCTTATCTCATTTTCAGGTTATACACATTTTCTTGTTGGCTACTGAAAACATTCATGGTTGGGCCAGAAAATGTGTCCCACTTTGCTTCGTTTCCACAGGGGCACAGGGTCAAACCAGAGCACAGAAAAAGCCCAGGAGCCTCCGGCAGATATCTGGAGAATGCTGAACATGGCCGGCAAATGAAGACGCAGCTGCGCTGGTCTGAGAGCTCCCAGTCTCTCAGGAACGCAGAGTTATGGGGCCGCTCACACACGACTCTGTTTGCTTAGTCTCTGACACGGAAAGACAACCAACACGAGCAATGGGAAGAGAGTGTGTGTGAGAGAGAGAGAGACAGAGAGAGAGAGAGGGAGAGGAAGGAGGAAAGGGAAGTGGAGGGAGCAGAGGTGTGAGACCCGAGTGGGTGGAAGAAAAGACTGATGAGAGATCAAAGACAGATCCCCTAAAGAAACAGTGAGACCAGGAAGATGGAAGCACGCTGCTGTTACTGGAGCACTTAAACGGCGTGCAGGCCTCGCAACGCACAAGCAGCCTGCGCCACTGTCCCAACAGATGGGAGTAAAAGTTATTTGTCCCCTAATAAATCATTAACAGACATAAACACCAGCTTCATTAACTCTGATCTGTGGTCATGAGAGCATGTGGACCTGCTGATTTGTTTAACTCAGATACTTCCCTTCAAGAAAAAAAGTATAATAGTATTATTAGCACAAATGTACGTTCACATTTTTACTTTTATCTAATGTGACTCATTGCAACAGCGCAACAGTCTTCAGGTAAAGAATGCACTTGAACTGCAGAGTTAAAGTATTCGCTAAGATTAGATAGAAATGGCAGAAGTGCAAAGTGTAGGAAGAATAAGTGTTGGGTACTTACAAGTAGATATTATACCTGGGGTTTATGTAAAGTACAGAGCAGATGTGAGACAGTGGTATCTTATAAAAAAATGCAAGAATGAGCTGTGAAGATGTGAAAAGCATGACTGAATGTTCACACACACACACTAAAACTTACACACACAACTCCCTTAAATACACACACATGCACACGCTCTCTCCAAAAGGTCCTGGTTGGTGGGCCCCTGATGTCAATCTCAAGGTGCACACGCACTCACACAGTTGGAACAGCTGGCCAGGCTAAACCTGTATCAGTGAGGCAACAAGTTCATCTGCAGACAGGGGTTCTTTGAAGTGGTGTCACTCCGTCAGTGAGCCAGCACCATTGTCAGCTGAGGAAGATTTACGAGCTGTCCAGCACACCTCCGCTTTCCCACAGCTGCTCCTCCACCTTCTGCTGGTGACAGCCCCGTCACACCAGCTCCCATACGGTACTACGGTTTATTGTAGGGTGTGTGACTCATTACAAAACCAATCAGAAAAAAAATTAAATGCATGTTGACCCTGATTCAAGGTTTGTTTGTCTGTACAGACCCATACACGGAAAAACGACAAAACGACACAGGTTTGGTTTGCAAATGAGTCGTGAATTTAATCTGCATTTGCTTCGATCCTGGAGAGAAACTGTGACCACCCCTCAGTGAAAGATAAAGGGAAACAGGAGACTTTCAGGGTGAGGCAGTATCAGCCCAGTCAGCCAGTGTTCTGGTGCCCCCTGCTGGATACTGGCAGGAACTGTTCGCCACGATTACCACGTATTGATACAATGTACAAGTTTCCTCAGTAGCTGTTGAAGTTAATTGTTACTGTGTGGATATTTAAAGAACATGCGTATACTCAGCCCACGTGGGGCAATTTGAAGAACTTGCAACAGAGCAATAAGAGACTGATAATTTGTTTGTGACTAAAACTGTACAGATTTTTTTCAATAAAAATAATAAAACTAAATGGATATGTGATATGATGGTTATATGAATATGGATTTTTCAATTTGGTATTTGTTCTTTGTCTGACTTTCTCTATATATGCTGGAGATTAGAATAAATGGAGCTAAGATGACTTAAAAAAAAACTTTAAAACAGTGTCTTTCGCTTGAAAGTAATTTTATACATACATCTTGCCACTGGTCATGGGGTGGTGAGATTTTTCATGGGTCATTAATACTTTAGATCAATTTTCAGGCCAAAATTATTTAAAAGCAAGCTGATCAGAGCTACCCCCCCCCCCCCCCCCCCCCCCCTTGTTCTCTGCTGCTACACGATCGGGTTATAGGAGCCTTCAGCTACCCACCTATCCATGTGGAGACAAAAAAAAAACATTTTTACTGCATTCAGTCTAAATTATTACAACAATTAAGAGGGACTTAGAGACCATTATTTATGTTTCAGCTCGGGCTGGCAGGCTGGAACCAGCATTGGCCTCCTGAGGCTAGAGAGACTGGTGGAGTCTTGTACCAAAGAAGAAATTACACAGGTCCAGTGTGTCTGCTCCGTCTCGACTCCCTGGTGGAAGAATAACTGTCCTACTGTGGTGAGATCAACAGCCTCTTCCTTCCCTTCAACTATTACCTCATGTCAAAAGTTTCCAGAAAACTCCCCTCACACAGCTCGTAAAATATTACGCTGAGGTCATGGGAATATTGCAAGAGAAATATTGCCTTTGCAATTTTACTGCTCTTAATTGCCGGGCTGCAAGTCAGGCCAAGCAGGAACAAAAAGCCCGTCCTGTGGTGCTGATTGTGTGGAGCTCTGGATGACGCCATCAGTTTGAAGCCTGAGGCATAAATGCGCCGGTGAAGCAGCCAGAGAAGCAGAGTGAATTCAAACTTCTGGGAGCAGTTTGGAGAAAATTGCATCCATACACAATCCCACTAAATAAAAGGCAGTGTTACATTGGCAGGGAACAGCTTTGATATGTAAAAACGTGTGCTGCTCACAGCGTCACACAGATTTGCGAGGGTGGAAATGTGGGGACGGTAGAAAAAAAGAATGATTCAGGCAAGTAGGAGAAACTGTGGCACTGAAGATTGTTTCAGCTACTGAAAACAACTCCTGTACTTCATTTTTGTTCAAAATTGAATCAATAAAATGAAATTCACAAAAAAGAGCATAACTGCTGTGGAGACTGCCAAGGTGTAACCATGGGTGTGAGCAGCATTCATAAGTTGTAAACTGTTGAGCGCTTTGTAGCTGTGGAAAACTGAAGAAGTCTGACAGGTGAAAACTCCTCGAGAATATAGAAACATGTCCAATTCTAGATCGCTTTGAATAACAATTGCCTAGCAGATGCCTAGAGACTTCTTTTAAATTGCTGCAAGTACAGCATCATCCATCAACTCATTATCTTATCCACTTTGTACCTTAACTGTGTCTGTTGGTCTCTATCTCCAGTGTACAAAGCGAATAGGCACAGAATACTCTGAACGTATCCCTAGTCGATCACAGGAGACACACACACATTTCACTTTCACACTCATACCCAGGGGCAGATTCTAATCGTCCTATATATGCATGTTTTTACCTGAAAAACATGGGGAAAACCCACACAGACATGAGGTGAACATGCAGACGGTATACAGAAAACCCAAAATCCAAATCTGAGCTGCTGTCTTGCTGTGACATAACGCCGCTATTCACCATACCAACGCGCCATCCAATCTCAGTACGTATAAATCTGAACTCTGTTCACTGCAGTAATATAATCAAGTTTTGATGGAAAGCCTGTGGTCAGACTGCACAGCAGGGCTGGCAGCAGTGTGGGCCGCACACGTGACAGGAGCCCTCGCTGTGCAGTCACTGGGTGTAATTTTGCTAAATTCCTGTTTAACAGCTTGCTCAGAAATTATGTGACGGAAGTGAGAGCTAGTGACTACAGTGGTGCAGGACGACAGGGTTAGACAAAAACATGCCTGAAGATCACATCACATTACTTTCCTTGGTGAAATTCTTATACTGACATTATGCAAGGTTTCCATATTTTCCCTGGGATATTTTGCAAGCCCTATCCGACACCAGCCAGAGCGCTTAGAACCACTGCAACGTGCATTTGTGTTGCTCGTTAGCCTGAGTCTTTACTTTGGCTCAGTTTGCTCGCAGCGATAGGTCAGAGTCAGTGCACAGCCAACAGTTTGCGATCAATAGTCCGAGGCATGTGAGTCATAATCATTGTGCCCGCATCCACTGCACACCTGTATCTGCAGAGCCACGTGCTCTTCACACACAGATGAAACAAGGCTAAAAGTCCCGCATCCTGTGAAAATTAGAGCTCAGCTTTTTTCAAAAACATGCATAACTTCTTGCACAAAAAGGAAAACAAACAAAGCCAAAGCAAAACTGGGGTCGCGAAATTGCTACGTCCGTAACCATGAAATTACAAGGTAACGGCATAGTTTATACAGCTATAAAAACATAATTATGCACTGTGGCTTTATGAATACTGCGGTTTTCAAAATTAGGTCTCTTAGAAAAGCTAAATACCTTCCTGTTAATTTGTTCCCTTTTCCTGCGCCTTTGATTTGGCCACTGTGGCGAGATAAACGTTTATAAATCACTGGGTTAGCAAGTGAGACACTTTCTATGAGCACACAAGCGTGTCGGGCCAGAACGAATATGGTTTTGATTTGCAGTGCACGCCAACGCTGCAGCGAAAGCTAATCACCAGGGAAAGCTTGTGAAAACCGTGATGGATTTCGCAGACAGGGTTTTTGAGCTAAGGGTTTCATCACAAATCCATTTAACCTTTTATGTAATTTGGTTAAATATACAGAATCTTTTTTATCTTTTTATGTGTCCATTTTAGGCCCACTGGCCTTGTTGGAAAGTATGATATAGAAGGGAAGTTGGCTTCTTTTATGAACGTTAAACCAAGAGCTGTGCAAGACAGAGAAGGAAGGTGATGGTGCCTGACGGAGAAGACAGAGGGTGAAGCCAGACTGCGTCTGAGTGCTGCGCTGCGTTGTTTGGTATTAGAGGCTCTTGCTGAGACAACAACCCGGCCTCCAGCCGCGAGCGCTGTCCAGTCCAATATCCACAGTGTTAAGCAGCAGAAACAATGCAGGTGTTGACGGTCAGCTCCACCCTGCTGAGGTTAATGAGAGAGAAAATGGAGAGCTGCTAATGAGACCGAGGTCAGATTCAAGGATCCCAAAAACTCTTTACACCTTGCTGAGCAAGCACATTTTCTTCTTTTCACACCTGGATGTTTTTGAGTTCACTATCCTCTTCTTGCAGAGATGCCATCCATTCATCCACTGCCTATCTTTGAACATTAACAGCTTCACTGCTGGTGGTCTGCTAGATCTGCAACAGGCAAGGAATACACCCTGGACAGCTCACCAGTCTATAATAGAACATAAACACACTCTCACAACGAATTCCAAGAGGCAATTTAGAGTCTGCAACCCATCTGAACTTGGATGTTGTTGGACTGGGGGGGCAGTCTGGCATTAACAATATCAAACAAAACCAAAAGATAACATGCCATCAAGAATATGGGAAGTGTGCAATTTTATTTATTGCAGTCTTATTTATTTATATCTATTTCTTAACTAAAAGATATACTGTGTTTTATAGTTTTACAAAACTGTTCAGAACAGTTTGTAATTCATAGTTTACACACTTTTTTAAAATGTCATTGTATGTATTACAGTGACAAATGAAAGATCCTATTCTACTACTACAAACTCAAACTCTGCACAGAAAGGTGGGGGTCAAGCACGAGTCCATCACCAGTCTCCATCACCAGTGTGAAGCTTTTCCTCCAGGGTGCAGTTACAGATCATGACCACAGTCTCAGCCGCCACCTTTTAGGGCTTTAAACTGCATTGTGAGACTTTCATGATGTTTTTGATCATCTTACTAATAATCCATTTAGATGAAACAACACAAGCAGGGGTTAAAGCATCCAAAGCATCCACAACACATGAAACCCAAAACAATTTTATAACATTTAAAGATAAAGATAAAATAAGACAAATACAAGCCAAATGGTGGAAAGCCACTGCGTAACAGTGGGTTATAGGATGAATTTTAAAAGCAGATATATATTCACTGTGTATTTACACTGAGCTCCGACCTTGTCACTCTCCATAGGCGGAGACCTAAGTCAGCACAGCAGATAATAAAAGATAATTATCTCCCCCCTGTTGGGCAGGGCAATGCAGACACTCCAGGTGTCTGCTGATGAAACACACAACAGCAGTGGGAAGAGTTTGCAACAGCGTTGCATCAGAGTTTGCAGATGAGCAGGACGCAGATAATACATCTGATACGACTGCCAAAACACCCAAGCTGCAGACAAGTCTCCTCATGAATGAAATCGTGGCATGTAGAAGGCAGCGTGCCAGAGTGTACAGTCTAGTCTTGACCATCCGTACATGAATATAAAGATGAGCACGATGAGACGATAGAGCACAATGTAAGAAGACGGTGTGAGGAAGACTGTCTCATTTGGAAGACTGTCTCATTTGGAAGACTGTTTCATTTGGAAGCTAGTATTGCTGGGAAATGATTATGTAAATAGTCCATGTGCAAGAAAAACAAAACCCCAGAGAGGATGGTAAAGCTAAAATGAGAGGTTTTAAAAGCAAGCAAGAATGGTTGAATGGAATATTCATTCTACATTCTATGCAACATTGGTTTCATCAGAAATGCCTCAGATGCTGTTTTACAAGCTCTTTTAAAATCCTATTTTGGGAGTAGGAATATCGTGGTCTGTTTCTCCACAGATCTGTTCCATGCCTATCTGGCCACCATATATAGGCTTTATGCCTTGCCTGCCACTCGCATGAATATTAACCTGACTTCATGTTTGTTTCGGAGCTTAGGAACTTTTATCTAACTAGGTGGTATACAGCTATGAATGATACAGTTGTAGGGCATATTCACATCCAGCCTTTTGCATTTAGTCCAAAAACAGAGAAGAGATCAGAAACTGAGGAGGAGGAACATGTCACATGTGCACTGACATTTCACACTGCTGCCGCATCATTATGTTCTCTCCTTCACAGATGTGGGTACATGAAATGAGTTTTGTCGATGGGGGTGTTACAGTTTGTGTCACACCTATAATTTACATCACATTCTCGACTCAGGTGCTCTGAGTTGAAATACACCTATGTGGCTGCAGACAATACCAGAGGGTGGGGGTTAACATGGGGTCATTTTGGTTAAATGTGCAAAGAGCTGTGTGAAAGTCTAGTTTATTACCTAAGGTTATGATTATGCATGGGGCTGATTATACTGTAGTTGTTAAACAGACTCATTCAATATATTATATTTTGTATTGTCCATGAAAAAATTGATACCTGCAAAAAATCATCATCATTACAAAGGGATGGACTGTTTGTATGTGTGTGTGTGTGTGTGTGTGTGTGTGTGTGTGTGTGTGTGTGTGTGTAGGTGTGTGTGTGTGTGTGTGTGTAATATACCTGTAATAGAGCATTATAATAGAACATTATAATAATTCAGAGTTAATGTTTGGACAAGGGTACAAGGAAGATGTGTTCATATCTGTGTGTCACATTTTAACAAAGTGGCAAACTTGAAGGAAATGGGTGTTAAAAGGAACTCTAGAGCCCTCTAGTGGTGCTTTGTTGCAGAGAGGATGAAAGTCATCAGGTTTATTTCTCCATTTCAGGTAAATAGTGTGTAAATAGTGGAAAAGAGTGGGGGTATGTGTTCTATTTTGTTTTTGTCAGTTTTCCTGTGGGCCCACGCAGCCATACTCACACTGCCTCCATCAGTCACATAATGGAACTTAACAAAGTAGAACCAGTCATTCAGGGTGATTACAAATATTTGGTATGGTATGGATATGGAGGCACAGTCTGGGCTTAGAAGAGTGGAGGGCTGCAGCCAGCTGTGCAAACACAGTCTGTCTGATTTATGAACCCACCTGTGAGAGGCTAATGGTCCACAAGGACCCTGAAACTATGAGCACTGATTAATCAGTGAAACACACACTAATACATGTACAACGCAGAGAGATAGGTGGTCTAACGGACAGAGGCACTTCTCTGAATTTCCTTCTATTTCAATCATCTATTATGACTTTGTATATCCACATAAAACTGCAACTATATCCATACATATGTACTGCTTTCAGGATCTGACCTCTGCACTACACTAATATTTTGCAGTGGGTGAGCCTGTGATCATGCATGTGTATACAACAGAGACAAGGAGAAATGTAGGCATGCGTTAGTGCATATGTCTGCTCAGCAGACAGTAAACACAAGAAGTCCACAGCTGAAGCTGGACACAAATTGTGATAGGATTCTGGTGACAGTATTTCCGTGGGAGGAAATGCTTCATTAAGCACTTTTCTCCAAGTGGAACAAATTGGTATAGAAAGTTTTTACCACATGCAAAAGTGTGGGTTGTGTCAGTTTTGAAAAGCATGAAATCGACATGAAATCTTATGTTGAGGTCTGAAGATTGCTTCCACCCAGTCTCAAACCAGGGTCCTGTTACTTTTGTGGAGGATGTTATATGCATTCAGCGAACTAGACCCAGAGAAATACATCACTGTAAGATTCGTCCATCTTATCTGGATATGTGTTTATCTGTTTTTTTTAAAACCAATCAGGAAATGAAAAGTCAAATTAAAAACCGTGACGATGAATGTGACAGAAAATGTTGCTCCTGGTGAAACCTGTGCACAGTCATATTTGCAACTTAATCGCTCCATGAGCAGAAATATCTGAAGAAGACAGAGAAAGGAGTTAGTACAAAACATGATTATTTGATGAAAGATGCAGAGGAATGCAACTTACCGATTCCAAGATGAGGAGAGTAAATGCAAAATCCCAAACGGAAAGTGTGGCGACGCATATGCAAGTGCTGAGAATAGAGGAGCCAAGTGAAAATCATACATCATCATGTGGTTTGATATGCTGAGGAATGGAACTGATCATGAACTTGAAGAGGAAATCAATCAACCAATCAATCAAACAACCATTCAACCAAACATTCAACCAACCATTCAAACGACCATTCAATCAACCATTCAAACGACCATTCAACCAAACATTCAACCAACCATTCAACCAACCATTCAACCAACCAATAAAGCAAGCAGGCAGTCAATGAATCAATCAATAAATCAAACAGCCGGTCAGTTTACCATGTGGTTTTTAATAGAAAAGCACACATCATACAGAAGGGGATTACAATGTTGTTTAAGGTGCTTCCACTCTGATGGCAGTACAGTGGTAGCGCAGCCATGGGTGCGGGGCAGCGCTGCTGCTTTAGCGCACGGCGCTAGTTGTAAAGCAACCAGTAAAGACTTTTCACTCTTGCTTTGAGCGTGATCTGGTGAGAAGTTGTATTTGACAACTTTTCAATGAAAAGCCCTGGTTTTAGTGCTAATAAAGAGGAGGAGGAGGCCAGCAGCACAAAAAAGGAGGTTGTGGGTCCAGCCTGTTTTCATGGGAAGGCAGGAATTTATCAAATACAGGCTAGTCTGGGAACTATGTTTCCATAATGGCCGTTTTGAGGACTACTTCAGACCAAGCAGGAAGCAGTTTGACCGCCTGTCTATTAAGTATTGTGTCCCAAGGCTTGGGAAACTTGACTAGCTGCTCTTCCATGGCAAGTTCTAAAGTCCTCTTCAACTCCTGACCCAACAACCTCTCTCCTAAAAGATGCACCAGGATGTCATCACAGCGCAGTGCAGCAAAATTGAGGATTTCTAAATTCCTGTGTGCCGCTAGCCGGCACGGCAAGGGTGGCGGCCGCGGTGCTCAGCAGAGGAGCAAGGGCAGCGACCACTGAGGGGCACGGCAAGGCTCTGCTCTCTTGTGCCGTGATTACACATGCACAATGAATGGCTTTGCCACCTGCCGCTGCCACCATACTAGGATCAGTGTGGAAGCACCTTTGCAATGCTCACAATAGTTCAACATGATCAACCAATCAATCAACAAAGCTGTCAGTCAGTGAATCAATCAATAAATCAATCAGCCAGTTGGTCAGCCATGTGATCTTTAATTAAACAGCACTTATCATACAGTAGGGGATTACAATGGGGTTTACAATGGACAGAACAGTTCTAATACAGTATGAAAATGGTGGACAGCCCCCACCCTTACACCTTTGCATTAGCTGAGGAAAACCACTAAGACAAAAACAATATGAAAATGCAAACAGGGATATCATTGAGGAAATGAAAAGTCAAATTAAAAACCGTGACGATGAATGTGACAGAAAATGTTGCTCCTGGTGAAACCTGTGCACAGTCATATTTGTAACTTCATAGCTCCATGAGCAGAAATATCTGAAGAAGATAGAGAGAGGAGTTAGTACAAAACATGATTATTTGATGAAATATGCAGAGGAATGCAACTTACCGATTCCAAGATGAGGAGAGTAAATGCAAAAACCCAAACGGAAAATGTGGCGACGCATATGCAAGTGCTGAGAATAGAGGAGCCAAGTGAAAATCATACATCATCATGTGGTTTGATTTGCTGAGGAATGGAACTGATCATGAACTTGATGAAAAAAACAATCAATCAACCAATCAATCAATCATTCAAACAATCAAACAACCATTCAACCAAACATTCAACCAACCATTCAACCAACCAAGCAAGCAACCATTCAACCAACCCTTCAACCAACCAATCAAGCAAGCAGGCAGTCAATGAATCAATCAATAAATCAAACAGCCGGTCAATTTACCATGTGGTTTTTAATAGAAAAGCACACATCATACAGAAGGGGATTACAATGTTGTTTAAGGTGCTTCCACTCTGATGGCAGTACAGTGGTAGTGCAGCCATGGGTGCGGGGCAGCGCTGCTGCTTTAGTGCACGGCGCTAGTTGTAAAGCAACCAGTAAAGACTTTTCACTCTTGCTTTGAGCGTGATCTGGTGAGAAGTTATATTTGACAACTTTTCAATGAAAAGCCCTGGGTTTAGTGCTAATAAAGAGGAGGAGGAGGCCAGCAGCACAAAAAAGGAGGTTGTGGGTCCAGCCTGTTCTCATGGGAAGGCAGGAATTTATCAAATACAGGCTAGTCTGGGAACTATGTTTCCATAATGGCCGTTTTGAGGACTACTTCAGACCAAGCAGGAAGCAGTTTGACCGCCTGTCTATTAAGAATTGTGTCCCAGGGCTTGGGAAACTTGATTAGCTGCTCTTCCATGGCAAGTTCTAAAGTCCTCTTCAACTCCTGACCCAACAACCTCTCTCCTATTAGATGTACCAGGATGTCATCACAGCGCAGTGCAGCAAAATTGAGGATTTCTAAATTCTTGTGTGCCGCTGGCCGGCACGGCAAGGGTGGCGGCCGCCGTGCTCAGCAGACGAGCAAGGGCAGCGACCACTGAGGGGCACGGCAAGGCTCTGCTCTCTTGTGCCGTGATTACACATGCACAATGAATGGCTTTGCCACCTGCCGCTGCCACCGTACTAGGATCAGTGTGGAAGCACCTTTGCAATGCTCACAATAGTTCGACATGATCAACCAATCAATCAACAGAGCTGTCAGTCAGTGAATCAATCAATGAATCAATCAGCCAGTTGGTCAGCCATGTGATCTTTAATTAAACAGCACTTATCATACAGTAGGGGATTACAATGGGGTTTACAATGGACAGAACAGTTATAATGCAGTATGAAAATGGTGGACAGCCCCTACCCTTACACCCTTGCATTAGCTGAGGAAAACCACTAAGACAAAAACAATATGAAAATGCAAACAGGGAAATCATTGAGGAAATGAAAAGTCAAATTAAAAACCGTGATGATGAATGTGACAGAAAATGTTGCTCCTGGTGAAACCTGTGCACCGTCATATTTGTAACTTCATAGCTCCATGAGCAGAAATATCTGAAGAAGACAGAGAGAGGAGTTAGTACAAAACATGATTATTTGATGAAATATGCAGAGGAATGCAACTTACCGATTCCAAGATGAGGAGAGTAAATGCAAAAACCCAAACGGAAAATGTGGCGACGAGCATTCATGTGCTGAGAATAGAGCAGCCAAGTGAAAATCATACATCATCATGTGGTTTGATATGCTGAGAAATGGAACTGATCATGAACTTGATGAAGAAATCAATCAATCAACCAATCAATCAATCACCCAAACAATCAAACAACCATTCAACCAAACATTCAACCAACCATTCAAACCACCATTCAACCAACCATTTAACCAACCAATCAAGCAAGCAGGCAGTCAATGAATCAATCAATAAATCAAACAGCCAGTCAGTTAACCATGTGGTTTTTATTAGAAAAGCACACATCATACAGAAGGGGATTACAATGTTGTTTAAGGTGCTTCCACTCTGATGGCAGTACAGTGGTAGCGCATCCATGGGTGCGGGGCAGCGCTGCTGCTTTAGTGCACGGCGCTAGTTGTAAAGCAACCAGTAAAGACTTTTCACTCTTGCTTTGAGCGTGATCTGGTGAGAAGTTGTATTTGACAACTTTTCAATGAAAAGCCCTGGGTTTAGTGCTAATAAAGAGGAGGAGGAGGCCAGCAGCACAAAAAAGGAGGTTGTGGGTCCAGCCTGTTCTAATGGAAAGGCAGGAACCTGGCAAATACAGGCTAGTCTGGGAACGATGTTTCCATAATGGCCGTTTTGAGGACTACTTCAGACCAAGCAGGAAGCAGTTTGACCGCCTGTCTATTAAGTATTGTGTCCCAGGGCTTGGGAAACTTGATTAGCTGCTCTTCCATGGCAAGTTCTAAAGTCCTCTTCAACTCCTGACCCAACAACCTCTCTCCTATTAGATGCACCAGGATGTCATCACAGCGCAGTGCAGCAAAATTGAGGATTTCTAAATTCTTGTGTGCCGCTGGCCGGCACGGCAAGGGTGGCGGCCGCCGTGCTCAGCAGACGAGCAAGGGCAGCGACCACTGAGGGACACGGCAAGGCTCTGCTCTCTTGTGCCGTGATTACACATGCACAATGAATGGCTTTGCCACCTGCCGCTGCCACCATACTAGGATCAGTGTGGAAGCACCTTTGCAATGCTCACAATAGTTCGACATGATCAACCAATCAATCAACAGAGCTGTCAGTCAGTGAATCAATCAATAAATCAATCAGCCAGTTGGTCAGCCATGTGATCTTTAATTAAACAGCACTTATCATACAGTAGGGGATTACAATGGGGTTTACAATGGACAGAACAGTTATAATGCAGTATGAAAATGGTGGACAGCCCCTACCCTTACACCCTTGCATTAGCTGAGGAAAAACACTAAGACAAAAACAATATGAAAATGCAAACAGGGAAATCATTGAGGAAATGAAAAGTCAAATTAAAAACCGTGACGATGAATGTGACAGAAAATGTTGCTCCTGGTGAAACCTGTGCACAGTCATATTTGTAACTTCATAGCTCCATGAGCAGAAATATCTGAAGAAGACAGAGAGAGGAGTTAGTACAAAACATGATTATTTGATGAAATATGCAGAGGAATGCAACTTACCGATTCCAAGATGAGGAGAGTAAATGCAAAAACCCAAACGGAAAATGGGGCGACGCATATGCAAGTGCTGAGAATAGAGCAGCCAAGTGAAAATCATACATCATCATGTGGTTTAATATGCTGAGAAATGGAACTGATCATGAACTTGATGAAGAAATCAATCAATCAACCAATCAATCAATCAACCAATCAATCAAACAACCATTCAACCAACCAATCAACCAACCATTCAACCAACCATTCAACCAACCATTCAACCAACCAATCAAGCAAGCAGGCAGTCAATGAATCAATCAATAAATCAAACAGCCAGTCAGTTAACCATGTGGTTTTTATTAGAAAAGCACACATCATACAGAAGGGGATTACAATGTTGTTTAAGGTGCTTCCACTCTGATGGCAGTACAGTGGTAGCGCAGCCATGGGTGCGGGGCAGCGCTGCTGCTTTAGTGCACGGCGCTAGTTGTAAAGCAACCAGTAAAGACTTTTCACTCTTGCTTTGAGCGTGATCTGGTGAGAAGTTGTATTTGACAACTTTTCAATGAAAAGCCCTGGTTTTAGTGCTAATAAAGAGGAGGAGGAGGCCAGCAGCACAAAGAAGGAGGTTGTGGGTCCAGCCTGTTCTAATGGGAAGGCAGGAACTTGGCAAATACAGGCTAGTCTGGGAACTATGTTTCCATAATGGCCGTTTTGAGGACTACTTCAGACCAAGCAGGAAGCAGTTTGACCGCCTGTCTATTAAGAATTGTGTCCCAGGGCTTGGGAAACTTGATTAGCTGCTCTTCCATGGCAAGTTCTAAAGTCCTCTTCAACTCCTGACCCAACAACCTCTCTCCTATTAGATGCACCAGGATGTCATCACAGCGCAGTGCAGCAAAATTGAGGATTTCTAATTTCTTGTGTGCCGCTGGCCGGCACGGCAAGGGTGGCGGCCGCCGTGCTCAGCAGAGGAGCAAGGGCAGCGACCACTGAGGGGCACGGCAAGGCTCTGCACTCTTGTGCCGTGATTACACATGCACAATGAATGGCTTTGCCACCTGCCGCTGCCACCATACTAGGATCAGTGTGGAAGCACCTTTGCAATGCTCACAATAGTTCGACATGATCAACCAATCAATCAACAGAGCTGTCAGTCAGTGAATCAATCAATAAATCAATCAGCCAGTTGGTCAGCCATGTGATCTTTAATTAAACAGCACTTATCATACAGTAGGGGATTACAATGGGGTTTACAATGGACAGAACAGTTATAATGCAGTATGAAAATGGTGGACAGCCCCTACCCTTACACCCTTGCATTAGCTGAGGAAAAACACTAAGACAAAAACAATATGAAAATGCAAACAGGGAAATCATTGAGGAAATGAAAAGTCAAATTAAAAACCGTGACGATGAATGTGACAGAAAATGTTGCTCCTGGTGAAACCTGTGCACAGTCATATTTGTAACTTCATCGCTCCATGAGCAGAAATATCTGAAGAAGACAGAGAGAGGAGTTAGTACAAAACATGATTATTTGATGAAATATGCAGAGGAATGCATCTTACCGATTCCAAGATGAGGAGAGTGAATGCAAAAACCCAAACGGAAAATGTGGCGACGAGTATGCAAGTGCTGAGAATTGAGGAGCCAAGTGAAAATCATACATCATCATGTGGTTTGATATGCTGAGAAATGGAACTGATCATGAACTTGATGAAGAAATCAATCAATCAACCAATCAATCAATCACCCAAACAATCAAACAACCATTCAACCAAACATTCAACCAACCATTCAAACGACCATTCAACCAACCATTCAACCAACCAATCAAGCAACCATTCAACCATCCACTCAACCAACCATTCAAACGACCATTCAACCAACCAATCATATAACCATTCAACCAACCATTCAACCAACCAATCAAGCAAGCAGGCATTCAATGAATCAATCAATAAATCAAACAGCCAGTCAGTTAACCATGTGGTTTTTATTAGAAAAGCACACATCATACAGAAGGGGATTACAATGTTGTTTAAGGTGCTTCCACTCTGATGGCAGTACAGTGGTAGCGCAGCCATGGGTGCGGGGCAGCGCTGCTGCTTTAGTGCACGGCGCTAGTTGTAAAGCAACCAGTAAAGACTTTTCACTCTTGCTTTGAGCGTGATCTGGTGAGAAGTTATATTTGACAACTTTTCAATGAAAAGCCCTGGTTTTAGTGCTAATAAAGAGGAGGAGGAGGCCAGCAGCACAAAGAAGGAGGTTGTGGGTCCAGCCTGTTCTAATGGGAAGGCAGGAGCTTGGCAAATACAGGCTAGTCTGGGAACTATGTTTCCATAATGGCCGTTTTGAGGACTACTTCAGACCAAGCAGGAAGCAGTTTGACCGCCTGTCTATTAAGAATTGTGTCCCAGGGCTTGGGAAACTTGATTAGCTGCTCTTCCATGGCAAGTTCTAAAGTCCTCTTCAACTCCTGACCCAACAACCTCTCTCCTATTAGATGCACCAGGATGTCATCACAGCGCAGTGCAGCAAAATTGAGGATTTCTAATTTCTTGTGTGCCGCTGGCCGGCACGGCAAGGGTGGCGGCCGCCGTGCTCAGCAGAGGAGCAAGGGCAGCGACCACTGAGGGGCACGGCAAGGCTCTGCTCTCTTGTGCCGTGATTACACATGCACAATGAATGGCTTTGCCACCTGCCGCTGCCACCATACTAGGATCAGTGTGGAAGCACCTTTGCAATGCTCACAATAGTTCGACATGATCAACCAATCAATCAACAGAGCTGTCAGTCAGTGAATCAATCAATAAATCAATCAGCCAGTTGGTCAGCCATGTGATCTTTAATTAAACAGCACTTATCATACAGTAGGGGATTACAATGGGGTTTACAATGGACAGAACAGTTATAATGCAGTATGAAAATGGTGGACAGCCCCTACCCTTACACCCTTGCATTAGCTGAGGAAAACCACTAAGACAAAAACAATATGAAAATGCAAACAGGGAAATCATTGAGGAAATGAAAAGTCAAATTAAAAACCGTGACGATGAATGTGACAGAAAATGTTGCTCCTGGTGAAACCTGTGCACAGTCATATTTGTAACTTCATCGCTCCATGAGCAGAAATATCTGAAGAAGACAGAGAGAGGAGTTAGTACAAAACATGATTATTTGATGAAATATGCAGAGGAATGCATCTTACCGATTCCAAGATGAGGAGAGTGAATGCAAAAACCCAAACGGAAAATGTGGCGACGAGTATGCAAGTGCTGAGAATTGAGGAGCCAAGTGAAAATCATACATCATCATGTGGTTTGATATGCTGAGAAATGGAACTGATCATGAACTTGATGAAGAAATCAATCAATCAACCAATCAATCAATCACCCAAACAATCAAACAACCATTCAACCAAACATTCAACCAACCATTCAAACGACCATTCAACCAACCATTCAACCAACCAATCAAGCAACCATTCAACCATCCACTCAACCAACCATTCAAACGACCATTCAACCAAACATTCAACCAACCAATCATATAACCATTCAACCAACCATTCAACCAACCAATCAAGCAAGCAGGCATTCAATGAATCAATCAATAAATCAAACAGCCAGTCAGTTAACCATGTGGTTTTTATTAGAAAAGCACACATCATACAGAAGGGGATTACAATGTTGTTTAAGGTGCTTCCACTCTGATGGCAGTACAGTGGTAGCGCAGCCATGGGTGCGGGGCAGCGCTGCTGCTTTAGTGCACGGCGCTAGTTGTAAAGCAACCAGTAAAGACTTTTCACTCTTGCTTTGAGCGTGATCTGGTGAGAAGTTATATTTGACAACTTTTCAATGAAAAGCCCTGGTTTTAGTGCTAATAAAGAGGAGGAGGAGGCCAGCAGCACAAAGAAGGAGGTTGTGGGTCCAGCCTGTTCTAATGGGAAGGCAGGAACTTGGCAAATACAGGCTAGTCTGGGAACTATGTTTCCATAATGGCCGTTTTGAGGACTACTTCAGACCAAGCAGGAAGCAGTTTGACCGCCTGTCTATTAAGAATTGTGTCCCAGGGCTTGGGAAACTTGATTAGCTGCTCTTCCATGGCAAGTTCTAAAGTCCTCTTCAACTCCTGACCCAACAACCTCTCTCCTATTAGATGCACCAGGATGTCATCACAGCGCAGTGCAGCAAAATTGAGGATTTCTAATTTCTTGTGTGCCACTGGCCGGCACGGCAAGGGTGGCGGCCGCCGTGCTCAGCAGAGGAGCAAGGGCAGCGACCACTGAGGGGCACGGCAAGGCTCTGCTCTCTTGTGCCGTGATTACACATGCACAATGAATGGCTTTGCCACCTGCCGCTGCCACCGTACTAGGATCAGTGTGGAAGCACCTTTGCAATGCTCACAATAGTTCGACATGATCAACCAATCAATCAACAGAGCTGTCAGTCAGTGAATCAATCAATAAATCAATCAGCCAGTTGGTCAGCCATGTGATCTTTAATTAAACAGCACTTATCATACAGTAGGGGATTACAATGGGGTTTACAATGGACAGAACAGTTATAATGCAGTATGAAAATGGTGGACAGCCCCTACCCTTACACCCTTGCATTAGCTGAGGAAAAACACTAAGACAAAAACAATATGAAAATGCAAACAGGGAAATCATTGAGGAAATGAAAAGTCAAATTAAAAACCGTGACGATGAATGTGACAGAAAATGTTGCTCCTGGTGAAACCTGTGCACAGTCATATTTGTAACTTCATCGCTCCATGAGCAGAAATATCTGGAGAAGACAGAGAGAGGAGTTAGTACAAAACATGATTATTTGATGAAATATGCAGAGGAATGCATCTTACCGATTCCAAGATGAGGAGAGTGAATGCAAAAACCCAAACGGAAAATGTGGCGACGAGTATGCAAGTGCTGAGAATTGAGGAGCCAAGTGAAAATCATACATCATCATGTGGTTTGATATGCTGAGAAATGGAACTGATCATGAACTTGATGAAGAAATCAATCAATCAACCAATCAATCAATCACCCAAACAATCAAACAACCATTCAACCAAACATTCAACCAACCATTCAAACGACCATTCAACCAACCATTCAACCAACCAATCAAGCAACCATTCAACCATCCACTCAACCAACCATTCAAACGACCATTCAACCAAACATTCAACCAACCAATCATATAACCATTCAACCAACCATTCAACCAACCAATCAAGCAAGCAGGCATTCAATGAATCAATCAATAAATCAAACAGCCAGTCAGTTAACCATGTAGTTTTTAGTAGAAAAGCACACATCATACAGAAGGGGATTACAATGTTGTTTAAGGTGCTTCCACTCTGATGGCAGTACAGTGGTAGCGCAGCCATGGGTGCGGGGCAGCGCTGCTGCTTTAGTGCACGGCGCTAGTTGTAAAGCAACCAGTAAAGACTTTTCACTCTTGCTTTGAGCGTGATCTGGTGAGAAGTTATATTTGACAACTTTTCAATGAAAAGCCCTGGTTTTAGTGCTAATAAAGAGGAGGAGGAGGCCAGCAGCACAAAGAAGGAGGTTGTGGGTCCAGCCTGTTCTAATGGGAAGGCAGGAGCTTGGCAAATACAGGCTAGTCTGGGAACTATGTTTCCATAATGGCCGTTTTGAGGACTACTTCAGACCAAGCAGGAAGCAGTTTGACCGCCTGTCTATTAAGAATTGTGTCCCAGGGCTTGGGAAACTTGATTAGCTGCTCTTCCATGGCAAGTTCTAAAGTCCTCTTCAACTCCTGACCCAACAACCTCTCTCCTATTAGATGCACCAGGATGTCATCACAGCGCAGTGCAGCAAAATTGAGGATTTCTAATTTCTTGTGTGCCGCTGGCCGGCACGGCAAGGGTGGCGGCCGCCGTGCTCAGCAGAGGAGCAAGGGCAGCGACCACTGAGGGGCACGGCAAGGCTCTGCTCTCTTGTGCCGTGATTACACATGCACAATGAATGGCTTTGCCACCTGCCGCTGCCACCATACTAGGATCAGTGTGGAAGCACCTTTGCAATGCTCACAATAGTTCGACATGATCAACCAATCAATCAACAGAGCTGTCAGTCAGTGAATCAATCAATAAATCAATCAGCCAGTTGGTCAGCCATGTGATCTTTAATTAAACAGCACTTATCATACAGTAGGGGATTACAATGGGGTTTACAATGGACAGAACAGTTATAATGCAGTATGAAAATGGTGGACAGCCCCTACCCTTACACCCTTGCATTAGCTGAGGAAAAACACTAAGACAAAAACAATATGAAAATGCAAACAGGGAAATCATTGAGGAAATGAAAAGTCAAATTAAAAACCGTGACGATGAATGTGACAGAAAATGTTGCTCCTGGTGAAACCTGTGCACAGTCATATTTGTAACTTCATCGCTCCATGAGCAGAAATATCTGAAGAAGACAGAGAGAGGAGTTAGTACAAAACATGATTATTTGATGAAATATGCAGAGGAATGCATCTTACCGATTCCAAGATGAGGAGAGTGAATGCAAAAACCCAAACGGAAAATGTGGCGACGAGTATGCAAGTGCTGAGAATTGAGGAGCCAAGTGAAAATCATACATCATCATGTGGTTTGATATGCTGAGAAATGGAACTGATCATGAACTTGATGAAGAAATCAATCAATCAACCAATCAATCAATCACCCAAACAATCAAACAACCATTCAACCAAACATTCAACCAACCATTCAAACGACCATTCAACCAACCATTCAACCAACCAATCAAGCAACCATTCAACCATCCACTCAACCAACCATTCAAACGACCATTCAACCAACCAATCATATAACCATTCAACCAACCATTCAACCAACCAATCAAGCAAGCAGGCATTCAATGAATCAATCAATAAATCAAACAGCCAGTCAGTTAACCATGTGGTTTTTATTAGAAAAGCACACATCATACAGAAGGGGATTACAATGTTGTTTAAGGTGCTTCCACTCTGATGGCAGTACAGTGGTAGCGCAGCCATGGGTGCGGGGCAGCGCTGCTGCTTTAGTGCACGGCGCTAGTTGTAAAGCAACCAGTAAAGACTTTTCACTCTTGCTTTGAGCGTGATCTGGTGAGAAGTTATATTTGACAACTTTTCAATGAAAAGCCCTGGTTTTAGTGCTAATAAAGAGGAGGAGGAGGCCAGCAGCACAAAGAAGGAGGTTGTGGGTCCAGCCTGTTCTAATGGGAAGGCAGGAGCTTGGCAAATACAGGCTAGTCTGGGAACTATGTTTCCATAATGGCCGTTTTGAGGACTACTTCAGACCAAGCAGGAAGCAGTTTGACCGCCCGTCTATTAAGAATTGTGTCCCAGGGCTTGGGAAACTTGATTAGCTGCTCTTCCATGGCAAGTTCTAAAGTCCTCTTCAACTCCTGACCCAACAACCTCTCTCCTATTAGATGCACCAGGATGTCATCACAGCGCAGTGCAGCAAAATTGAGGATTTCTAATTTCTTGTGTGCCGCTGGCCGGCACGGCAAGGGTGGCGGCCGCCGTGCTCAGCAGAGGAGCAAGGGCAGCGACCACTGAGGGGCACGGCAAGGCTCTGCTCTCTTGTGCCGTGATTACACATGCACAATGAATGGCTTTGCCACCTGCCGCTGCCACCATACTAGGATCAGTGTGGAAGCACCTTTGCAATGCTCACAATAGTTCGACATGATCAACCAATCAATCAACAGAGCTGTCAGTCAGTGAATCAATCAATAAATCAATCAGCCAGTTGGTCAGCCATGTGATCTTTAATTAAACAGCACTTATCATACAGTAGGGGATTACAATGGGGTTTACAATGGACAGAACAGTTATAATGCAGTATGAAAATGGTGGACAGCCCCTACCCTTACACCCTTGCATTAGCTGAGGAAAAACACTAAGACAAAAACAATATGAAAATGCAAACAGGGAAATCATTGAGGAAATGAAAAGTCAAATTGAAAACCGTGACGATGAATGTGACAGAAAATGTTGCTCCTGGTGAAACCTGTGCACAGTCATATTTGTAACTTCATCGCTCCATGAGCAGAAATATCTGAAGAAGACAGAGAGAGGAGTTAGTACAAAACATGATTATTTGATGAAATATGCAGAGGAATGCATCTTACCGATTCCAAGATGAGGAGAGTGAATGCAAAAACCCAAACGGAAAATGTGGCGACGAGTATGCAAGTGCTGAGAATTGAGGAGCCAAGTGAAAATCATACATCATCATGTGGTTTGATATGCTGAGAAATGGAACTGATCATGAACTTGATGAAGAAATCAATCAATCAACCAATCAATCAATCACCCAAACAATCAAACAACCATTCAACCAAACATTCAACCAACCATTCAAACGACCATTCAACCAACCATTCAACCAACCAATCAAGCAACCATTCAACCATCCACTCAACCAACCATTCAAACGACCATTCAACCAAACATTCAACCAACCAATCATATAACCATTCAACCAACCATTCAACCAACCAATCAAGCAAGCAGGCATTCAATGAATCAATCAACAAATCAAACAGCCAGTCAGTTAACCATGTGGTTTTTATTAGAAAAGCACACATCATACAGAAGGGGATTACAATGTTGTTTAAGGTGCTTCCACTCTGATGGCAGTACAGTGGTAGCGCAGCCATGGGTGCGGGGCAGCGCTGCTGCTTTAGTGCACGGCGCTAGTTGTAAAGCAACCAGTAAAGACTTTTCACTCTTGCTTTGAGCGTGATCTGGTGAGAAGTTGTATTTGACAACTTTTCAATGAAAAGCCCTGGTTTTAGTGCTAATAAAGAGGAGGAGGAGGCCAGCAGCACAAAGAAGGAGGTTGTGGGTCCAGCCTGTTCTAATGGGAAGGCAGGAACTTGGCAAATACAGGCTAGTCTGGGAACTATGTTTCCATAATGGCCGTTTTGAGGACTACTTCAGACCAAGCAGGAAGCAGTTTGACCGCCTGTCTATTAAGAATTGTGTCCCAGGGCTTGGGAAACTTGATTAGCTGCTCTTCCATGGCAAGTTCTAAAGTCCTCTTCAACTCCTGACCCAACAACCTCTCTCCTATTAGATGCACCAGGATGTCATCACAGCGCAGTGCAGCAAAATTGAGGATTTCTAATTTCTTGTGTGCCGCTGGCCGGCACGGCAAGGGTGGCGGCCGCCGTGCTCAGCAGAGGAGCAAGGGCAGCGACCACTGAGGGGCACGGCAAGGCTCTGCTCTCTTGTGCCGTGATTACACATGCACAATGAATGGCTTTGCCACCTGCCGCTGCCACCATACTAGGATCAGTGTGGAAGCACCTTTGCAATGCTCACAATAGTTCGACATGATCAACCAATCAATCAACAGAGCTGTCAGTCAGTGAATCAATCAATAAATCAATCAGCCAGTTGGTCAGCCATGTGATCTTTAATTAAACAGCACTTATCATACAGTAGGGGATTACAATGGGGTTTACAATGGACAGAACAGTTATAATGCAGTATGAAAATGGTGGACAGCCCCTACCCTTACACCCTTGCATTAGCTGAGGAAAAACACTAAGACAAAAACAATATGAAAATGCAAACAGGGAAATCATTGAGGAAATGAAAAGTCAAATTGAAAACCGTGACGATGAATGTGACAGAAAATGTTGCTCCTGGTGAAACCTGTGCACAGTCATATTTGTAACTTCATCGCTCCATGAGCAGAAATATCTGAAGAAGACAGAGAGAGGAGTTAGTACAAAACATGATTATTTGATGAAATATGCAGAGGAATGCATCTTACCGATTCCAAGATGAGGAGAGTGAATGCAAAAACCCAAACGGAAAATGTGGCGACGAGTATGCAAGTGCTGAGAATTGAGGAGCCAAGTGAAAATCATACATCATCATGTGGTTTGATATGCTGAGAAATGGAACTGATCATGAACTTGATGAAGAAATCAATCAATCAACCAATCAATCAATCACCCAAACAATCAAACAACCATTCAACCAAACATTCAACCAACCATTCAAACGACCATTCAACCAAACATTCAACCAACCAATCATATAACCATTCAACCAACCATTCAACCAACCAATCAAGCAAGCAGGCATTCAATGAATCAATCAATAAATCAAACAGCCAGTCAGTTAACCATGTGGTTTTTATTAGAAAAGCACACATCATACAGAAGGGGATTACAATGTTGTTTAAGGTGCTTCCACTCTGATGGCAGTACAGTGGTAGCGCAGCCATGGGTGCGGGGCAGCGCTGCTGCTTTAGTGCACGGCGCTAGTTGTAAAGCAACCAGTAAAGACTTTTCACTCTTGCTTTGAGCGTGATCTGGTGAGAAGTTATATTTGACAACTTTTCAATGAAAAGCCCTGGTTTTAGTGCTAATAAAGAGGAGGAGGAGGCCAGCAGCACAAAGAAGGAGGTTGTGGGTCCAGCCTGTTCTAATGGGAAGGCAGGAGCTTGGCAAATACAGGCTAGTCTGGGAACTATGTTTCCATAATGGCCGTTTTGAGGACTACTTCAGACCAAGCAGGAAGCAGTTTGACCGCCTGTCTATTAAGAATTGTGTCCCAGGGCTTGGGAAACTTGATTAGCTGCTCTTCCATGGCAAGTTCTAAAGTCCTCTTCAACTCCTGACCCAACAACCTCTCTCCTATTAGATGCACCAGGATGTCATCACAGCGCAGTGCAGCAAAATTGAGGATTTCTAATTTCTTGTGTGCCGCTGGCCGGCACGGCAAGGGTGGCGGCCGCCGTGCTCAGCAGAGGAGCAAGGGCAGCGACCACTGAGGGGCACGGCAAGGCTCTGCTCTCTTGTGCCGTGATTACACATGCACAATGAATGGCTTTGCCACCTGCCGCTGCCACCTTACTAGGATCAGTGTGGAAGCACCTTTGCAATGCTCACAATAGTTCGACATGATCAACCAATCAATCAACAGAGCTGTCAGTCAGTGAATCAATCAATAAATCAATCAGCCAGTTGGTCAGCCATGTGATCTTTAATTAAACAGCACTTATCATACAGTAGGGGATTACAATGGGGTTTACAATGGACAGAACAGTTATAATGCAGTATGAAAATGGTGGACAGCCCCTACCCTTACACCCTTGCATTAGCTGAGGAAAAACACTAAGACAAAAACAATATGAAAATGCAAACAGGGAAATCATTGAGGAAATGAAAAGTCAAATTAAAAACCGTGACGATGAATGTGACAGAAAATGTTGCTCCTGGTGAAACCTGTGCACAGTCATATTTGTAACTTCATCGCTCCATGAGCAGAAATATCTGAAGAAGACAGAGAGAGGAGTTAGTACAAAACATGATTATTTGATGAAATATGCAGAGGAATGCATCTTACCGATTCCAAGATGAGGAGAGTGAATGCAAAAACCCAAACGGAAAATGTGGCGACGAGTATGCAAGTGCTGAGAATTGAGGAGCCAAGTGAAAATCATACATCATCATGTGGTTTGATATGCTGAGAAATGGAACTGATCATGAACTTGATGAAGAAATCAATCAATCAACCAATCAATCAATCACCCAAACAATCAAACAACCATTCAACCAAACATTCAACCAACCATTCAAACGACCATTCAACCAACCATTCAACCAACCAATCAAGCAACCATTCAACCATCCACTCAACCAACCATTCAAACGACCATTCAACCAAACATTCAACCAACCAATCATATAACCATTCAACCAACCATTCAACCAACCAATCAAGCAAGCAGGCATTCAATGAATCAATCAATAAATCAAACAGCCAGTCAGTTAACCATGTGGTTTTTATTAGAAAAGCACACATCATACAGAAGGGGATTACAATGTTGTTTAAGGTGCTTCCACTCTGATGGCAGTACAGTGGTAGCGCAGCCATGGGTGCGGGGCAGCGCTGCTGCTTTAGTGCACGGCGCTAGTTGTAAAGCAACCAGTAAAGACTTTTCACTCTTGCTTTGAGCGTGATCTGGTGAGAAGTTGTATTTGACAACTTTTCAATGAAAAGCCCTGGTTTTAGTGCTAATAAAGAGGAGGAGGAGGCCAGCAGCACAAAGAAGGAGGTTGTGGGTCCAGCCTGTTCTAATGGGAAGGCAGGAACTTGGCAAATACAGGCTAGTCTGGGAACTATGTTTCCATAATGGCCGTTTTGAGGACTACTTCAGACCAAGCAGGAAGCAGTTTGACCGCCTGTCTATTAAGAATTGTGTCCCAGGGCTTGGGAAACTTGATTAGCTGCTCTTCCATGGCAAGTTCTAAAGTCCTCTTCAACTCCTGACCCAACAACCTCTCTCCTATTAGATGCACCAGGATGTCATCACAGCGCAGTGCAGCAAAATTGAGGATTTCTAATTTCTTGTGTGCCGCTGGCCGGCACGGCAAGGGTGGCGGCCGCCGTGCTCAGCAGAGGAGCAAGGGCAGCGACCACTGAGGGGCACGGCAAGGCTCTGCTCTCTTGTGCCGTGATTACACATGCACAATGAATGGCTTTGCCACCTGCCGCTGCCACCATACTAGGATCAGTGTGGAAGCACCTTTGCAATGCTCACAATAGTTCGACATGATCAACCAATCAATCAACAGAGCTGTCAGTCAGTGAATCAATCAATAAATCAATCAGCCAGTTGGTCAGCCATGTGATCTTTAATTAAACAGCACTTATCATACAGTAGGGGATTACAATGGGGTTTACAATGGACAGAACAGTTATAATGCAGTATGAAAATGGTGGACAGCCCCTACCCTTACACCCTTGCATTAGCTGAGGAAAAACACTAAGACAAAAACAATATGAAAATGCAAACAGGGAAATCATTGAGGAAATGAAAAGTCAAATTGAAAACCGTGACGATGAATGTGACAGAAAATGTTGCTCCTGGTGAAACCTGTGCACAGTCATATTTGTAACTTCATCGCTCCATGAGCAGAAATATCTGAAGAAGACAGAGAGAGGAGTTAGTACAAAACATGATTATTTGATGAAATATGCAGAGGAATGCATCTTACCGATTCCAAGATGAGGAGAGTGAATGCAAAAACCCAAACGGAAAATGTGGCGACGAGTATGCAAGTGCTGAGAATTGAGGAGCCAAGTGAAAATCATACATCATCATGTGGTTTGATATGCTGAGAAATGGAACTGATCATGAACTTGATGAAGAAATCAATCAATCAACCAATCAATCAATCACCCAAACAATCAAACAACCATTCAACCAAACATTCAACCAACCATTCAAACGACCATTCAACCAAACATTCAACCAACCAATCATATAACCATTCAACCAACCATTCAACCAACCAATCAAGCAAGCAGGCATTCAATGAATCAATCAATAAATCAAACAGCCAGTCAGTTAACCATGTGGTTTTTATTAGAAAAGCACACATCATACAGAAGGGGATTACAATGTTGTTTAAGGTGCTTCCACTCTGATGGCAGTACAGTGGTAGCGCAGCCATGGGTGCGGGGCAGCGCTGCTGCTTTAGTGCACGGCGCTAGTTGTAAAGCAACCAGTAAAGACTTTTCACTCTTGCTTTGAGCGTGATCTGGTGAGAAGTTATATTTGACAACTTTTCAATGAAAAGCCCTGGTTTTAGTGCTAATAAAGAGGAGGAGGAGGCCAGCAGCACAAAGAAGGAGGTTGTGGGTCCAGCCTGTTCTAATGGGAAGGCAGGAGCTTGGCAAATACAGGCTAGTCTGGGAACTATGTTTCCATAATGGCCGTTTTGAGGACTACTTCAGACCAAGCAGGAAGCAGTTTGACCGCCTGTCTATTAAGAATTGTGTCCCAGGGCTTGGGAAACTTGATTAGCTGCTCTTCCATGGCAAGTTCTAAAGTCCTCTTCAACTCCTGACCCAACAACCTCTCTCCTATTAGATGCACCAGGATGTCATCACAGCGCAGTGCAGCAAAATTGAGGATTTCTAATTTCTTGTGTGCCGCTGGCCGGCACGGCAAGGGTGGCGGCCGCCGTGCTCAGCAGAGGAGCAAGGGCAGCGACCACTGAGGGGCACGGCAAGGCTCTGCTCTCTTGTGCCGTGATTACACATGCACAATGAATGGCTTTGCCACCTGCCGCTGCCACCATACTAGGATCAGTGTGGAAGCACCTTTGCAATGCTCACAATAGTTCGACATGATCAACCAATCAATCAACAGAGCTGTCAGTCAGTGAATCAATCAATAAATCAATCAGCCAGTTGGTCAGCCATGTGATCTTTAATTAAACAGCACTTATCATACAGTAGGGGATTACAATGGGGTTTACAATGGACAGAACAGTTATAATGCAGTATGAAAATGGTGGACAGCCCCTACCCTTACACCCTTGCATTAGCTGAGGAAAAACACTAAGACAAAAACAATATGAAAATGCAAACAGGGAAATCATTGAGGAAATGAAAAGTCAAATTAAAAACCGTGACGATGAATGTGACAGAAAATGTTGCTCCTGGTGAAACCTGTGCACAGTCATATTTGTAACTTCATCGCTCCATGAGCAGAAATATCTGAAGAAGACAGAGAGAGGAGTTAGTACAAAACATGATTATTTGATGAAATATGCAGAGGAATGCATCTTACCGATTCCAAGATGAGGAGAGTGAATGCAAAAACCCAAACGGAAAATGTGGCGACGAGTATGCAAGTGCTGAGAATTGAGGAGCCAAGTGAAAATCATACATCATCATGTGGTTTGATATGCTGAGAAATGGAACTGATCATGAACTTGATGAAGAAATCAATCAATCAACCAATCAATCAATCACCCAAACAATCAAACAACCATTCAACCAAACATTCAACCAACCATTCAAACGACCATTCAACCAACCATTCAACCAACCAATCAAGCAACCATTCAACCATCCACTCAACCAACCATTCAAACGACCATTCAACCAAACATTCAACCAACCAATTATATAACCATTCAACCAACCATTCAACCAACCAATCAAGCAAGCAGGCATTCAATGAATCAATCAATAAATCAAACAGCCAGTCAGTTAACCATGTGGTTTTTATTAGAAAAGCACACATCATACAGAAGGGGATTACAATGTTGTTTAAGGTGCTTCCACTCTGATGGCAGTACAGTGGTAGCGCAGCCATGGGTGCGGGGCAGCGCTGCTGCTTTAGTGCACGGCGCTAGTTGTAAAGCAACCAGTAAAGACTTTTCACTCTTGCTTTGAGCGTGATCTGGTGAGAAGTTATATTTGACAACTTTTCAATGAAAAGCCCTGGTTTTAGTGCTAATAAAGAGGAGGAGGAGGCCAGCAGCACAAAGAAGGAGGTTGTGGGTCCAGCCTGTTCTAATGGGAAGGCAGGAACTTGGCAAATACAGGCTAGTCTGGGAACTATGTTTCCATAATGGCCGTTTTGAGGACTACTTCAGACCAAGCAGGAAGCAGTTTGACCGCCTGTCTATTAAGAATTGTGTCCCAGGGCTTGGGAAACTTGATTAGCTGCTCTTCCATGGCAAGTTCTAAAGTCCTCTTCAACTCCTGACCCAACAACCTCTCTCCTATTAGATGCACCAGGATGTCATCACAGCGCAGTGCAGCAAAATTGAGGATTTCTAATTTCTTGTGTGCCGCTGGCCGGCACGGCAAGGGTGGCGGCCGCCGTGCTCAGCAGAGGAGCAAGGGCAGCGACCACTGAGGGGCACGGCAAGGCTCTGCTCTCTTGTGCCGTGATTACACATGCACAATGAATGGCTTTGCCACCTGCCGCTGCCACCGTACTAGGATCAGTGTGGAAGCACCTTTGCAATGCTCACAATAGCTCGACATGATCAACCAATCAATCAACAGAGCTGTCAGTCAGTGAATCAATCAATAAATCAATCAGCCAGTTGGTCAGCCATGTGATCTTTAATTAAACAGCACTTATCATACAGTAGGGGATTACAATGGGGTTTACAATGGACAGAACAGTTATAATGCAGTATGAAAATGGTGGACAGCCCCTACCCTTACACCCTTGCATTAGCTGAGGAAAAACACTAAGACAAAAACAATATGAAAATGCAAACAGGGAAATCATTGAGGAAATGAAAAGTCAAATTAAAAACCGTGACGATGAATGTGACAGAAAATGTTGCTCCTGGTGAAACCTGTGCACAGTCATATTTGTAACTTCATCGCTCCATGAGCAGAAATATCTGAAGAAGACAGAGAGAGGAGTTAGTACAAAACATGATTATTTGATGAAATATGCAGAGGAATGCATCTTACCGATTCCAAGATGAGGAGAGTGAATGCAAAAACCCAAACGGAAAATGTGGCGACGAGTATGCAAGTGCTGAGAATTGAGGAGCCAAGTGAAAATCATACATCATCATGTGGTTTGATATGCTGAGAAATGGAACTGATCATGAACTTGATGAAGAAATCAATCAATCAACCAATCAATCAATCACCCAAACAATCAAACAACCATTCAACCAAACATTCAACCAACCATTCAAACGACCATTCAACCAACCATTCAACCAACCAATCAAGCAACCATTCAACCATCCACTCAACCAACCATTCAAACGACCATTCAACCAAACATTCAACCAACCAATCATATAACCATTCAACCAACCATTCAACCAACCAATCAAGCAAGCAGGCATTCAATGAATCAATCAATAAATCAAACAGCCAGTCAGTTAACCATGTGGTTTTTATTAGAAAAGCACACATCATACAGAAGGGGATTACAATGTTGTTTAAGGTGCTTCCACTCTGATGGCAGTACAGTGGTAGCGCAGCCATGGGTGCGGGGCAGCGCTGCTGCTTTAGTGCACGGCGCTAGTTGTAAAGCAACCAGTAAAGACTTTTCACTCTTGCTTTGAGCGTGATCTGGTGAGAAGTTATATTTGACAACTTTTCAATGAAAAGCCCTGGTTTTAGTGCTAATAAAGAGGAGGAGGAGGCCAGCAGCACAAAGAAGGAGGTTGTGGGTCCAGCCTGTTCTAATGGGAAGGCAGGAGCTTGGCAAATACAGGCTAGTCTGGGAACTATGTTTCCATAATGGCCGTTTTGAGGACTACTTCAGACCAAGCAGGAAGCAGTTTGACCGCCTGTCTATTAAGAATTGTGTCCCAGGGCTTGGGAAACTTGATTAGCTGCTCTTCCATGGCAAGTTCTAAAGTCCTCTTCAACTCCTGACCCAACAACCTCTCTCCTATTAGATGCACCAGGATGTCATCACAGCGCAGTGCAGCAAAATTGAGGATTTCTAATTTCTTGTGTGCCGCTGGCCGGCACGGCAAGGGTGGCGGCCGCCGTGCTCAGCAGAGGAGCAAGGGCAGCGACCACTGAGGGGCACGGCAAGGCTCTGCTCTCTTGTGCCGTGATTACACATGCACAATGAATGGCTTTGCCACCTGCCGCTGCCACCGTACTAGGATCAGTGTGGAAGCACCTTTGCAATGCTCACAATAGTTCGACATGATCAACCAATCAATCAACAGAGCTGTCAGTCAGTGAATCAATCAATAAATCAATCAGCCAGTTGGTCAGCCATGTGATCTTTAATTAAACAGCACTTATCATACAGTAGGGGATTACAATGGGGTTTACAATGGACAGAACAGTTATAATGCAGTATGAAAATGGTGGACAGCCCCTACCCTTACACCCTTGCATTAGCTGAGGAAAAACACTAAGACAAAAACAATATGAAAATGCAAACAGGGAAATCATTGAGGAAATGAAAAGTCAAATTAAAAACCGTGACGATGAATGTGACAGAAAATGTTGCTCCTGGTGAAACCTGTGCACAGTCATATTTGTAACTTCATCGCTCCATGAGCAGAAATATCTGGAGAAGACAGAGAGAGGAGTTAGTACAAAACATGATTATTTGATGAAATATGCAGAGGAATGCATCTTACCGATTCCAAGATGAGGAGAGTGAATGCAAAAACCCAAACGGAAAATGTGGCGACGAGTATGCAAGTGCTGAGAATTGAGGAGCCAAGTGAAAATCATACATCATCATGTGGTTTGATATGCTGAGAAATGGAACTGATCATGAACTTGATGAAGAAATCAATCAATCAACCAATCAATCAATCACCCAAACAATCAAACAACCATTCAACCAAACATTCAACCAACCATTCAAACGACCATTCAACCAACCATTCAACCAACCAATCAAGCAACCATTCAACCATCCACTCAACCAACCATTCAAACGACCATTCAACCAAACATTCAACCAACCAATCATATAACCATTCAACCAACCATTCAACCAACCAATCAAGCAAGCAGGCATTCAATGAATCAATCAATAAATCAAACAGCCAGTCAGTTAACCATGTGGTTTTTATTAGAAAAGCACACATCATACAGAAGGGGATTACAATGTTGTTTAAGGTGCTTCCACTCTGATGGCAGTACAGTGGTAGCGCAGCCATGGGTGCGGGGCAGCGCTGCTGCTTTAGTGCACGGCGCTAGTTGTAAAGCAACCAGTAAAGACTTTTCACTCTTGCTTTGAGCGTGATCTGGTGAGAAGTTATATTTGACAACTTTTCAATGAAAAGCCCTGGTTTTAGTGCTAATAAAGAGGAGGAGGAGGCCAGCAGCACAAAGAAGGAGGTTGTGGGTCCAGCCTGTTCTAATGGGAAGGCAGGAGCTTGGCAAATACAGGCTAGTCTGGGAACTATGTTTCCATAATGGCCGTTTTGAGGACTACTTCAGACCAAGCAGGAAGCAGTTTGACCGCCTGTCTATTAAGAATTGTGTCCCAGGGCTTGGGAAACTTGATTAGCTGCTCTTCCATGGCAAGTTCTAAAGTCCTCTTCAACTCCTGACCCAACAACCTCTCTCCTATTAGATGCACCAGGATGTCATCACAGCGCAGTGCAGCAAAATTGAGGATTTCTAATTTCTTGTGTGCCGCTGGCCGGCACGGCAAGGGTGGCGGCCGCCGTGCTCAGCAGAGGAGCAAGGGCAGCGACCACTGAGGGGCACGGCAAGGCTCTGCTCTCTTGTGCCGTGATTACACATGCACAATGAATGGCTTTGCCACCTGCCGCTGCCACCGTACTAGGATCAGTGTGGAAGCACCTTTGCAATGCTCACAATAGTTCGACATGATCAACCAATCAATCAACAGAGCTGTCAGTCAGTGAATCAATCAATAAATCAATCAGCCAGTTGGTCAGCCATGTGATCTTTAATTAAACAGCACTTATCATACAGTAGGGGATTACAATGGGGTTTACAATGGACAGAACAGTTATAATGCAGTATGAAAATGGTGGACAGCCCCTACCCTTACACCCTTGCATTAGCTGAGGAAAAACACTAAGACAAAAACAATATGAAAATGCAAACAGGGAAATCATTGAGGAAATGAAAAGTCAAATTAAAAACCGTGACGATGAATGTGACAGAAAATGTTGCTCCTGGTGAAACCTGTGCACAGTCATATTTGTAACTTCATCGCTCCATGAGCAGAAATATCTGAAGAAGACAGAGAGAGGAGTTAGTACAAAACATGATTATTTGATGAAATATGCAGAGGAATGCATCTTACCGATTCCAAGATGAGGAGAGTGAATGCAAAAACCCAAACGGAAAATGTGGCGACGAGTATGCAAGTGCTGAGAATTGAGGAGCCAAGTGAAAATCATACATCATCATGTGGTTTGATATGCTGAGAAATGGAACTGATCATGAACTTGATGAAGAAATCAATCAATCAACCAATCAATCAATCACCCAAACAATCAAACAACCATTCAACCAAACATTCAACCAACCATTCAAACGACCATTCAACCAAACATTCAACCAACCAATCATATAACCATTCAACCAACCATTCAACCAACCAATCAAGCAAGCAGGCATTCAATGAATCAATCAATAAATCAAACAGCCAGTCAGTTAACCATGTGGTTTTTATTAGAAAAGCACACATCATACAGAAGGGGATTACAATGTTGTTTAAGGTGCTTCCACTGATGGCAGTACAGTGGTAGCGCAGCCATGGGTGCGGGGAAGCGCTGCTCCTTTAGCGCACGGCGCAAGTTGTAAAGCAACCAGTAACAACTTTTCACTCTTGCTTTGAGCGTGATCTGGTGAGAAGTTGTATTTGACAACTTTTCAATGAAAAGCCCTGGTTTTAGTGCTAATAAAGAGGAGGAGGAGGCCAGCAGCACAAAGAAGGAGGTTGTGGGTCCAGCCTGTTCTAATGGGAAGGCAGGAACTTGGCAAATACAGGCTAGTCTGGGAACTATGTTTCCATAATGGCCGTTTTGAGGACTACTTCAGACCAAGCAGGAAGCAGTTTGACCGCCTGTCTATTAAGAATTGTGTCCCAGGGCTTGGGAAACTTGATTAGCTGCTCTTCCATGGCAAGTTCTAAAGTCCTCTTCAACTCCTGACCCAACAACCTCTCTCCTATTAGATGCACCAGGATGTCATCACAGCGCAGTGCAGCAAAATTGAGGATTTCTAATTTCTTGTGTGCCGCTGGCCGGCACGGCAAGGGTGGCGGCCGCCGTGCTCAGCAGAGGAGCAAGGGCAGCGACCACTGAGGGGCACGGCAAGGCTCTGCTCTCTTGTGCCATGATTACACATGCACAATGAATGGCTTTGCCACCTGCCGCTGCCACCATACTAGGATCAGTGTGGAAGCACCTTTGCAATGCTCACAATAGTTCGACATGATCAACCAATCAATCAACAGAGCTGTCAGTCAGTGAATCAATCAATAAATCAATCAGCCAGTTCGTCAGCCATGTGATCTTTAATTAAACAGCACTTATCATACAGAAGGGGATTACAATGGGGTTTACAATGGACAGAACAGTTATAATACAGTATGAAAATGGTGGACAGCCCCTACCCTTACACCCTTGCATTAGCTGAGGAAAAACACTAAGACAAAAACAATATGAAAATGCAAACAGGGAAATCATTGAGGAAATGAAAAGTCAAATTGAAAACCGTGACGATGAATGTGACAGAAAATGTTGCTCCTGGTGAAACCTGTGCACAGTCATATTTGTAACTTCATCGCTCCATGAGCAGAAATATCTGAAGAAGACAGAGAGAGGAGTTAGTACAAAACATGATTATTTGATGAAATATGCAGAGGAATGCATCTTACCGATTCCAAGATGAGGAGAGTGAATGCAAAAACCCAAACGGAAAATGTGGCGACGAGTATGCAAGTGCTGAGAATTGAGGAGCCAAGTGAAAATCATACATCATCATGTGGTTTGATATGCTGAGAAATGGAACTGATCATGAACTTGATGAAGAAATCAATCAATCAACCAATCAATCAATCACCCAAACAATCAAACAACCATTCAACCAAACATTCAACCAACCATTCAAACGACCATTCAACCAAACATTCAACCAACCAATCATATAACCATTCAACCAACCATTCAACCAACCAATCAAGCAAGCAGGCATTCAATGAATCAATCAATAAATCAAACAGCCAGTCAGTTAACCATGTGGTTTTTATTAGAAAAGCACACATCATACAGAAGGGGATTACAATGTTGTTTAAGGTGCTTCCACTCTGATGGCAGTACAGTGGTAGCGCATCCATGGGTGCGGGGCAGCGCTGCTGCTTTAGTGCACGGCGCTAGTTGTAAAGCAACCAGTAAAGACTTTTCACTCTTGCTTTGACCGTGATCTGGTGAGAAGTTATATTTGACAACTTTTCAATGAAAAGCCCTGGTTTTAGTGCTAATAAAGAGGAGGAGGAGGCCAGCAGCACAAAGAAGGAGGTTGTGGGTCCAGCCTGTTCTAATGGGAAGGCAGGAACTTGGCAAATACAGGCTAGTCTGGGAACTATGTTTCCATAATGGCCGTTTTGAGGACTACTTCAGACCAAGCAGGAAGCAGTTTGACCGCCTGTCTATTAAGAATTGTGTCCCAGGGCTTGGGAAACTTGATTAGCTGCTCTTCCATGGCAAGTTCTAAAGTCCTCTTCAACTCCTGACCCAACAACCTCTCTCCTATTAGATGCACCAGGATGTCATCACAGCGCAGTGCAGCAAAATTGAGGATTTCTAATTTCTTGTGTGCCGCTGGCCGGCACGGCAAGGGTGGCGGCCGCCGTGCTCAGCAGAGGAGCAAGGGCAGCGACCACTGAGGGGCACGGCAAGGCTCTGCTCTCTTGTGCCGTGATTACACATGCACAATGAATGGCTTTGCCACCTGCCGCTGCCACCATACTAGGATCAGTGTGGAAGCACCTTTGCAATGCTCACAATAGTTCGACATGATCAACCAATCAATCAACAGAGCTGTCAGTCAGTGAATCAATCAATAAATCAATCAGCCAGTTGGTCAGCCATGTGATCTTTAATTAAACAGCACTTATCATACAGTAGGGGATTACAATGGGGTTTACAATGGACAGAACAGTTATAATGCAGTATGAAAATGGTGGACAGCCCCTACCCTTACACCCTTGCATTAGCTGAGGAAAACCACTAAGACAAAAACAATATGAAAATGCAAACAGGGAAATCATTGAGGAAATGAAAAGTCAAATTAAAAACCGTGACGATGAATGTGACAGAAAATGTTGCTCCTGGTGAAACCTGTGCACAGTCATATTTGTAACTTCATCGCTCCATGAGCAGAAATATCTGAAGAAGACAGAGAGAGGAGTTAGTACAAAACATGATTATTTGATGAAATATGCAGAGGAATGCATCTTACCGATTCCAAGATGAGGAGAGTGAATGCAAAAACCCAAACGGAAAATGTGGCGACGAGTATGCAAGTGCTGAGAATTGAGGAGCCAAGTGAAAATCATACATCATCATGTGGTTTGATATGCTGAGAAATGGAACTGATCATGAACTTGATGAAGAAATCAATCAATCAACCAATCAATCAATCACCCAAACAATCAACCAAACATTCAACCAACCATTCAAACGACCATTCAACCAACCATTCAACCAACCAATCAAGCAACCATTCAACCAACCATTCAAACAACCATTCAAACGACCATTCAACCAAACATTCAACCAACCAATCATATAACCATTCAACCAACCATTCAACCAACCAATCAAGCAAGCAGGCATTCAATGAATCAATCAATAAATCAAACAGCCAGTCAGTTAACCATGTGGTTTTTAATAGAAAAGCACACATCATACAGAAGGGGATTACAATGTTGTTTAAGGTGCTTCCACTCTGATGGCAGTACAGTGGTAGCGCAGCCATGGGTGCGGGGCAGCGCTGCTGCTTTAGCACACGGCGCTAGTTGTAATGCAACCAGTAAAGACTTTTCACTCTTGTTTTGAGCGTGATCAGGTGAGAAGACGTATTTGACAACTTTTCAATGAAAAGCCCTGGTTTTAGTGCAAATAAAGAGGAGGAGGAGGCCAGCAGCACAAAAAAGGAGGTTGTGGGTCCAACCTGTTCTAATGGACATGCAGGAACTTGGCAAATATAGGCTTGTCTGGGACCTATGTTTCCATAATGGCCGTTTTGAGGACTACTTCAGACCAAGCAGGAAGCAGTTTGACCGCCTGTCTATTAAGTATTGTGTCCCAGGGCTTGGGAAACTTGACTAGCTGCTCTTCCATGGCAAGTTCAAAAGTCCTCTTCAACTCCTGACCCAACAACCTCTCTCCTATAAGATGCACCAGGATGTCATCACAGCGCAGTGCAGCAAAATCGAGGATTTCTAAATTCCTGTGTGCCGCTGGCCGGCACGGCAAGGGTGGCGGCCGCCGTGCTCAGCAGAGGAGCAAGGGCAGCGACCACTGAGGGGCACGGCAAGGCTCTGCTCTCTTGTGCCGTGATTACACATGCACAATGAATGGCTTTGCCACCTGCCGCTGCCACCGTTCTAGGATCAGTGTGGAAGCACCTTTGCAATGCTCACAATAGTTCAACATGATCAACCAATCAATCAACAGAGCTGTCAGTCAGTGAATCAATCAATAAATCAATCAGCCAGTTGGTCAGCCATGTGATCTTTAATTAAACAGCACTTATCATACAGTAGGGGATTACAATGGGGTTTACAATGGACAGAACAGTTATAATCCAGTATGAAAATGGTGGACAGCCCCTACCCTTACACCCTTGCATTAGCTGAGGAAAAACACTAAGACAAAAACAATATGAAAATGCAAACAGGGAAATCATTGAGGAAATGAAAAGTCAAATTAAAAACCGTGACGATGAATGTGACAGAAAATGTTGCTCCTGGTGAAACCTGTGCACAGTCATATTTGTAACTTCATAGCTCCATGAGCAGAAATATCTGAAGAAGACAGAGAGAGGAGTTAGTACAAAACATGATTATTTGATGAAATATGCAGAGGAATGCAACTTACCGATTCCAAGATGAGGAGATGAAATGCAAAGACCCAAACGGAAAATGTGGCGACGAGCATTCAAGTGTTGAGAATAGAGGAGCCAAGTGAAAATCATACATCATCATGTGGTTTGATATGCTGAGAAATGGAACTGATCATGAACTTGATGAAGAAATCAATCAATCAACCAATCAAACAACCATTCAACCAACCATTCAACCAACCATTCAACCAAACATTCAACCAACCATTCAACCAACCATTCAACCAACCATTCAACCAACCATTCAACCAACCAATAAAGCAAGCAGGCAGTCAATGAATCAATCAATTAATCAAACAGCCAGTCAGTTAACCATGTGGTTTTTAATAGAAAAGCACACATCATACAGACGGGGATTACGATGTTGTTTAAGGTGCTTCCACTCTGATGGCAGTACAGTGGTAGCGCAGCCATGGGTGCGGGGCAGCGCTGCTGCTTTAGCGCACGGCGCAAGTTGTAAAGCAACCAGTAAAGACTTTTCACTCTTGCTTTGAGCGTGATCTGGTGAGAAGTTGTATTTGACAACTTTTCAATGAAAAGCCCTGGTTTTAGTGCTAATAAAGAGGAGGAGGAGGCCAGCAGCACAAAAAAGGAGGTTGTGGGTCCAGCCTGTTCTAATGGAAAGGCAGGAACTTGGCAAATATAGGCTAGTCTGGGAACTATGTTTCCATAATGGCCGTTTTGAGGACTACTTCAGACCAAGCAGGAAGCAGTTTGACCGCCTGTCTATTAAGTATTGTGTCCCAGGGCTTGGGAAACTTGATTAGCTGCTCTTCCATGGCAAGTTCTAAAGTCCTCTTCAACTCCTGACCCAACAACCTCTCTCCTATTAGATGCACCAGGATGTCATCACAGCGCAGTGCAGCAAAATTGAGGATTTCTAAATTCCTGTGTGCCGCTGGCCGGCACGGCAAGGGTGGCGGCCGAGGTGCTCAGCAGAGGAGCAAGGGCAGCGACCACTGTGGGACACGGCAAGGCTCTGCTCTCTTGTGCCGTGATTACACATGCACAATGAATGGCTTTGCCACCTGCCGCTGCCACCGTACTAGGATCAGTGTGGAAGCACCTTTGCAATGCTCACAATAGTTCGACATGATCAACCAATCAATCAACAGAGCTGTCAGTCAGTGAATCAATCAATAAATCAATCAGCCAGTTGGTCAGCCATGTGATCTTTAATTAAACAGCACTTATCATACAGAAGGGGATTACAATGGGGTTTACAATGGACAGAACAGTTCTAATACAGTATGAAAATGGTGGACAGCCCCTACCCTTACACCCTTGCATTAGCTGAGGAAAAACACTAAGACAAAAACAATATGAAAATGCAAACAGGGAAATCATTGAGGAAATGAAAAGTCAAATTAAAAACCGTGACGATGAATGTGACAGAAAATGTTGCTCCTGGTGAAACCTGTGCACAGTCATATTTGTAACTTCATAGCTCCATGAGCAGAAATATCTGAAGAAGACAGAGAGAGGAGTTAGTACAAAACATGATTATTTGATGAAATATGCAGAGGAATGCAACTTACCGATTCCAAGATGAGGAGATGAAATGCAAAGACCCAAACGGAAAATGTGGCGACGAGCATTCAAGTGTTGAGAATAGAGGAGCCAAGTGAAAATCATACATCATCATGTGGTTTGATATGCTGAGAAATGGAACTGATCATGAACTTGATGAAGAAATCAATCAATCAACCAATCAAACAACCATTCAACCAACCATTCAACCAACCATTCAACCAAACATTCAACCAACCATTCAACCAACCATTCAACCAACCATTCAACCAACCATTCAACCAACCAATAAAGCAAGCAGGCAGTCAATGAATCAATCAATTAATCAAACAGCCAGTCAGTTAACCATGTGGTTTTTAATAGAAAAGCACACATCATACAGACGGGGATTACGATGTTGTTTAAGGTGCTTCCACTCTGATGGCAGTACAGTGGTAGCGCAGCCATGGGTGCGGGGCAGCGCTGCTGCTTTAGCGCACGGCGCAAGTTGTAAAGCAACCAGTAAAGACTTTTCACTCTTGCTTTGAGCGTGATCTGGTGAGAAGTTGTATTTGACAACTTTTCAATGAAAAGCCCTGGTTTTAGTGCTAATAAAGAGGAGGAGGAGGCCAGCAGCACAAAAAAGGAGGTTGTGGGTCCAGCCTGTTCTAATGGAAAGGCAGGAACTTGGCAAATATAGGCTAGTCTGGGAACTATGTTTCCATAATGGCCGTTTTGAGGACTACTTCAGACCAAGCAGGAAGCAGTTTGACCGCCTGTCTATTAAGTATTGTGTCCCAGGGCTTGGGAAACTTGATTAGCTGCTCTTCCATGGCAAGTTCTAAAGTCCTCTTCAACTCCTGACCCAACAACCTCTCTCCTATTAGATGCACCAGGATGTCATCACAGCGCAGTGCAGCAAAATTGAGGATTTCTAAATTCCTGTGTGCCGCTGGCCGGCACGGCAAGGGTGGCGGCCGAGGTGCTCAGCAGAGGAGCAAGGGCAGCGACCACTGTGGGACACGGCAAGGCTCTGCTCTCTTGTGCCGTGATTACACATGCACAATGAATGGCTTTGCCACCTGCCGCTGCCACCGTACTAGGATCAGTGTGGAAGCACCTTTGCAATGCTCACAATAGTTCGACATGATCAACCAATCAATCAACAGAGCTGTCAGTCAGTGAATCAATCAATAAATCAATCAGCCAGTTGGTCAGCCATGTGATCTTTAATTAAACAGCACTTATCATACAGAAGGGGATTACAATGGGGTTTACAATGGACAGAACAGTTCTAATACAGTATGAAAATGGACAGCCCCTACCCTTACACCCTTGCATTAGCTGAGGAAAAACACTAAGACAAAAACAATATGAAAATGCAAACAGGGAAATCATTGAGGAAATGAAAAGTCAAATTAAAAACCGTGACGATGAATGTGACAAAAAATGTTGCTCCTGGTGAAACCTGTACACAGTCATATTTGTAACTTCATAGCTCCATGAGCAGAAATATCTGAAGAAGACAGAGAGAGGAGTTAGTACAAAACATGATTATTTGATGAAATATGCAGAGGAATGCAACTTACCGATTCCAAGATGAGGAGAGTAAATGCAAAAACCCAAACGGAAAATGTGGCGACGCATATGCAAGTGCTGAGAATAGAGCAGCCAAGTGAAAATCATACATCATCATGTGGTTTGATATGCTGAGAAATGGAACTGATCATGAACTTGATGAAGAAATCAATCAATCAACCAATCAATCAATCACCCAAACAATCAAACAACCATTCAACCAAACATTCAACCAACCATTCAAACGACCATTCAACCAACCATTCAACCAACCAATCAACCAACCAATCAAGCAAGCAGGCAGTCAATGAATCAATCAATAAATCAAACAGCCAGTCAGTTAACCATGTGGTTTTTATTAGAAAAGCACACATCATACAGAAGGGGATTACAATGTTGTTTAAGGTGCTTCCACTGATGGCAGTACAGTGGTAGCGCAGCCATGGGTGCGGGGAAGCGCTGCTCCTTTAGCGCACGGCGCAAGTTGTAAAGCAACCAGTAACAACTTTTCACTCTTGCTTTGAGCGTGATCTGGTGAGAAGTTGTATTTGACAACTTTTCAATGAAAAGCCCTGGTTTTAGTGCTAATAAAGAGGAGGAGGAGGCCAGCAGCACAAAGAAGGAGGTTGTGGGTCCAGCCTGTTCTAATGGGAAGGCAGGAACTTGGCAAATACAGGCTAGTCTGGGACCTATGTTTCCATAATGGCCGTTTTGAGGACTACTTCAGATCAAGCAGGAAGCAGTTTGACCGCCTGTCTATTAAGTATTGTGTCCCAGGGCTTGGGAAACTTGATTAGCTGCTCTTCCATGGCAAATTCTAAAGTCCTCTTCAACTCCTGACCCAACAACCTCTCTCCTATTAGATGCACCAGGATGTCACCACAGCGCAGTGCAGCAAAATTGAGGATTTCTAAATTCTTGTGTGCCGCTGGCCGGCACGGCAAGGGCAGCGGCCGCGGTGCTCAGCAGAGGAGCAAGGGCAGCGACCACTGAGGGGCACGGCAAGGCTCTGCTCTCTTGTGCCATGATTGCACATGCACAATGAATGGCTTTGCCACCTGCCGCTGCCACCGTACTAGGATCAGTGTGGAAGCACCTTTGCAATGCTCACAATAGGTCTAATACAGGGCGATAATGGTGGACATCTCATACCCGTACACCCTGAGGTTGCTGAGGATAACCACCATGATAAAAACAACACGATCATCCAAACAGGGAAATCCCTAAGGAAATGTAAAGTCAACATGAAATTCGTGTTGATGGATATGACAGACAACATGGCTCCTGTGCACAGTTATAAATGTAACTTCTTTGCTACATGAGCAGAAATGTTTGAAAAAGACACAGAGTGGAGTTATTACAAAACTACAGCGAAGTTTAAATTAATTCAGAAAGCTGAATAAAAAAACAACATGATTATTTCATTATAAATAATGAGAAATGCTACTTACTGAGTGAAAATTTCACATGGCATACACAAGGCAAACACAATGTGCTATGGTTAGAACAGTTCTAATACAGTCCGATAATGGTAGACACCTACTACAATTCAACCCTTGCATTAGCTGGGTAAAACTACCAAGACAAAAACATGACAACATGACAAGACAAACATGACAAGACAAAAAAAAATGTGAAAATGCATACAAGGAAATCATTGAAAAATGTGTTGATAAATGTAACTTCACAGCTATTTGATCAGGAATAGTTGATGAAGAAGCAAATGGAGAGGAGAGTTGATTTAGGAACATCAATTAATAATTCTGAATAGAGGCCATTGGCAATTGGAAAGTAAAATCAAAACTGCGATGATAAATGCTATGATGATAAATGATAAACTTAATACCTGAAAATGACAGAGAGAGGAGTCGGTGCAGTGTTGGATCAAAGACAGTTTCAACAGTTGCAAATAAATCAATTCATTATTTAGACAAATAGGTTAAATGAAGGAAAGCCAACTGATATTTCCACTTGATAATCTGGGAAAACATGAAGAGTACTGCAATTTACAGAGAACATGGTGAATATGGTGGAAACACTGATTGAAGAGACTCTTCTTTTAAGAGGAGAGGAGGACTTACCATTGCAGCTCTCTGTCTAAGTGACTGGTGTATGGGCTCTTCAGTCTTATAATATATTTTGTGATGTGGTGGAAATTTTGACATACATTTCATCAGTATTCATTTAGATGTAGCCTAAACTCTGTGAGCTACAGCCATCAAAGACTCATGAACTTCACGGTAAGATCATTCCCTGCTCCTTAACACACCTATTGCTATGCCTATGAAAATGTCCTGCTCACAGGACACAGTATTTGTGTTGTGACATTACAGTTTTTGTGACATCACACTCAAGGAGCTAAACATTGTTTTGACTATATTTGGGCATTTGCAGCATACAATAGTTGACAATAAAACTGAGTCGTTAATTTATAAAGTACATATCATACACAAGGCAAGCACAATGGTGGACATTCCCCAACCTCAGGCCTTTGTATTAGATGAGGAAAACTACCAAGCAAAAAAACAATGCTTACAAATATTTTGAGACATGAACAGGCTTAAAATACAGAAGCAAAAATCAGAGATGCAACAAATGGAAAGTAAATTTAAAAAAATTGAGATTATAAACATGTTGAGAAATGGAGAAGCTGAAAATACAGAAGTAAAAAACAGAGATCCTACAAATGGAAATGAAGTAGTCATGCAAAGTCTGCTTAGTCCTTGGGATGTAAGAAATATAACAAGACAACTTAAACAACTTATTGAGCAGAAATACCTCAAAAATACAGAGAGAAGAGTAGGTGCAGTGGTGGGTCAGACAGTTGCAATGTGCAAATAAATCAAGTCATTAATTAGATGATAGATGAGGCGATAGATAATAGATGAGGAAAACTACCAAGCAAAAAACAAAGCTTACAAATATTTTGAGACATGAACAGGCTTAAAATACAGAAGCAAAAATCAGAGATTCGACAAATGGAAAGTAAAGTAAAAAAATTGAGATTACAAACATGTTGAGAAATGGAGAAGCTGAAAATACAGAAGTAAAAAACAGAGAAACTACAAATGGAAATGAAGTAGTAAATGCAAAGTCAGGTTTAGGCCTTGTGATGTAAGAAATATAACAAGACAACTTAAACAACTTATTGAGCAGAAATACCTCAAAAATACAGAGAGATGAGTAGGTGCAGTGGTGGATCAAAGACAGTTGGGTTAAATGAAGAAAAGCCCACTGATAATTCACTCGAGAATCCAGTAAAATGTGAAGAGAACTACGACTTACCGAGAACAAGATGGGTATGATGGAAACATCGATTGAAGAAATGTTTCTTGTAAGAGGAGAGGAGAACTTACCTTTGCAGTTGTCTGTCCAAGTGACTGGTGTTACTAGCGGATACATGATGCACAGAATCTTTAGAATATGATGAGTAAGGTTCTAGAATGTGATATCACATTCTAACAGCGACCATGACCAATATGACCATATTTGGACTTTTTTTGCAGTTGTTGACATTCAAACTGATTGGTTATTCAATAGATAGATAGATAGATAGATAGATAGATAGATAGATAGATAGATAGATAGATAGATAGATAGATAGATAGATAGATAGATAGATAGATAGATAGATAGATAGATAGATAGATACATAGATACATAGATACATAGATAGATAGAGATACTTTATTGATCCTGAAAGAAATTAAGGTGTCAAAGTAGCGGACATATAAAATACATTGCATGTTGTGCATATGATAAGTAATAAAATATTAAGTCATAAAATAAGTGGTTATTTTAATTCAATTGTGTCCTCACTATTAACAATAAAGTTTTGAAAATGACAATTTGGCTGAATCATCATCATCTGATTAGTGTAGTACAAGGACTCTATCATGACTTTATTTTATGGGATAAAAAATAATTATGAATGAATATGATTAATTGAGGCATTAATTGAGGCACCACCAAAAAATCATCGGACTGCATCTTTGAGTCTTTTTGCTAAAATGAGCTAAACTAAAAGACAGAATGATGCAGTTCAACCCGTTCTCATCCCAACGCGTCAAATACCGACTATTTGTCACGCCCCTAAGCGTTGCATATGGACGCCAAGGGTACCCTTCCGCGTCTGTTTATTGACGCTCCGGGTTTTCCATTCACTCTCATGCAAACCCCAGCTCGGCAGGACGGACGCTGAGAGCAGAGGCTCCAGCCAAAGCCCCTAAACGTCAAATAGAAACGCGGAGGGTAGAAATCCGCGTCCGGATTTGACGCTGTGAGTTCTGCATTGACTCTCATGCAGACCCCGGCTCGGCAGGACGGGACGCTGAGAGCAGAGGCTCCAGCCAAAGCCCCTAAACGTCAAATAGAAACGCGGAGGGTAGAAATCCGCGTCCGGATTTGACGCTGCGAGTTCTGCATTGACTCTCATGCAGACCCCGGCTCGGCAGGACGGGACGCTGAGAGCAGAGGCTCCAGCCGTCCATTCACTCCCATAATAACCCGGTCACGCGAAGCATGACGCCGCTTACTACTGTCTCATTGAAGAACCGAGTATCCTCTGCCCGGAAGTGTTTTTCTCACTATTTTCTCACTATTTGTACACTTTGTCCCGAGAATATATCCACTGACACGTTAAACAAGGCCAAAATGTGAGATACCTGGCTAAATAACTACGTAAATAATGTGAATTTATACTAAAACAACAATGATAACAGTGGATAAATTGGATTTCAACAGACTGTTTACATTTACTTTGGACCCGCCCCCCTCACGTGTGCGGCGTGTTACCATGGAAACGAAAGGACGGCGTTGCTTCAGGTAGTCTCGTCAGGGTTTCCCCAAAAAAATGTATACAGACTTTAAATTATTGTAAAGTAAACGTCAATTAAAATGCATTTAATTTTCAAACTGTAATGGAATTTCTAAACATTATTTTTATTTGATTTTTTATCATCTAAAGTCTATGCCATGAGACCTACAAAAGTCACCGAATTAATTGCAGCTACTGAAAGTGAAATGAGAAAAGTGAAAGTGAAAGTGAGAGAATTGTGTGCAATCCACATTGTCAGCAGTGACTGGATTAAATTATTGATTATGATTATGATTATGATTATTATTTGGTCGTTCTCCGTCTCACAGAGAGAGACAGACAGAGAGAGACAGAAATATGTCATGTTTATATATATTTCTTTGAATATTGACTTGGTATATGAGAATCTCTGAGCTCTGATGAGAAGATTGAAAGATTGATGAGAAGAAGAAATTGTGGTCAGGAACCTTGGAAGCTTATTATAGATTTTGGGGCCTGCTTGAACGGTGTTGCTTCTGACCTCCCCATAAACATTCTAAAATGTCATCCTCATTGCTCAAAAAATCTATGGAGGGCTGGTTCTTGCCATAAGTGTTATGGGCAGTCACATGGAGCGCCATCTGCTGGAGGGGTGCTGTCATGTCACCCTTGGCATGTCCTTCAATTGTGTATGGCCCTCTCAGACACTTTCTGAGGTAGTAGGAGCCTGAAACTCAGCACGATGGATGCTCTTGACCTACTATTGAACATAGTAAAATTTCAGCCATTTAGCTCAAAGTGTTGAGGTGGAGTCCCTGATTGAACAATGAGAGGGTCTAAAAGCTATAGCAAACTAGACCATCAGATTCTGAAGGCCAATCTGGAGGAGATCTCTTTCTAAAGGTGCTGTGAATCTGACATTTTAGTATGTTGTAGGGGGCCCCTGGACAAGATGATATGTGTTGGTTTGGTCCTGATTGGAGCCATACTTTTCAAAGGGCGGGGCTTTGAACGTTCGCCATTTCCCACCTTTGAGGACTTGCCACGGTCTCAAAAATACACCAAATGGCCTGAAACTCAGTCTGCAGACCCCATAGCGGACCTGGAACAGATCCTCCGAGCCCTGCCTCCATAGACCCTTGGGGGCCCTTGGGGATGCAAAGTTGCTCTAGGAAGGTGCTATTAACTTGGAGGCAGCAGATCTACATATACATATACAAGACCTTCTGACAAGTAACATAAACAAAAACCAGGAGGAAATTCCAAGGGGAAGGTATTTTTCTCTCCCCTCCTCCCTTTTGACTCAGACACATTAGGACTACAAACAAAATGGCGGAGCACATGAGTGTGTATTGCAATGTAGTTCATTTTTGGTTAAGGCTTCAGGGGGTTCAGAAAACCTCTTTCTAAGAAATATATATAACTACAACATATATATTTATTTAATGTGACACAGTACATTATGAATCATAAACATTTACATTTATTAGAACTAGTGTAGAACTAGTAGACACTGCATAGCCAGCTTATCATGTGCGGCGCGGCTATGACGTCATGAAAAAGTGCGGCGTGGTGGCTGCTGGGAGTTGGAGTTGTGTCAGAGTGAAAACGTAGTAAACCATAATAAACAGTTGTGGGGTTACCTCTCCAATAGTCTCGGTTCCTGAGTTTTTGGCAGTCATAAGAGCAGTTCAAGAAACCCTACACCTCGGACGCTTCATTAGTTTAGTTTCGATTCCTGCCTCAGTCTGCAAATAGTAAACACTCACTTTGTGTCGCAGACTGAAGAGGGTGCATTCAAAGTCAAAATTGCTTCAGCAACGTTTGAAAACCACTTCCTGTGCTTTTTTGTTTATTTGTAAGAACTAACAAACAAAAGATCATATCCACTCACTGAAGGAATAAAAGGAGACTATAAGGAAGCGAATTATGTCGGCACAAATGCGAAGCGAAACAACCCTTTCGTTTCCATGGTAACACGCCGCACACGTGAGGGGGGCGGGTCCAAAGTAAATGTAAACAGTCTGTTGAAATCCAATTTATCCACTGTTATCATTGTTGTTTTAGTATAAATTCACATTATTTACGTAGTTATTTAGCCAGGTATCTCACATTTTGGCCTTGTTTAACGTGTCAGTGGATATATTCTCGGGACAAAGTGTACAAATAGTGAGAAAATAGTGAGAAAAACACTTCCGGGCAGAGGATACTCGGTTCTTCAATGAGACAGTAGTAAGCGGCGTCATGCTTCGCGTGACCGGGTTATTATGGGAGTGAATGGACGGCTGGAGCCTCTGCTTTCAGCGTCCCGTCCTGCCGAGCCGGGGTCTGCATGAGAGTCAATGCAGAACTCGCAGCGTCAAATCCGGACGCGGATTTCTACCCTCCGCGGTTCTATTTGACGTTTAGGGGCTTTGGCTGGAGCCTCTGCTCTCAGCGTCCCGTCCTGCCGAGCCGGGGTCTGCATGAGAGTCAATGCAGAACTCGCAGTGTCAAATCCGGACGCGGATTTCTACCCTCCGCGTTTCTACTTGACGTTTAGGGGCTTTGGCTGGAGCCTCTGCTCTCAGCGTCCCGTCCTGCCGAGCCGGGGTCTGCATGAGAGTCAATGCAGAACTCGCAGCGTCAAATCCGGACGCGGATTTCTACCCTCCGCGTTTCTATTTGACGTTTAGGGGCTTTGGCTGGAGCCTCTGCTCTCAGCGTCCCGTCCTGCCGAGCTGGGGTTTGCATGAGAGTGAATGGAAAACCCGGAGCGTCAATAAACAGACGCGGAAGGGTACCCTTGGCGTCCATATGCAACGCTTAGGGGCGTGACAAATAGTCGGTATTTGACGCGTTGGGATGAGAACGGGTTGTGCAGTTACATCTGTATGCGGTACATATGATGTGCATGTTCTCTGATACATTACCCATTTTGTGCAGACTGTCTCACATGACACTGTAAGCACAGTAGCTGTGCAACATCTTCCTTGTGTAGGAGTGCTTCACTTGAATCTGTTTTGCTTGCTGATTGTGATGTTTGGTCATCAACAACAGCAGAATCTTGGGACTTATTTTGAGTGGAGTCATTTTATTATGAGGTGATTGACATTTTTGGGTATGTGTTCCTTTGCTGGTTTGCTTTGACACGCTCATATTCAGCTAAATTCAGCTCCATTTGTCTAATTTGTCACCTGTATTACTTTTTCTGGTCTGTTCATGTGCTTGGATGATGGGACTTTTTGTTTGTTTGCAGCCATAGTCTGTTCTTGTCAGACCTGTTATCTGCTTGCTATCTTGATTTAAACTACTTGACTGAATAGTTGACTTGACTGAAACCTGGCAGGCAGACTTATCATCTTTGTTGTTATATTATTTTGCTGGCAAAATGAAGCAAAAAACAAAACAATCTGTGAGATGTTACTGTTATTTTGAGATATGCGCTTGCTGGAAAAATGTTTATAGAAAATGAACAGTTACCTGCAGGTTTTCTTTTCATGCAAGAACCAGATATGTTGTTATCACATCAATGCACAGTGTACGCACATCAGTTACACTAAAAACAGCCAACCAAGCAAGAAACCTTGATGTAGTTATGGAATTTCAACAGCCACATCAAGACTATCACTAAATCAGCCTTGTATCATCTTAAAAACGTTGCACAAATTAAGGGATTTCTGTCTAAACAAGACATGGAAAAACTTGTTCATGCATTTATTCTTAGTAGACTCAATTACTGTAATTACTGTAAACGTGGAACGAGAGCCAGCTCCTCTCACTCCGTGGTTTAGTAAAATGCTGTAAGCTAAAGGACACAGTTTGCCTTTGTCTGTCCAAAGTATACAGTCAGCCAAACTATGTTTATAGTGTATGTTTAAAATAGACATAATCTAATGTATTCGAGACAGTTATTTATTTATTTATTTATATGCTGTAATCACCACTCAGAAAGCAGAGCACCCAAAGTTACAAATAGTAAGGTATTTTCCATTTAAATTCGAACGATTGTGGTTGGTGCTGCCCACACTCACTATAATGCTGTCTGGTTTCAGCTGCACTCTATCAGGTGTGATCTATTCTGGGATGCTTTTTTTCTCATAGGCTCTTTTCTTTTGGTTCTTTTCAGAATTTTAAAGTAATTACTCTCAAGCTGCAGAGTAGTAAAGTTGCATCAAGTTTAACACAAGAAATTGACACCCCCTCGCCCCAAACCTTATTTGCACATGTACAAAGTTCCTCTTGACAATTTTGCATAGGCTCAAACCCCTGAAAGAGGACTGTGTGTGTAACTGTCAACAGCTTCAGAGATTGCTTTGTTGGAGCTTGGCAAATCACCCTCTCTGCAGCTCTCAGCGTCTTCACTGTGATTTGTGATGGAATTACAAGGCCACCATAGTTTTCAGGGTTAGAAGGTGGTAGCGCTCATCAAGGGATGATGGTATAGCATCTCTGACCAAGCCTGCATGGCACACACATCACAGGATTCCTGAACTTGCAGCAGCAAAAGAAAAAGGTTTTCTTACTCTAATCATGGTAAAACAGGACACCTTAAGAAAGTACCATATTATTTTGTTCATCCAAAGCAGTAAAGAAAATTTTCCATTGCATCCATCAGTAATGTGTATGAAATGAAAATGTTAAACAGCTACAAGGACAGACAGATAATTAGTTTGCATCCATATATTTAGTTTAACTTTTACAGTATATTTGTAGGACCCTTAGATAACAGGAACAATGAAATTGCAGAATTGGGAGAACTTGAGAACAAGAACAAATGCAAGAACACATGCAATACATACCATTTTGACACCTACCTGTACTTTATGTTGTGTAATACATAACAGTTAGAAGCATCTGGGACCTGAAACACTCTAAATTTAAGGTAATTGTATATATTAAAAGTTGTAATACAAGAGCATCACGTTGGCATACTTACTGTTATGACACTTGTGTGGGACTGAATACAAAACAGAGGCAAAACTAAAGGAAAAAACATTGTAACAGTAACATCATATAAACCTGATGCAGAGAATAAAGCATCTTAGAAACTCGATGCATAAGAGAAGAGCGTTGAACTCATCGCATAAACTTTTCATGCATTACTTACAAGCATGATTTTAGTATACCTCTTAGATTGATGACGAAGTGTTCCATCTGTTGTCACCCAAATGAGCAAGTACTCCCTGGATCCAAACAAAAATGCTTTCCTCTCCACCCATAAAACACCCAATGGAGCATTTAAAACAAGGAACACAAGGATTGCGTTTATTCAAGGTGTTGAACCATGTTGAACAATTATCTATAAAGAAATATTGGCATCTAAATCAGTATCATCACAGGCTTTCATATGGCATCAGATAGTTGAACTCAATATCAATATACAGAGAACAAAGCACTTATTTTTAAACTGTATATTCAACATGTAAACATACAAGTATTGCTATTTGATTGACTTCCTTTTCTCTATAGGACTGCTTTGGACTATAGAAAATTTCACACAGATTACAAACAATAATACAATAATGCAACCAATAATAAAGTTCAATCACACTTGTGAAAAGCAATTTCTCCACCGATGGCTAGCAACAGCCTGGCAACTGTTTCCCACTTTACAGCTGATAACTGGGCTGTGACGTCATTCCCAGCCCAGACTTCCGATTTCCGAGGTAAATGAAACGCACCATACGTCCATTATACATCCATGGCATATATGTCTCCGGTCCACGGTGCTTGATAACCTGGCAATCCAACCCAGACGTCCCCGCCCTACGTGTCTTGCGTGCTAAACGTCAGTGCTCACGTTGAGGCTGAGCGATATAGTTTTGTAAATTATGCAGGGCCGACTTCAACGTGGAACACGAAGAGAAAAATTATGTTAGCAGGCACGCTAACTTTGTTTTACACAAACAGGCAGTGGAGGCACAAAAGGGACACGAAGCATCGGGTCGTTCTTGGCTCGGAAATCGCACCTGGGGGAGCAAAACGAACGCAGTTTGTGAAAGGTGAGAGATACACACTAAGTTGGTGCGCGTGTTTGTGTTGTGTGTTTGCATGTGCCCTGAAAGAATTATTGGTTTGAGATATTTTTTCTCCCATATCTGCAGATAAACTTTAGTTTTTAGTCTTTGAGTATGAGCTTTTGCATGAATTTTAGGGCTTTTGCAAAGGTTGATCCTTTCTGGTCCTGATGTGAATATGGAAGTTCAGTTTTGTTTCAAACTCTGCAGTTGAAAGTTTAAAGTGCACCTCTTCTGTTTTGCAGATGAGATTGTTGTTGAATTTTACTGAGTCATAGCAACAGAAATTTATCTAATCAGTGTCGTCAAAAATGATGGCTTTAGCCGGGTCTGTGTCAGTGTCAGTGACAATGGACGCCAATGTAATTTGTAAGACATTGTTTATGTTTTTGTCTTAGAGTGCCTCACCTTTTAAATACTGGCATTAAACAAGTACTATTTCACGTGTTAGGCGAACGTGATAATCACTACACTACGGAAACTGGTTGCCAGTTTGGAATGCCTACAAACAAGGCTATCGGTACACACTTATCACTTATCACACCAGTTATATCTTGTGATGAGGTCCAAGTATTCTACCAGGCTCAGACCTGGGGACCTGTCACGTGTTAGGTGAACACAATAACCACTATACTCTGGAAACTCATCACATGTGGGGAACACCCCCCCCCCCCCCCCCCCCCCCCCCCCCCGAAAAAAAAAAAAGTAAAGCATACTAGTGTGAAATCTCAGGTCCTAAATACTGTTTCCGCCCAGTTTCGAACCAAACTTTTTTTTTCTCCCCAGCGCACCCCCTAGTGCCAGCTCACACACCCCCAGGGGTGCATGCACCTCACTTTGGGAATATCTGACCTACAGACCAGGACAAATTAGTCATCCATGAATTTTGAAAGTTAAGTGGTCTATATATTATTGACCCCCCCCCGGTTTCAAACCTCACAACTTGACAAAAATCTAGTTAAAATGCTGTTGAATGGTTTATTCAGACCATAATCATCTGAGGACATTGCCTTACAGTGCCTTGCTCACTTCAGCCGTAGTAGGGTACATGAAATGTGATATGGGGTTGTCGACTGAGTTCGTTGGATAAAGAATGTTTCCGCCCGGTTTCGAACCGGGGACCTTTCGCGTGTGAGGCGAACGTGATAACCACTACACTACGGAAACTGGTTGCCAGTTTTGAATGCCTACAAACAAGGCTATCAGTACACACTTATGCATGAAATTATAATGGTTTATACTTTATTCAGCCCATGTTCACACCAGTTATATCTTGTGATGAGGTCCAAGTATTCTACCAGGCTCAGACCTGGGGACCTGTCACGTGTTAGGTGAACATGACAACCACGATACTCTGGAAACTCATCATATGCGGGTAACACAAACACCCAAATAATAATAACAACAGTAAATGCTTTACATAGGCCATAATCCTTGCCCAGGGCACTTCAGCCGTGTTACGATAAGAGGAATGGGTTGCAGACTTAGTTCCTTAAATGAATATTTCCACTTATACACACCATACACTTTATTCATCCCATTGTCTCGTAGGATGGCCCCCTTCAATAAAACTGGGCAGTGGGATGTTGGGTGCTTTGCTCAAGGGAACATGACGTCCAAAAGTTGTTGAAACAATTCATTTCATCATTTCTTTTGATGGTTTACTTTGATGAAACCAGACCTGCAGTCGTGCCTTATTCAATGTAATGTCTAGTAGTGTGAAATGTAATGTAAAGTATACTAGCGTGACATCTCAGGGGTCTAAATAATGTTTCCGCCCGGTCTCGAACCGGGGACCTTTCGCGTGTTAGGCGAACGTGATAACCACTACACTACGGAAACTGGTTGCCAGTTTGGAATGTCTACAGACAAGGCTAGCGGTACACACTTATGCATGAAATTATAATGGTGAATACTTAATTCATCCCATGTTCACACTGGTTATATCTTGTGATGAAGTCCAAGTATTCTACCAGGCTCCGACCTTGCCTGTTTTGTATGCCTACAAACAAGCTCAGACCTGGGGACCTGTCACGTGTTAGGTGAACATGATAACCACTACACTATGGAAACTGGTTGCCAGTTTTGTATACCTACAAATAGGTGTAGTGGTATACACTTATGAATGGAATTATAATGGTTGATACTTTATTCATCCCATGTTCACACCAGTTATATCTTGTGATGAGGTCCAAGTATTCTACCAGGCTCAGACCTGGGGACCTGTCACGTGTTAGGTGAACATGATAACCACTACACTATGGAAACTGGTTGCCAGTTTTGTATACCTACAAATAGGTGTAGTAGTATACACTTATGAATGGAATTATAATGGTTGATACTTTATTCATCCCATGTTCACACCAGTTATATCTTGTGATGAGGTCCAAGTATTCTACCAGGCTCAGACCTGGGGACCTGTCACGTGTTAGGTGAACATGATAACCACTACACTATGGAAACTGGTTGCCAGTTTTGTATACCTACAAATAGGTGTAGTGGTATACACTTATGAATGGAATTATAATGGTTGATACTTTATTCATCCCATGTTCACACCAGTTATATCTTGTGATGAGGTCCAAGTATTCTACCAGGCTCAGACCTGGGGACCTGTCACGTGTTAGGTGAACACAATAACCACTATACTCTGGAAACTCATCACATGTGGGGAACACCCCCCCCCCCCCGAAAAAAAAAAAAGTAAAGCATACTAGTGTGAAATCTCAGGTCCTAAATACTGTTTCCGCCCAGTTTCGAACCAAACTTTTTTTTTCTCCCCAGCGCACCCCCTAGTGCCAGCTCACACACCCCCAGGGGTGCATGCACCTCACTTTGGGAATATCTGACCTACAGACCAGGACAAATTAGTCATCCATGAATTTTGAAAGTTAAGTGGTCTATATATTATTGACCCCCCCCCGGTTTCAAACCTCACAACTTGACAAAAATCTAGTTAAAATGCTGTTGAATGGTTTATTCAGACCATAATCATCTGAGGACATTGCCTTACAGTGCCTTGCTCACTTCAGCCGTAGTAGGGTACATGAAATGTGATATGGGGTTGTCGACTGAGTTCGTTGGATAAAGAATGTTTCCGCCCGGTTTCGAACCGGGGACCTTTCGCGTGTGAGGCGAACGTGATAACCACTACACTACGGAAACTGGTTGCCAGTTTTGAATGCCTACAAACAAGGCTATCAGTACACACTTATGCATGAAATTATAATGGTTTATACTTTATTCAGCCCATGTTCACACCAGTTATATCTTGTGATGAGGTCCAAGTATTCTACCAGGCTCAGACCTGGGGACCTGTCACGTGTTAGGTGAACATGACAACCACGATACTCTGGAAACTCATCATATGCGGGTAACACAAACACCCAAATAATAATAACAACAGTAAATGCTTTACATAGGCCATAATCCTTGCCCAGGGCACTTCAGCCGTGTTACGATAAGAGGAATGGGTTGCAGACTTAGTTCCTTAAATGAATATTTCCACTTATACACACCATACACTTTATTCATCCCATTGTCTCGTAGGATGGCCCCCTTCAATAAAACTGGGCAGTGGGATGTTGGGTGCTTTGCTCAAGGGAACATGACGTCCAAAAGTTGTTGAAACAATTCATTTCATCATTTCTTTTGATGGTTTACTTTGATGAAACCAGACCTGCAGTCGTGCCTTATTCAATGTAATGTCTAGTAGTGTGAAATGTAATGTAAAGTATACTAGCGTGACATCTCAGGGGTCTAAATAATGTTTCCGCCCGGTCTCGAACCGGGGACCTTTCGCGTGTTAGGCGAACGTGATAACCACTACACTACGGAAACTGGTTGCCAGTTTGGAATGTCTACAGACAAGGCTAGCGGTACACACTTATGCATGAAATTATAATGGTGAATACTTAATTCATCCCATGTTCACACTGGTTATATCTTGTGATGAAGTCCAAGTATTCTACCAGGCTCCGACCTTGCCTGTTTTGTATGCCTACAAACAAGCTCAGACCTGGGGACCTGTCACGTGTTAGGTGAACATGATAACCACTACACTATGGAAACTGGTTGCCAGTTTTGTATACCTACAAATAGGTGTAGTGGTATACACTTATGAATGGAATTATAATGGTTGATACTTTATTCATCCCAGGAGGATAATAATGGATCATTTTGTTCACACGTGTCTGCCTTTAGTATTTGGAGTTACTTAATTAAGCCCTATAGCCTTATATATAGTATAGTATCAAGATGGCCGGCATACCAACAACCACATTTTTGAAAGAGGAGAGAACAGATTCACACCTGTGCTAACTGGGCTTCCTGCCAATCAAGATGACCCTAAATTCCATGAAAACTAGAGTCCAATCTAGTACCATATTATGCTTCTTTGTTCTCATTTTTTAAATTGAGTTCTATTTTAATATGTATAGTCCTGCTGTCCTCTACAGTAGATATGCTGTGATATTAAAACAAAAAATATATTTAAAAAAATTTAAATTGTAAGGTGTTTTTTTAGGCCCGAATCAATAGGAAATCACACAAAAACATACATTTACACTTTTTTTCATTGGTTCTCCGAAGGATATAGAATTACCCATGAAATAATTGTGGTTAATACTTTATTTATCCCATTGTCTTGTAGGATGGTCCCCTTCAATTAAACAGGGTGGTCTCAGCATTTCTTGTGATGGTTTCCTTCGATGAAACCAGACCTGCAGTTGTGCCTTATTCAATCTATTTTCAGCCTTTTTAGTATACCAGCGTGAAATCTCGTGGAGGTCTATAGTAGTCCTTAACTTTCCTTAACTTTCCCTATTCAGTTTCTATGGTAGTGCTTATCACTAAGCCTGTAATACCATCTTCGGCCACCAGCAGCATTTGGTGGGCGCTCTTTCCCTGTTTAGCTCACGAGTATGAGGAGACCGAGGGGAGCAGAGCGGATGAATGAGAAAGAAGAAAAAGAAGGTGAGAAGAGACTTGACTACTTTGCGTGAGACATACCATTGTCTAACGTTTCAAAACGTTACACAACGTGTCACGACTCCAATGAATGGAACAGCACTTGTCCTCTCATTTTACCTCGACAACATGCTGTTGACAGGGACTTCTGATTTACCGTCTACTAGTATACACAAGGCGTGTAAAGAATATACTCCCTGATCAGTCAATCTTAATAAAAGTGGCAGTTTTCATTAAAATTAAAATAATTATTCTATTCATTGACAGAGTTGCAGCCCTATTCATATTGCAGCAACAAACTTTTTAACTATTCCGGTATTGTGATAGGCATCCGCTGTGTCTGACCTCAAAATGCTATGAAGTGGGGGTAATTTCCTTATGGTAAGTCGGCATCATTGTTAACTTGCCGTTCGGGGGGCATGAGGGGGAATGAAGGGCTCATTTACTGACTCGCTGATTCCTCTCGCGGGTTCCTCTCCGTTCTCAGTTTCCGGGGGACAGATATCAGGACGGTACTACTTCCTGTAGCAGGTCCATGGACGATTGCTAGCTAATGTCGAAACGAAGAGTGAAATAACAGAGACCCGAAATGTTTGTCTTGAGCTGAACTCATCTCCTGTATTTAGTGCCCTTCTCCCAACCGCGGTCTAAATGGCTGCGTATTACTGCGCCATATGCAGGCAGACGACATTTAAGGGGAAGTCGCACATATTTGCGAAAAACCACCAAAGCAGACTCAGAGTGGTGCTTCTCAAGTTCCTAGAAAAGGTCAGTCAACAATTAATATTGTCTCGCACTGTTTCACATTTAAAATATTCTTTCTATCTTTGCGTTAGGTCGGTGAAGCCGTTTGTGTGTTATCACATATACGGTACTAATATTAACAGTCTGGTGTGTCTTTCTGTTGTGAAAATGTTAATGGTCTTGGATCAAATATTTCGATATTTTTGCACAAAGATGAGACCATTGATTTAGAGTAGATATCTTTTGTTATTTTTGGTCATTTGTTTTCAGACATTTTTTCGTCTCTTCCATCATTCAGTGCTGTTGTTTTACTCCTTTGTGTTCTGATCTCACGTCACTAATGTGAATTTTTCTCTGGCTCACGTATGAGTACTGTATGTACAAGCTATCCTGATTAATCCCCTTTCATAGAAAGAGATTAAAGTGTGTACCACTGGAAGTATTTTATTCATTGCAGGGGCAAAACTAGCATTTACTCCAACAAGAATGGAAAGTTAATATAATAGAAAATAGAAACAGGACAGCAGTACAAGAAATATTGTTCAATTGAGCTATTGCAGCCATACATTAATACATAAAGGCTGTTGTGAGCAAAATTCTTGAAATTTGGCACATTCAGACAGACAAGACATAGTCAGTCTCAGTTGAATGATCTTTTGCTAAATGTGCTGCTGTGTTTGAGGAGTAGAGGGGATGTGAGATGTTTTTCAAGATAATTTGGATCATAGATAGATAGAAACATTATTGATCTCTCTGGGAGGTTCTGTCCAGGAAATTCAAGATCTAAAATACAATCTGGGACATTGTCCTTCACTGTGGAAAATTCATTGTTTCACCCACTGTTTTCTAGGTAAAGGAGGCCCGTCGCACACTTAAAAAACCCCTAGTAGAGAAGTTTGATTGCACTCAACATAAGCAGACCTTCTGGTGCTACTGCTGCGGGCTTGAAATTGAAAGACATGTAACAGACGGCAACATGGCTGTGCTGCATGGTGGATTGCTCGAGCACATGGCAACGTAAGTTATTTAATCGTCTTTTGTGTGGCACATTTTCTTTTCACTGAAGTCGTACTTCAAACTCACTCAGTGCTCTCTTTTTATTGGGTTCAGCCCAGAACACAGGCAGAATACTCACAAGTTCTGGTGGGAGAATAAGGCAGACCCCAAGTTAAGAGACAAAGTTATCATCGCAGAGGAGGAAACTGAAAGGTAAGCAAAGAGAACCTTTAACTGGTCATATGAAGAAAGCTTGCTAAGAAAAAAGAATTCTCACATGTTTCTTTGTATTCAGGTTTAAAGAAGAGGTGAAAAAAGCCCTGGAATCATTTGAAGAGAAGGAGGATGAATTCATTAAAGAGGTACAGAGGCAGAATTTAGAAGCTCTAATGAGTAATTTCTACCCTTTTGTGAAATCTTCTGAATTTAGTCTGATTTTCTTTTGTATCTCTTCTCTTGACTGCAGCAAGCTGATTGCATCCGGGCGACTGAGAAACTTCGTCAAGAAGTCTTACAGTCTGTTTTAGAGGTTTGTTTTCCAAGGATGCAGTGGCAGTATCCATCACTGTTGTTTGATGGTGATTTTGAGACATGCATATCTTGGGAAACGCCACCATTTAGTTCTCTGGTAGACAGTACTCTTGCATCTATGGGCTGGTTTGAAGTATAGGCATTGTTGCAATAACAAAGATTTTATCTTTTTTTGATTTTTATAAGTTGGTGCTGAATAACTTGAAAGATCTGAGTAAACAGGCCTTTATCGTAACACTTTGGGGAGCGGGTGCGAGTGATGGTAAATGCTTAGATGTTGCTTGATTAGAGATTAGACTTCCTCTGTGAACCACTGTTGGCTCTTCCTGAATCAATATCAGCGTGAAGCAGAATCAGAGTCATTCAAAGGAGCCAACGGTACTGACATGCCTGCAGAGGATGCTGTCAGGTAACACAGTATCTTTCTACTACTTTTTAATCCCTTTCACATTGAAATGAAATTGTTAGTTTGGCTCATTCGGTTGTCCTGGAAACAGTTTTCAATTCACATCTCCGGGATCCGAGCAGCCAGCGGGGAGTGGCTTTGTCGACTCGATGGTGGAAGCACCATGGGCTGCAGCAGGACAAGGCCTGACTTTCATAGGCTACCAGGTAGTAGACAGTTCTCATATAAGACCTTGATTTGATTGACTTTTGATTTTTAATTTACTCATTCCCTTTTCCCCTTTTCTCTGTTACAGGATTCATCAAATAGTGGAAATGTTCATACAGGTAAGCTGATGTATGACGTTCTACAGTGGCTTTGTATCTGCAGACTGAGTTGCAAATATGTTGTTTGGAATTTTGAGCATAGTGTTTATATGTTTATTTTTTTCTTTTGCATGATCAACAGGATAGTAATGTCTTTTCAGATCTTTCCTGTTAGTTCTTAAAAGGATGATATAGATAATTACCTCAACTTCTTTGCTAAATTTTGCTCAATTTTAGCCCTAATGTGTATCTGTTTTCTAGATCTGGAATGCACAAATTTGTCCAGTCTACATTACCTAAGTCTGGGGATTGTTCTTGACATCACACTCCATTACATGGTCCTGAAAAGAAATAGAGTGTATATTGAGTGTCCTAAATCCAGCATTTCCATTATTCTTATTGCTTCCCATGTTTGTTAAGGTTGTTTTGTAACACAGCATCAGTAAAAGTAACAAGATTGATTGTTTCCCATTTAATGTTTTGTTTGTGTCATAGGCGCTGTCCCTCCTTGGCTCCAGGACGATCCTCTGGAGGGCACCTCTGGAGCTGCAGAGATCGGCCCTTCGCTGCAAGATTTCCTCAAACAGAGTAAGAATCATACAGGAAATGCTTCACCCTGGATGGTTATTTATCTCATCGATTACTTTTATGTGGCTGAGCTTGCATCACTTGTGGTAACCGGGCAGCTGTCATTTACTGTGTTTCATTCACTGTCAGATTCTACAATTCCATACAGATGTTGTACCCTTAAAAATGATCGTGCATCAGCATCTCAACACATTTGTCTCTGATTATAATCATACACAAAATGCAAGGACATTTATTAAATCAAACAATCCAAATCAGTCAATTATTTAAGTCCAGAACAAGTATAAGAAAGTATAAAATTGTGTGAACTTGTGTGTAACTTTTTAATTTTATGATTCTTCATCAGAGGAGCAAGAGAAGCTGAGGAAGCTTCCCCCGAACAGAGTAGGGGCCAACTTTGACCACAGCTCGCATACAGACGCCAACTGGCTTCCTTCCTTTGGTAGAGTGTGGAACTCTGGTCGACGCTGGCAGTCCAGGTGAGAGCATGACACCCGATGCTGCAAGTTAGGGTGTTAGAGGAGTGTTATTAACCTCACACCATCACTCACATTTCACACATTCAGGCGGCTCAGTGGCTGACCTTCATTCACCTTCAAAGAGTGCGACTGTACTGTAGACAAACCTGTGCATCATTTGAAAACCTCCAACATCTTTAACGAGTGGTCATCAATGCAAATGTAAAGTGATTAGAATTACGTGCCAATAAATACACATTTTAGATGAAATACTTTTCGTTTTCTTACTTGACAGGCTTTTGTTGTCACTGCCGACTGTACAGCTCAGCAGGTTGATATATGTGTGTAAACATGACTTTTATTTTGTCAACAGGCACCAGTTCAGGCAAGAAGAAGGGAGGAAGAACCGACAGAAGAGGAAGAGGGAGCATGGGGTGGAGGGGTCAAAGAAAGCGAAAACAACGGAACAGCTTGTTGACTGTACTTCAAACTGAGTGTGGGTGTGTGTGTAGTTTTAAGTTATGAATGAATGAGATCCTGTACTATATCTCTGAAATGTACATTTGTATTTATGTTTTTGTTTGGCTGATTGTTGTCCAGTTAGTACTGTTTGTGTATATTTGACAATGTAAATAACATGTTTGAGTTTGAATTAAAGACATTAACATGGTATATAAAGTGGGGCCTCTGCATTTTAAAAAGTACAAGAACTGCATTGACCAACTTCATAACACATTCTCTAAAAGAACACACTAGGAGACTGAATCCAAATCAATCAGCCGGTCTTTGACCTGCACTGTGAGACCAACTGGTTCCAGTTTTTGCCATTAGGTCAGAGATGAGAAGAAGATGGCAGTTCTGGTGAGCAGACAACAGAGGGCGCCATACACTAGACTAGAGACAGCAGTTGAGGTATAGATTTAACAGGAATAACTTCAACTGTGTAATTCATCAAGGATATTTGTTCTTATTTGCCCAAGTTTGGTGAGAATCGCTTCAGTCATTACTTAAGTGACAGTGAGTAATTCATATATACAAAAACTACAAAGTCTCATGTCAGATTTTGACCTATCAGTATTATTTTGTAAGTAGTCATAATGCACATTAAGAGTGGCAGATGTCAAAGTGAAAGTCCTGTGACAATGAATACCTCTTGGCACCAAAGGAGGAGCTCTCGTTTCCCTTTTCTGTGAAGGCTATGCGTATCACTGCCTGAAATGCTGCTCATGCAAATATTTGTCCTTTTTAAATAAGTGTAAATTATACCTTTTGTTACAGGATCAGCTCTGCATCTGCAATGCTTTACACAGCTACAGATAAGGAAGTTGGTTGATATAAGTGTTATAGAAGCTACAGATATGAAATAGACAAAAATGCATTGTCTTGAATAAGTCACTGGATATTTGCCTTTTAGATAGTTTTCATGATTTGGTTCCAGTACAGTGAGCTGTTACAGACCTAGATGAAAAACACATGGAGAGATGATTTTGCAGTATCCACTACCACTCTCAGTGTGCTGAGAAGACATTGCCAACGTGGAATATCATTACTAAGATGGATGACAGGCCAACACCAGTAGATGCAGTATCCTGTATCCCTGCCTAGGCTTTCACCAGGCCTTTCTTTTATCCTCCTCTGCAGGGCAAAGTATAATAAGGCCTCAGTCCGCTTTGCTCTGGATAGCTGGGCGTGGAGCTCGGTGCAGCTGCAAAGCAATATGGGGATACAACGCGTAGCCGAGCTATTCTTAGCCCTGTGACAACATGGCTATGGCTGTTCGGTGCGAACGGAGGAAAAGAAAGGGGGTTGCCGTCCACATTTGACTGTAAACTGGACCGAAGACTAAAACTATTATTGTTTTTACCGCGTTGGATCGGGGCTGTATTAAGTCCGCGTATCCATAATTGGTGATTGTTTGTTGTTTTTGGTTAAAACGCGATAGTATCTAGTGACAGGAGGAGCTCCATCCCTGGCACTAAAGAATGGGAGGAGAGAAAAAGCACGTGTACTGGGCGTGTCCTGGCTTAATTCACGGTCCAATAAGCGGCCTTTATTTTTGAATATATATGCATATATTAAAGACCAGCCAGATCCTGGGTGCTGATTGGCTGTGCGGAGTGCAAGCGACCAATCGCTTAAATGACAGGCGCTCAGCTGGCCGTGAAGCCCCGCCCTCGATAAAGCATTTTCACGGAAACCCCGGAAACGTCGTTGCTTAAAGGGCCAGGGGAGGAATTTCAGGCAAAAGGTTGAAACAACGAAAACAGCTGCGAGCACAAAAACGACAGACAGACAGGCAGAGAGAGAGAGCGAGAGGAAGGGACGTGGTCAGCCAACTAGCGAGCTTATGTGGCAAGACAGAGTAGGAGGACGGGATAGAAGCACTCCGGTTATTTCAGCCTTTTAGTCCGGCTAAAGCTGCTAACGGTGGTTAGCTTCGAAGTCGATTTTTTGCCCCATAACGGAAATTCGACAACGCAGCAAAGAGAGAGGGATAGAGATAACAAAAAGGCCAAACTCCTCCCAGAGGACGTCAAACTGGGGCTGTCCACCTTGTATTTGCTAGGTAAGTACGCCTCGAAATCACCCTTTTTTTAAAGCTACCTTCTTAATCTTCTCTTGCATTGTGTGATCTCTAAAGATGGCCATGTATGGAGATGCATGTTCAAAGGTGCATGCAGTCCGTAATTTCACGGTATTAAGGTTTGCAGGATTGGTGATTGTTTCTTAGAGGGGTTAGGGGGTGGGGGTTAATGGGTGGAATCTGGATGAAGTTGGGACAAGGAATCTTAACACTATGCCTCCAGCTGATGACCTGACAGCGTCTTTGGTGTAAAGGGGGCGTTCCCCTGCTTTGTCTGCCTTCCTCACTCTGTCTTCCTTTCTTTATGTGTGTATGTGTGTGTGTGTGTGCAGTCTGCAGTCTGCAGTGGTAGGGGACAAAGTGATTGGAATCCCTGTGTATTAACCATCCATCATGGTCCCCAAGCAAATGCATGTGTCAAGATTTCTATTTTCATACACTCATGCACCTTCCCTGGATTTGTGCATATATAGATGTACATATATAAATACATATATATATATATATATATATATATATATATATATATATATATATATATATATATATATATATATATAGGCTGTGTAAAGGACGGATGGAGGGTGGGAGGGAGGAATCAAGCAGTACAGGTATATATATATCTGCGAGATTATGGCTGATGATCACTGTAAAGCTCAGTGGGGAGAAGGTGCAACGGGTGTATTGTTCCCCTGGGAGTTACATTGCATCATGCAGGGATAGGACATATTGATGTTAGCACAGGTCTTGTCACAGTGTATATAAAATCTATAAAGGCACAGCTGAGTCTTTTATTGCACTGTTAATAAATGTTATCAGCTGCAGAGCCTTACACCCCTATTGTCTTGACAAGCAGGTCAATTGAAATACATGGGGAGGGACCACACGTGCGTCCACTCCCACTCATTCTACATCACCCATACAGCACACGTGCATATGGAATCTGCCAGCTGTCCCACACGCACACACACACACAAACACACACACACACACACACACACACACACACTTAACTGCAGCAAATCCATCTGCAAGTCGACATTTTTCCTTCTTCCTCACTTGTCCTTGCACTGCTCTGCACACCACCACCCCCCTCCACCCTCCACCACCTCTCTGTCTGGGAGAAACCAGTGGGCTTTGTCCTCAGCTGAGTGTGACGTCATGTGGATCTTGGCTGAAACCAACCCTGAAGGCAAGGTGCATGTTGTTCAGCAGGCCCCGGTCCTGGGTCTGGGCTTGTCTCATGCCACAATCTCTCTCTCTCTCTCTCTCTCTCTACCTCATTTGGTTTAAGTTGCTAAATCCTCTAAAACACACCTAGACAATAAACCAGAAGTCTGGTACAGGTGAGACAAAGAAAAACTTGAGACGAGGTAGACATCAAAACCTCAGCTATGATGAGGGTAAGGAATGGCAACAATGGCAAGAATTCCCACTCACGATAAGTCTGCATTTCACAACATGTAACTACCAATAACATCAGTTAAATGATATGGTGCAAGCTTCATGCCCAGCCAAGCACAGTGGGTTAAGCAAGAACACAGTCATGAGTAGCTGTGTTTTCTCTAAATGGAGCCACCAGTACCTAGTTAAGCGATTTATTAGATGAGTACAGAATGATCAACATGACTCAACTCGAGGCTTGTAATACTGTAGGAGCTCTGTTTCCTGGCCTCTATCGAGCATTGGACTGTAAGTGGCCCTTCTTACCTCTCCCTGCAATATACTGTTTAATTCATGCCTGGTTCAGATGATAATCTGCGCCATAAAGGGCTCCAGTTGAAGGGGTGCCATTAATCCTGTCGTCCTCTGTGCACCCAACCTTTAAAAAAAGTAGTGTTCCTCCCACGGCTCCATCTCCTGGGTGGTTAGCGTTCTTGGTTCCATTTTTTTTTCTTTCCTTTTTTACTTTAGAGTCTGGTAATGTTCTGTGTGTTATGTGTGTGGAAAGTGGGTTTGGCTATTAAATGCGTTGAGCTGATGAATGCTTGTGCGCCATCCACTGTGTCTCTGCAGGATTTGATGTCAGAGATTACAGATGATTATGTGGGTTAGATCCACTACTCACCACTGCTCTGGGCTTCTATTGATCTTGTATGTGTGTGAGCGTTTTTTCGCATGTACGAAATGCACGGGCATTTGGACGCGGCCTAAATTACCGCTGTTAAGTAAAGAGCCGCTTAACCAGTGCATGTTGCTGTACATGCGTATATCTCCGTGTGAAGACGTGTTTATGTAATGCACAGCCTCGAGCATCTCCAAGAACCAGTGCTGACTGGTAAACTGACAGGAACAATGTCGCAGTTGTCCTGGTTTGAAAGGGGGAAAAAAAACATGTTTTTTTTTCTATTTAGCAAAACAACCCTTATATATACTGTGCATCTACCAGTGACTTTGTATAAAGAGCCTATTCAACTCATCCTGCATAACACAACATCAGCAACTATAGAGACCCCCCCCCCCATTTTCTTACCTGATTTGTATTTTAATGGTGGTCTGGTGTCTGCTGTGAAGCCTAGCGCAGCTCACATAGGGAGGGAATATATGTGCCATTCACTTAAACATTCACGCTTACCGGCGATTCAGAGTCTCCGATTGGCTAAACAGACACTGAGAGAACATGAATATTCCAATTTAAATATTTATGGAAAAGATATGCAGTCCTTACATGTTTTTATGTGTAGGTTTTACATTAACTACATGCTTATGTGATGACATTCTGTATCACGTCATGTACCGTATATGTATCACATCGCAGTCCTGAAAATTGGTGCAACACAAAGCTAATCAGAGTGACACTGTTTGCAAGGAGACACGTGTTTGAGCCCAGGGATGGAGTGGAGGCATGTTGAGATGAAAGATAAAGTGAACCAAAGGAACAGATCAAAGTGCAACCTAAACAGTGTGCGTTTGCTTGTATTCTCATATTAATGACAACCAGTTGTCCTCACACTGATGACAGCAGTGAGCCCTCAGAGTAAAGACTGCAAAGAAATAAAAACAACGATCATTTTCTTTCCCGATCAAGTGCACAAGGGTATGTGTCAAATCAAAAACAAGCCGTTTCTAAAAATAATGCCGTGGCAGCACTTTAACCCCCACACCCTGTCTCTTTGACCTCGGGTCTTTACTCTTATAAGCACATGCATGCATGAACTAAACCCAGGTTCAGGCTTAGCGTAAAGGTCAATTAGTCTGCTTAGCGGCCTGTCAATAGGAGGAACTAGTCAGTCCTCTAGTTACAAACCATCAGTATCTGTGTTCTTCTAACTGTCGTCTTGCACCGATACTGGGCAAATCTATTTATAGGGCTGTAAAGGCCACTGAATTGGATGCTTGGAATAGATGAGAAGTGCAGAGCCATGCATTAATGGAGTAAAAAAAAAAAACAAACAACTAAAAGTATGAGATTGTCAATAGTTTAAAGGATGCTTTTTAGAGGCTTTATAAATTTGGGAGTTTTAAATTTCACTTCAGTCACTACGGTGTCCAGTCCATACAGGTCCAACACCCAAGAAAGCCTTGACTGATGGTCCTCCATGTCTGAATAAGCCATTTGCAGCCAGGATTCAGTTAACACTGCTTATAAGTGACCCTGAGAAGCAGTAGCCACTTTTGAACTTCTCAAGGCATGCTGATACAATGCAGAAAAAAAGTCTTCCTTCTAAATGGTATAACACAGAGGTCAAGATAGGAGTCAGACCCAGTGTTTAGGAAATGTGACAAAAGCAGGTATGTTGTAAAAACTGCTACCCCTACCGACGTAAGCACATTAACCCGCTGGTAAGAAGTCAGAGGTCCACAGAGAAAGAGGAGGATGCCTAGGTGACGGAACCACCTGCTGAATAAATCAGCATGGTTTGACATTACACCCTGAGAGGCAAATAGCTGTGATATCCAGTTCTGCATAGTGTGGCTATGTGAGGGTTTTTTATGCAGGGCTCACAGCACATTAGACTGCTCTTTGATTCATTTATTCAGATCCCCATTAGCTTCAAAGAGGTGGTTTGCTGCTCTACCTCAGGTCCGCTGCAGACAGGCACAACACAAGCCAGATGCAACGGTTAGAAACTAGAAGCCGCAGCATATTTTGCGCACACCAATACATTTAGATTTTGGCTAGAGTTGAAACAGTTAACAGTTAATCAAAAGAAATACTCATCAGTTATTCAAGAAAATGATTGCCAGATTCAAAGATAATGCGAATGATTGTTTGAAGCAGCCCTAATTTATTTGAGAAAGGATTTGCATTTTTCTCTCTCTGTTTAATCTAATTTCAAATCAAGTATGTTTGGTGTTAGGCTCATTAGTCTCATTTCAACCCAATGGTCCTGAGCCGTGGGTAATGAGTTTTCTCCACAGGGTGGCTGCGCTCAACCTCAGAGATGAGGAGCTCAGACATCTGGGAGGGACTCAGAGTAGAGCTGCTGCTGCTCGTCCACATTGAGAGGAGCCAGCTGAGGTGGTTTGGGCACCTGGCCAGGATGCCTTCCGGAATCCTCCCTGGGGAGGTCTTTTGGGCATGTCCATCTGGAAGGAGACCCCGAGGCAGAGCCCAGGACACGCTGGAAAGATAATATCTCTCGGTTGGCTCGGGAAAGTCTCGGTATTCTCCCAGAGGAGCTGGTGGAAGTGGCTGAGGAATGAGTGTCTGGGCCTCTCTTCTGAGACCGCTGCCTCCACAACCTGGACTCTGATAAGCAATGCATAACAAAAGGGAACAGATGATTAGATAGGCAAAACCAAACAGGAGAAAACTAATATGTGTCGTAAATGAGTTTTTGGTAAGAGAGCTTTTTCCTTGGTTATTATTGAATCAGAAAAGATGTTTGAAATCCAGTGCTGGAAGCATCATAAGTGGGTTGAGTGTCATGCCCGATCATAATGGATAAGATCGTGGAAGCTAGATATAAGTCTATGTACAGTATGAGCTCTGCGCTACATATAGTGTATGGATATGGCTTTCATACAGAATCACCGAGTACATGTTGGAAGGCAGATGCATTATATAGGTCAACGCAGAGCTTACCAAGCTAAGACCTGTTCACTCTCTGCTGCTCTCCTCTTTGTCTTTGCCCTGTTCCCCCTGTCCATTACTCTCCAGCACGTTGTTCCTCTTCGCAAACCATCAAAGCGATCCATGTCTGTATCACTTCAATCACTTCCCAGCTCTCCATTTTGGTGTGTGCGCAGTCACAGACCTGGGTCCTTTGGCACGCATCGTTTAACTTGTAAATTAACAAGCTGAAAAAAAAAGATCCAATTTGAAGGAATGTGATTCTGCAATATGCAGTTGTGACATCATTTTACATCTTGGATGTGTTTTATGTTATGTTTTAATGAAGAAAAAACAGTGATCTCCACGTAGTGAGTCAAGGTTCACCACTAGGTTTTTTTTCTGCATTTTCTGGACACACTCAGCATTTCCTTGGGGCCATCATAATATTTCACATCCTTCTAGACTGCCTGATAGTTGTGATAAACAGAAACACCCTCGAGGAGTAGCAGGTGTGTGTGTGTGTGCGCGTGTGTGAGAGAGGGTGTGAGAGAGAGATAGAGAGAGAATCCATCCAGCACCTGGGGCAGTTGATATTTGTGGTTTTGAGATCGTCAACTATTGGATCGCTTGCAGCAAAATCTGGTACAGACATGTATGTGTCCCTGAGGGCAAACTCTCAGAACTTTGGTGATTCCATAGCAATATGTTTACCAGCGTTACCTAACCTAACCCTAACAGCAGTTGTTAGACACTTGGTTAGCTCTGTCGTAGCATGCAAATTAGCTATTGACTTTTAATGCAGTTTCAAAGGCAAAAAGGCCGTGTATCCATCCTTTATCCTTTCTGTTGTTACCCAAAAGGGTTCATTGGAGTACACACAAGGCAAAGGCTCAAACCATGGGCAGGTTGCTATACCTTTGAAGGGCACACACACACACACACACACCTTTCACACTTTTACACAGGGGCAATGTGGAGTCTCGAGTGGATTCTCAACTCAAGACTCCGCACTCGTCGACACGAGCATGCATGTTTTAAACTGTTGGAGGAAAACACAGTAGGAAACCCACAGACATGGGGAGAGCATGCCAACTTCTCACTGAAAGTCCATCATTCTGACCAGGTCCTCCTAGTTGTTGTGAGGCGATAACACTAACCACCAAGCCACTATGTATACCTGGTTAGTGAATAATGAAACTGAGCACACTGACACCAAAGCTCACGCTTAGTGAGGTAAAAGCATAAAAATATCACAGCTGTGTCTCGTTTTCTGACTTGACAAGTGCTTTGTCTCGTCTGCTGTTGGATGCTGCAGCATGTCACAAGTGGCATTCGCTGCAAACGTGAGCAGCAGCCGCGCCTCGGGGCTGGAACATGGAACAGAAACCCCTGTGACACCAAAGCCTCTCATTATTAACTGCTGCTTAACGACTGCAAACGTGTGTGTTTGTGTTGGACTGATCTCAGGATTAACCCTAGGCAGACCTCTCTCCCTGTCCTTCACACTGTAACGCCCACCCACCTAACCCCCCATACCAAAATGGATGATCCACTCTTTATGTGTGCCTGTTTGTGTGGTTACACACATCCTGCAACTGTGGGTACGAGGAGGGAGCTCTAACTGCCAGCATAATCTTCTTCGGTGTCCACGTTGGTCGACAGCCAGTCATCAGTCAGGTTGGTCAGTTTAGATAGCAACAGTATGTACTGGTTATGTATTAGTGAGCTGCATACCAAAGAAAGGTGTTTTCTCTCTCTCTCTTTGTTTCACTGCCCAGATGGTTGGCTGAACTCCGTTCGGCCGCTACCAGTCTTGAGTGGTGCAACACCACCATGCTGTGCGAGTTCCCTGAGCGTGAAAGAGTGAGGTGGTTAAAAAAAAAAAAAGGGAATTAATCTAAACCAAAGAAGAAGATTGACAGGGACGAAAATGCCCTGAAGGCCGGGAGAAGGGGAGAGACATAGAAACCCGTGTAGAGACAGAGTTAAAAAGACTCGCAGCAGATTCTAGGGTAAGGAGGGAAGGGAGGAGAGGTGGAGCGAGAGTGAGAGCTTTATTTTCTGTCCTCCATGAATAGGCAGCATATTTCTCTGGAACATTCCATCCTCTGAGCTGGCCCGGCCTGTCACCAAGACTCAGGGTGCCACACTCCTCCCCATCTCTCCATTTCTTCCCATTACTGTCTGTCTCTCCTTTCTTCCTGTGTATCACTCGCTTCACAATTCTTCAGGCCTTTTTCAATTCCCATCCTCGCTCAGTGGAAGCAAGCTAACGCCACCATGCTCTGTCTAGGCGAGCTGAAAAGCAGACCTGGAGGAGACCTCTCTGTGTCGATGATTCTCACAGCACTTCTGTCTTTCTGGATCGATGATAAGTGACTGTTACGAATGGTGTTCCTGAAAGTAGATGAGATATGAGGTGATGGAAAACGAGCTGCTTTATTTGGACAGAGAATGATTTAAGATGCTCCATGTTCAAGAACAAAAAAGTAAGCTCTAATCTTGGTGATTGCACACAGACTTGGAAGTATGAAATTAAGCAGAGCAAATAATGTGGTCACCACCACAAATTTTATTAAACAAATATACTGAATTTGCTTAAACGACAAGGAGAGTTAAGTGCCAATACATACTCATACAGTTTATCTCTTGGTAGCCAGTTTCAATGTGTCTCTTGTCATTGTGTTTATCAACACACAGCTGGTCAAACAGACCCTTTCAGAGAGTTCATCTCACCAGTTTTACTGGAGATGCAAATGCAAAGAAACAGGTTTGAGTGGGACCTACCTGCAGGAACTGGCTGTGACCAGTTTGGCTCAAGGGGGATTTCTTTTTTTGGTGGTGGATGCTTAGAACAAACGTGAGCAGGTAGGCATCCCTTTCTATCTACTGTTGGGTTCAAAAAGGCCCATGGTACAACCAAAATCTGAACCAGGGACCTTCTTGCTTTGACACAATAGTACTTTTTACCAGTCCGCCACGCTACCTGACTTAAATTGGAAAAAAATGGAAACAGTCAATGTCATTTCCAAGTTGCAAAAGTCCTGTGCTGTACAAAAGCCAGTTTTGAAACATTAGTCCTGTTAATGGATAGTTCTACGTAAAGCTGTCATATTTGTTTCCAAAACAAAGTGTGCTCAATATAAGCTTGATGGCTCAAAGTTAATGTCAGGCATGGATGCTAATTGCTATCTGACATGAGCCGACCACGATTGCTTCCTTATTACCACATGCCACTTCTCCTAAACGTTACGCTCAGAGCAAACACATTGCATCAGTGAATTCACATGGATCCCAACCAGCTGAGAGTCAACACAGCGCCGCCCCTACTTGCCTTGCAAATATTAGCTGTGAAATTAGCCTCAGCTCACTGGAGGCGTCTCACTGTCCTCCACTCGGAGACAAGCTTCCATGTGAGCACCGCTAACACACTCCCGCAAGTGCCAGCAGAAACAGACACCGACACACACACACACACACACACGCAGGGGTCCATGTTGGAGTGTTACACAGACTCCCCTCCACCACCACTATACACACACACACACACACACACACACACACACACACACACACACACACACACACACACACACACATACATAGAAACACTTGCTCTCCCACCCTTCCTCCAACTCCTCACTTCCTCTCATCTTTTTGTTCTCCCGTCCCTGAAGTTCAGAGTGAACCGAACCTTGTTTTCAACTTTTCAGAACTCAGTTACTCGGTGACTCAAATTTAAACATCTTTTTTTTTTTCTTGACTGTGACTTGTTTGTTGCTGGTGGGCAGAACCCCCTAAAAAACACAGCTGGTCCTACTTCCAGAGGCCTAGAACAACAAAGTACACGTGTGTCTGTGTTTCTGAGCGGCCTGGCTGAAATTCCAGGCCCCCTGACATCATCACGCAGACATCAAAACAAACACTGCTGTCGCTGTCAAGCCGGGGACTGCATCAATGCATGCGTTTGAAGGAATGCAAGTCTGCGTCTTCAATGCCTCTATCCCCTCAGCTGCACTCGCAGTGTCCTTGAGTGGAGGAGGGTCCTCATAGGAACACGCCCTTTTTTCACCCATATATGGAAGACGGTGTCTTAAAGAGACAGAGGTGGCCGAGCGTGTGTGTGTGTGTGTGTGTGTGTGTGTGTGTGTGTGTGTGTGTGTGTGTGTGTGTGTGTGTGTGTGTGTGTGTGTGTGTGTGTGTGTGTGTGTGTGTGTGTGTGTGTGTGTGTGTGTGTGTGTGTGTGTGTGTGTGTGTGTGTGTGTGTGTGTGCTTTAAGGCTAGATCCTCGATAACAGAGCTGTTTGTGAGCAGAGGGTCCTCATTATGACAGTTGTTACCAGGCCAGCTGTGAAGCGAGGCTGTTGAGCCAGTTTCAGGAAGGAACGTTCACCTGACTTCCCCTCGCTGTCTGAATCTTACACCTTTTCTATAACCTCCTCCTCCCTCATCCCCACGTCTCTATATTTGGAGGGTCGTAGCTGAAGCCCGATCATGTTTTTCAAACCTCATCACTGTTCTCTTTTTCCATTCGCATGCACCAACACAAATCTGAATCAAGTAGCAGTATATTAATTGCAATTTAATTGTATATATTGCTTCGTTTCAGACATTATTGAAACCCTCAGATATTAGGATTTGGGTCAGGATTTCAGTACTACAAATATGCAGTAATTTGTATTGTATACGTTATAGGATAATAATGTAAATATTTTAGGGATTTATGCAAAATCTGAATCAGTCAGATTCAAGCATAGGGAAGTTGTAATGTTTTCCAGCAGCATTGCATTGTCTAGATAGTTAATAAAGACAAGAATTAGAAGACTTAAGAAGATTTTGTTCATTAAATGAAGTATTAATAGCAGCTCTGTGCCCCTACATGCATGCATGGATGCACTGAAGCAGGAAATTATTTTTCTGATGAAGTGAAACAGGTATGACTGGTGGTTGCCTGGTAGCTGCTTGTATATGTTGTCATTTCAAGCCAGAATCGAAGCACCTGAAAGATTTGTGAAATGATCCAACAAGCTGATGTTAATTTTGATGTCCTGACTCGGCTGATGTGTCATTTACAGGCACCAAACGATTCCTGTTCTAGGTCCTCTTCTAAACATAGTAAGTTGTTGCCATTTGTGTTTCATTACCATCAAACACAGATCTGCCTTCTCGGGCTAATGATTATGTGACAACCACACATTTGATAATGAGACTAAAAAAGGATAATGTTTAACCTCCAGAGGCACGTGTATATTATTCTCCTGACATCTTCAAGTAGTGTGTGTGTGAGAGTGTATGAGGTGCACTTCCTCACACTGTGTGTACTTAAACCACACCACTCTGTTCAAAATAGTTCTTGCCTCGTCAACATGCTGCTCCTTATTAGCTCACAGATGGAAAAATACACGCGCACACACAGTAACACACAACTCTGTGTCAACTCTGAAGGCTGGTGCTGGTGCTCAGCTGATAAACCTTTTTCACATGCATTTCATTCTCTATCTGTGCTCCAGCAGCAGATAAGCTCCCTGCTTTGACGGGGTTGGTGCAGAGTATAGGTCATGTCATATAGGCCAAGAGAGTGACAAGCAAAAGGAGGGGGAGGTCGGGTGACGCTATTATTTGCATCTTTACTCACTGGGGCTTTAGGTTCTCTATCAAATGCAGTCACCAAAACACATTCACATTGTATAGTAGTGGTTCACACACATAGATGCACCTTTGCCATATATGTTGCTGACAGGACACACTTGATGCAGTCGTCAAGGACACACAGTTGACACACACCCACACTCACACGCAAGGTGGAAAGTGTTCTCCGATCTCATTGCTTCTGCAGAACATGCCAAGCTGGAGCAGGTGGGCGGAGCTTACACTGTCTATGCAACCACCCCCCCCTTTACTCCAGCCAATAACAGCCAATAAGAATCTCAGTCAGCACAGCTGACCCCCCCTTTCTCTGACCAATCATCTGGCAGCGCCCCTCCCTTTTCCCCTGTATGCCTTCACTGCTGAGTGAGCAAAGCATGCCCTCGCTCTATCAGCTGAGAGGAAACCGACAGAAAGAAAACACACAGAGAAAGAGAGAGAGAGAGGCTGAGGTTAGGAGAGCAAGAGAGGGTTGAAAGGAGAGGCCTTAGAGGTGGAGAGGAGAGGGTGAGGTGAGTGGGAAATGGAAGGAGAGGAAAGGGGGGAAGGCTAGCATGTGGAGTGGCTTTTGTATTCAGGACTGTTTAGAGGGGCGCGAATGAGAGAAAGGAAGACGGGAGGCGAGGGGGGAGCCCTGAGAGAGAGAGAAAGAGAGAGAGGAAAGGAGAGGGAGGAGAGAAAGAGCGAGATGGGTGGGGGGTGAGTTGTTGATGGGTTTTTGATTTGTGTATGTGTGAGGGTGGAGAGAGGTATACAGGAAGAATACAAGACTGAGAAAGAGGAGAAATAGAGAGAGGACAAGTTGACATGACTGCCTCAGCAACGCTGATTCAGTAATAAGGACGCACAAGAGAGGAAAGGAGAGAAAGGCAGTGTGACCCAGTGGAAACCCAAACAGAGGGGAGGAGAGAGAGAGAGCCGGAGCTGCCCGCAGATGAAGTAGAGGAAGGAAGGAGAGAGGCAGAGCAAAAGCGAGATAAACCTCATCTTTCTCAGAGGGTGAGTGTCACAAGTTCTCTTCTCCTGTCACATTGTTAGCTACACTCAGATGACTCGACGTCTTCCTAAAATGGCCACACATGAAAGGCAGACAGAGAAACAGACAGGCAGAGAGGACGGACAGAGGCAGGCAGGGAGGGAGGGAGGGAGAGACAGAAAGAGACCAGTGTCAAACAGCATTCTCAGCAACTATGTCACTGAGCCAGCTTAGTTTAGACTGCCTCTCTGAGCACTCCATGTGCATCTGGCTCCGAGCTTTATCAGGTTCAATCAACATAACCTGCCTCCTCCTGTCACTTTCTGTCTTTCTCTGTCGCTTCCTGTCTCTCTGTCTGTTATCACACACACACACACACACACTCACAAACACACACAGCTGATTGCCAGTCTATCCCTGCCTACACACCGTCATCAGATTCTCATACTCTAGATGGTTCCTGTAATCTAATCAACAGGTGACTGTTTAGCAGGAGGAACATTTTTATGTGTTGGTAGAAACTCTGTGTGTGCGTGTGTGTGTGTGTGTGCGTGTGTGTGTGTGTGTGCGTGCGTGCGTGCGTGCGTGCGTGTGTGTGTGTGTGTGTGTGTGTGTGTGTGTGTGTGTGCGTGTGTGTGTGTGTGTGTGTTTGCGTGCTTGTCTCTATTTGTGTGTTTATCATCCTCCAGGCTGGGAGTAGCTGCTCGGGTGGGGTCCTGCTCAAAGCTGATGAGACAATCGGGGGCATTTAGGAGGACACTAACTTGACTCTGATGAGATCGCACCTCTGTTATAGGCCGGGTTCAAAGAGGGTGGGCCGAGGACACAAGGAGGGCGAAGTGCAGCACAGCAGATAGAGATAAAAATTCTAGAAAGGGTCTGCTCATGGTGAGCACTTACTTGTTTTTGTCGATTTTGGCTAAGTTTCTTAATTGCTCTGAAAAATGTTCAAATCAACAAATCGGTTCTTAAAATATATTGATTATCGGTCGATACATGTATTAGTTGTTACAACTAGGACAAAAGCAGGTAAGATGATGGCAGAATGTCACCTTTCATAATAAGCAGCTGCCATTTTTGAATCCTCAATCCCTAAATACAAAAATAACAGCATGGGTGAACCCTTGAAGACTTTTCTTTGCAGTTGTCACAAAATGGTATGCTAATGAAAGCATCTCTGAAACCGTGAGGCAGCAGGTCCTCGTAAATTCAGATGGGTGTAATCAGAGCAGCTGTCTCCGTCCCATAAAGAATTTGTTAAAGGTGGAGTGCTGCAATTGTCAAAGAGCATGCGGCACAAGCATCTGAAATATGCAGCAGCCGAGGATTGTAGACAAACCCAAGTTGAGGTTAATTGCCAAGTTTCTTTTTCCATTTCTCCTGTGGTGAATTTGTTTTATTGTGTGTTTTTCTTCTTCATGGAAAGGAAATGATGGTACTTAGAATCCTGTGTGTGAACACATCCATGCGGCATCTGATGAATGCTCAGGCCAAATGTCAGGGTGTTTTCTGAGGATAGGTGCCGGCTGTGAACTCTGCACCCTCGCTCCCATACATCTCTCTGAGCTCTGGATTCTCGGTCAGAGCTGTCAGCAGACCTCCTAATGACAAGTTTGTGTTATACTTCAGTGTGTGAGTGTGTTTTATTCCACCCATGTGCTGCTTTTCATAGTTTACGGGGAGCCACAGGGTCTTAAGTGTACTATTGTCTGTTGTGCAGATGTTTCTGCTTAGCATGCAGTTGCCTCAGTTGCCACAGTGACTGACAAGTTATTCAGTCTAATAAGCTCAGACTCCAGCACAGTGTGCAAGCCGTTTGCTGAATGTAGATCAGTACCCTGTTTGCCTTCGTGCCGCCACCACCTCCCTGCCAATGATAAAATTAAAGATGTCTGGGCCTCCGAATGTGTTCAAAGTCATCTGACCCCGGACTATTCAGGTTTGACCTCTTGACCGCTGTCCGGCTCCGTCCAAAGGAGCACATATTTTAACCTCGTTCAGCAGCAACAGATATCCTCCAGGTAGTGGAGCTGCTAACATTTAGCAGCCTATTTAGGTCAACCAGCCTCTCCTACTTTGTGCTGGTGGACAGAGGGGTCCGCCCGGAGCCCACCTCCAGCTCACACTGGGCGAAGGCAGTTGCCGGACCAGTCAGCAGTCAATCACATGAGACACACAGTCACACATACACACTCACACACACAGACCATCCACTCGCACTTAGGGCCAATTTAGAGTCTCCAGTTGGCCTAAACTAGCAAATTTTGACTCTATTCGAACCGTGATTCGAACCACGGACTTAGCTGTGAGCCGACAGTGCTAACCGCTACTAGCCCCATGTTAGCATCGCCAGAATGATCAGTTTCACATTTTGATAATGGGCTGCTTCCATTGTCCACTAAAATGACATAGCCTATGCTCTCTGTTTGTTTCACATCACGTACACTGCACCTTGGATTTTTCTCAGCTCTGCTCAGTTCATTAACAGCTATGAGCTAACTCAACTGGCTGGTAAATGCTCTGTAGTCATGAGCTGGCCCTGACACCAGGGAGTTGTTCTTGCTCCCGCTGTATTTATACCTTCCTCAAGGTCTTTCACTGGGCTATAATCTCTCTCTCTCTCTCTCTCTCTCTCTTTCACTGGGCTATAATCTCTCTCTCTCTCTCTCTCTCTCTCTCTCTCTCTCTCTCTCTCTCTCTCTCTCTCTCTCTCTCTCTCACACTCTCTCTCTCTCTCTCTCTCTCTCTCTCTCTCTCTCTCTCACACACACACCCTCCCTCCTCTCACTCACGTTTCTCATTCCTTCTCCTGTCAGCTCCCCATTTCCTTCCACTCTCGCTCCATCTCCCTGTGAGTGATTGCTTGCCGCTCCACTTCCAGAAACACTGCAGATGTTACATCCATATTGCACCTGGTCTGCCAATGATGTGTGACATCTTCATGCTCCATATCAGCAGTGCTGAGCATAATGAATATTGAGGGTAATGGTTTTATGAAACTGTGATTACAGATTTTGAAGTGAAAATACTAAAGACTTTATGTGGGGAGGATTGACTGTTGTACTAATTTGCAGCAAATAAGTACTACAGAATGTAGGTTAGTGGTATGCTTGTATTTGTTTTGCCGTCACATGCAGCTCTATGGATCAGATTACACCGGTAGATAAGAGATGAATCTGAGAGTATTGTCTGACACGGTAGATGTGACTTATGAGTTTTGTACTGAAACCACTAAAATGCAATACCACTGTCCTCAAGCCTGAGCAGGTACACATACAAACACACACACACACCCCTCAACCTGAAGCCTCTGCGGGTTCAAGCCAGAGTGTTTATACTCCCGCTATTGCAGCATCTGCTAACCGCTAGCATTCACTAGTTCAGATTAATGTCAGAAAACAAGTGGGATGGAGCACAGAGACACTGGGAGCTCCCAGCGAGCACCGGGACTATTAATACTCCATGCTGACTACTCTTCCATTCTTCGCCCATCCCCCCTGCTCCTGGTGGTAACCCCTGGGCTCTCACCCTGCAGGCTGCACCTAATAAAACAGCCAGGTGATTCCTTGTCCCATGTTGATTGGGCTCTCACATGCAAATAACGCTCCTTATCTATTGATATTTTAACTGCAAGTTGAATCAACCAGGCGTGCCTGTTTGACTGGGGCAGTTCTGGTTCCGTCCTCGTCCCATCCATCCGGAGAAATATCTTGAAATGTATCGAGATTTATTCATTTAGTGGTGTGAAGCCAACCCGTCTCGGATTATGGATTCACTGCCGTGAATTTTGGGAGAGAAATGAGTGCATTTGTGTGTAAATGCAACCTGGGTTTCCAAAAAAGTAACATTGTGTGACTGCATTAACCAATATGTGGCGGGAGTAATTACAGCCGCCAAAGGCTTCATGCCGAGGATTGTCTCCACGTGATTCATTGTCTGTTGTCAAATGAATGCTAGGAAAACATCGACAATGCAGAAAAACTCTGATTATGTAAAAGCAGAAATTTCAGCTTTTCTAATAGTTTCATTATCTCATTTTTTCTCCAGTTATCTTGCTCACTCCTTCACTGGCCTAGCTTTCTGTCAGTGTCTCTCTCCAGCACACATAGGCCAGGGAATACACAAACAAGCAGCATTCACTTTCACTGTTCATATCAATGGATATTTTGGGGGTTTCACTCTGTGGAAAGCACCAACCAAATTACTCATGTTACTCACGTGATCTCTTTTTCACTTTTCTGATCAGTCGTTCCCACAACTGTGCCATCACCTCTCTGCTTGTCAGTATCTCTTCTTACCTCATCACCGTTTCGTCATTGTGACGAGTGCAAAAGGAAATACGAGAAAGTGAAGTAACAGCTTGCTGTAAATTGGAGAACCAACTGCTTTCTCTTCCTCAATGATAAGCTTTTCTCAACTATTTGTGTAACTTTTTCAATCGGCACATCTTGTCTTGAGACACTCCGAATGAAACGTGTAATTACTTTGATCAATTTGTTTTGACAGCCTGCCTGCGTCGCAGTGTGTTGAAATCTGCACCTCATGGAGGACAGCCATTTTGTTGTGTCTTTAGATGTTTTTTTGGAGGAGCATCTTTCCCGGGCTGCCCGCCACCCCGCAGCTCCTACCCCCCCCCCCCCCCCCCCCCCCCCCGCCTTCTCTCTCAAGCTTGCCCCTCTTTCTCCCTCTTTGTGACCACGCACAAAGGAGCCGTTATCCTTGGGCTACCAGTTGCCATGGTGACACCTCACTGTGACCCCCCCCACCGTCCCTCCCACTCCCTTCCTGCTCCACATTCCCAAGTTCTGGTCCAAGTGGGTCGAGAAACCTCCCGCTTCTCTTGGCCTCGCACTGTCGTGCGCCAAGTGTTGAACTGAGAATAACAACTCACTGCGGCTCCTCCATGTTTGATCCACAGCCTGGGGTGTTTTATCATACGCAAAGTGGGTTATTCTGGACGTGGAAATAAAAATCATCAAAAGATTGATGACAAACAGCCAGACTACCATCATCTCACTCATTCTGTATGTCAATGGGAGCATAGAAATTCCACACAGAAAGGCACTCATTCCGATCAGGATTTGAACCGTTCTTTGTTTATGAGCCAACACTGCTATACATGTTGCTGTCAACAAGCTGTGAAAAATGCATTTCCTTATTAGTTACAAAAGTCCTTTGGGTGTTGTACACAGTACCCAACCTCGACAGAGTGTTGTCAAATGGCATCCACTGATCGTCAAAGGCTCTCGGCCTTTTGGATTTGAACGTCAGGTGACTAAAGTCACTGTGTTGCTTCTGATTAAAACATGACAGGGAAATTCAGACTGTGATTGATTTGCAAGTTCTTCTGTCATTATCAGATTGAAATTTGTTGAGTTGAGTTGCTTCCTTTGTTGTATATCTAAATGCGTATGCCTGAATGTCTGCCATTATCTGACCACTGATGTGATCTCTGTCTCCTCAGGGATTCTGGCTGGAATGAGCCTGTCATGATGCCACAGCGTGCCACACACTACGCCCAGGTGATCAAGGAGAGTCTGTCTGGCTATGAGCCAATTACAGAGGAAGCCCCGATAGAGTTACCTCAGATTCCTGTTCAGAAACATTTCCTCTCAAGAGCCTCCTGCATTACCGATACTCCACCTCTTTGGTAAATGGTGTAACTGTGTTGTTGCATTGTACTTACATCTACATGAGCGTGCTGATCACTGAGAACCTCTTCTTCTTCTCTCTGCAGGTGGTAGCTCCTGTTCCCACCTCCTTCACTCCTGCTGCCGCCGGAGTCCCTCATTGTTTCCTAATTACCCATCTTGGGATGTTGGCGTTGTTTTGTGGCCGCTGCCATGGAGATACTTAGGTTCCTTCAGTAGGCCATTTCAGACACAGCCTCCAGATGTCCACACAGGCAGAATTAGACAAGGACGGGCACAGAGGTAAGATCGCGTTTCAGATATCGGTCTGTCGTCATTAACACTAGGGAGCAAGTAACAAAAAGAAGTTTGGTGCCTCAGATTTTACACCTAATTCTAGGTGTATTCAATCCCCTGTTAAGAGTTCTTTCTTGCAGCTCTAATTTTTGAGATACTGTAATGATACTGTAGGAATGTAATGATACTGCACTATAGTATGTACTATGTATAGGTCTCATATCTGTATGAAATGCATATATTTATTTGTATTTGAGACACACACACATACTTCAAAAAGGCAAATGATCAAAAAGGCAATACTAATGATTTTTAGACAGACATTTTTGACTGTTAGGGAAAGCTAACAGGTTGAGTTGAAATACCAGTTACCAGATACCAGATACCAGTTGTGTTTTGCAACCCAACTGGTATCTGGTATTTGATATATCAAGCCAACAGGGCAGTCGCCCTCTCAGAGCCGGTTTCTGCCCACGGTTTTCTTACCATCAAAGGGAGTTTGTTCCTCGTCGGTGTCACCATTCATATGCTCATGAGGCTTTAGTTTAGTTTTGTTGTATTTTGTGTTGTTGGAGTCCGCTTAACTTCTACTTTTACTGTGTGAAGCATTTTGTGCTCCATGTTAATGTATGCAGAATCAGCATCCAGAATTGACCGAAAAGGTTCTAACATCTCAGACATCAAATTCTATGTTCTCCTGTGTAATTGATTGAATGGATTACTTCTTGTGGATTCCTGGATACTAATATTCTGTATTTTGCCCCCCTCAGGTGCTGTGCCACTCAGTTTCCTGGTTCATAGAATTTGACATCACAGCAAGAAGTGCAGGACTTCCTATTCCTGTGGAACATCTTGCTCTGCTTCCTGGCACTTGCGAGGACCTACTTGACCCTGTTGCACAAAACTTAGCCGGGACTCCTTAACCTCCACCGTAGCAACCATGCGGCACATTCACGTGGAGCTAGCCCACAAAAAGGCTCCATTAGAGCTTCCAGCCCAGGAGGGGGATCTGCCTCCACCCACTGCCCCGACACAGGGCCTAGACCCTGTGGTCCGACCGGGGGCGCCCAGGCACTTTGGACAGGAGGAGTTACGCCTTCAGAAGGTCTACCAGCTCTCCATATTTTCCCAACTCGGGGGATTTTCTACCTCCACAGAATCCCACACTGACACCCAACAGAGGCCTGTCCGGGTGGGTGTGAAAAGGGGGCTCGAGGAGCCCCAGTTGACTCATAAGCGTCCCCACCTGGGAGACTCCTCCAGTAAAGAGGTGTTGGAGGGAGGGGTGCTCTGTGGGCCAGCGCCAGCTCAAGGCGTGGGCATGGGGTCAGTGATGGGACCCGGCCCTGTGTACTCATGTGCACATGCGGAGTTCAGAGACTCTGAGGCAGGACTGTCACCTAGGTCCCCACCCCTCTCTCCAAGCCACAACCCCTCCCGACGCCCCACTCAGCACAATCATGACAGGCCAATTCCTGATGTATTTGCTCCGCTCTCGCCTAAATCCCCCCCAATGTGTGACCCACACGGTCATCTCTGCGATCAGGGCCATTCCAACGGAGGCTCAGCCAGGACTGAGGCCCCTAACGGGGGTCACACACCCACGCACTCACTAGGTAGCCCTGGAAATGAGAGCTGTAGCAATGGCTCGTCTGGAGGCCAGCCCAGCCCCTACTTGTATGAAATGTCCACATATGAGAGTCCCAACCCTGCCAGTCCCACCAGCCCCCCAGGGCCCTTCTCCCCCCCACACCACACAGAGCTGCAGGAGCCCGGGGAGGCCACCGAATGGGAAGTTGGACTTGAATCCTCCCCACCAGAGCGAAGTGCCACCCAGGCGGCATCCTCCTCCTCTAATGGCCTGGCTTCCTGGGAAAAGACCCCCAGCTCTAACGGCCACCGGCTGCCCACTGGGGGCCACTGGCCGGCCAAAAAGAGGCTCCTCTCCCCCAGCGACACCGGGGAGTCGTGTTCAGAAGACGAGGGACCCTCCACATCCAAAAGAAGCAGGCTGTCATTGCTGGCGCCGGGTCTCGGTCCGGCATCCTGTCGCAGCACAGACGCTAAAGCCGCTCCGTACTGGAACCACCTGCTGCCCTCTGCATGGGACCGACCTAAGGTCAGTACACACGTATACATACACTAGTGGCCCTTTTTCTCTTTTACCATTACCTCCTCGACACGTTAGTTCATAGACAGCACGAACATCAGATTATATTAGTGTGCCTGTTCCTGGTCGGAGGCTTTGGCAACAGGTGTGAAGCAAATCGCTGTTGCTCATATCTAAGGATGTCATGCTCAGAGTGATGACAGGCAAATCAGTGGCCAGCAGTCTGATCCCATCCCAAACAAGCTTAGCTTGTTTGGAACCTTGACTAAGCAGGAACAAGGTACAATCCCTAATGGGAAAGAAAAAAAAGAGAGAGCTTAGCCATGCTGGTATGTTGTAGTGTCCACATCCATGGGTCCATATCAGTCATATTCTGACATTTCTGGTTAATGTAATCAGTTTCTCAACACTGATTAACTGCTACTGTCAGAAAGAAGCTCTAAAAAAAAGAAGCATATGCACAGTTCTATATACTGTTTAGTTGATCCAAAAACAGAATTTTAGAATTGGGATTCTACAATACGCAGTAACTCCTTTCAGTCAGAGGTCAGTGTTAAGACATCTGCAGGGTGTGGCAGTCTTTGAAAAGAAAGCGAGGCCCAAATATCAAGGAGCAAAGAGAATGACTAAAAGTGAAAGAATGACGTGCTAGCCAGGTATTATCACGCCACTGGAACAGGCTGAGTAGCTCCAGAATAAAGCCCATTGAGGGAGGCTCCATTGTTCCCCCCCAGCCCACATGAGTGCGCTGCGTCTCTCATACACACACATGCATACACACACACACACACGCGGACACAAACACACACATGTACGTATGTCCTGCTTAAAAATGGTTCTGGAAGTGAATTGGCCGTTTTTGAACATTGGGAGGCCAGAAAGAGCTTTGCGCGTGTGTGGGCTTGTGGGACAGCGAGTGCGTTAATGGTGACAATAGGGTTCACTAGTTCAATAGTTAGGTTTCATACAGTGGGGGGATCACTGCGAGCAGAGGCGTATGTGTGTGCGAGGGGGGACTCAGACAGATGTGAGGAAGACTCAAGGACTCGATCTGGGGACAGAGAGGACAGAGCGAGGAACGGAGCGAGGCAGAACTGTCAAAGGTGGTGAGATTGGGACAGGAGGAAGGGGACCGATTGTCTAAAATGCCCTCGGTGGTTCTGACTGAGTGCGGCGATGAGACGAGAAGCTGACAAACAGCCCGCAGCTCTGTAGGGAGCCAGCGCAACCGCAGGTTAGCCGACAGCCACCGGCCCGCCATGGACCGCAGATTCGCCGTGGGCCAATGGGAGACGGGTGGCGCTGGTCGGGCTCGCGCCGGGCCACCTGACGGTTGCGAGGCCTTTGTGACGAACAGTGACCTGGGAATGGGGAACGTTTGCACATTTGACGCAACGTCTGACAGTCAGCGCTCAGTGAGTAAGAGGGCCCCCGTCATACGCCGCCGCACGTACGGGTAGCCCGTTTGTGTCCTGACAGGAATAAACGTAGTTAATTAGTTTATTAATTTTCCTTTTTTTTTTCTTTGTCTCGCACAGACCGCTGCAGACTGCACGCGGTCGGGGAGGCGGCTCAAGAGTGGACTGCGGCTGAAAAGGTGAGTCCTCTGTCATATTCGCAGCAATTTAAGCTCCGGCAAAGCCAACGCAGGGGACGGTGGTGGGCGTCGGTGTTGGTTGCATGTTGCTCTAAATTGAAGGGTTTTGTGTCTGGGCTTGAATGCTCCAGACACACTCGGAGGCATGTGACATGTCGGTTAAGACAAAATTAGTGTAATCTGGACCACTAACCACCAGTGTGTTTTTGGTGTGTGCGCGCTTGTGGTCCCATCCAGCCGGCAGCTGCGCAGCGGCAGGCACACGGACACCGGCCGCTCCGCGCGCTCCAGCTGGCCCTCGTCTTCCATCAGCAGATCTCTACTCGGCAACTTTGAGGTACGAGACTGTAGACATGCTTCTACTGACTTCAGGAGACGCAAATAACTGCAGGCCAGAGATGGTTGTTTTTTAGTTGAGCGCCGACTCATCCGCCTGTAAGCCAAGCAAGGTACAGCTGTTTCAGGTAGGGCCAAGAGAGGCCTCGCATTAGTTTCCTCTGCGATGGCCACTTTACAAAAAAGACCTTTAGTAGTCCAATGCCAATCAATAAGCTCAGCCTGAAGTCTATTTTTAGGAATTCAAGTCATGGCAACTGGACTTTTTATGATCATTCTCCTCAGTGGAATCCAACAATAACAGTCCAAATAGCAGGCATCGGGGGACCACAACAACATCCGGGTTCTTAGCTATTTAAAAAAAAAAAAAACAAGAAAAGTGAAGAATGTTTCTTGGATGAGAGCCTAACCGTCTTCAAGAACCTACAAGTCCAGCTGCCAAAATGTACAACTTCTAAAATGGCAATGTCCTGGATGAATGAGATTCCCTGTAGATATCTTTACCAGTGTTCAGATTCTGGTGACATTGTCAGGAATATATGGATTCTCCACAAGGAGGACAGAACATTAGAGACACTGCTCAGTTTAATACAGTCCAGTACAACAACCCTGACCTCCATAGGCAAATGGTACATTTTCATTTGTAGAGGACTCCCGAACATCTTTGTTATAGGAAATCTAGTTTTTAGCCATGCCAGTTCTCGTGATTGTAAGAATTAACAGTTGTGCCAAAATGACTTTGTAAGCATATTAACAGTGTTTACTCTTCCTGCAAAATAGCTAAGTATGTTAGTTTTTGATTAAATCTTTTCTGTGTATCTTCCCCTTGCTTCATTTTAATGAGAACCTGAAGATGGTTATTCTATTTCCCCGTTCGACGCTCCATTGGTTTCATTTGTGGTGAATCCAGGATGTGTGGGTTTTTGCGGATTTCACAGTCAAAGTTGGGTGTTCCTCCGATTTTATGGCCAAACGTGCCTCAGAGTGCAGTAGTAAACCATGTCCTTAATGAACCCAGAGTTTTAAACCGGCTCCTGTCGACGACTGAACCTCCACCCTCCCGCCTCTCTCCTCTGTGTGTGTTCCAGGAGTCCATACTGAAGGGACGCTTCTCCCCATCAGGCCGGATCGAAGGCTTCACGGCCGAGATCGGTGCCAGCGGCTCTTACTGCCCCCAGCACGTCACCCTGCCGGTGCAGGTTACGTACTACGACATCTCGGAGCACAGTGCACCCTCGCCCTTCCTGGTCAGTCTGTGTGTGTGTGTGTCTGCGATATATTGGGTGTTTACATGTGTGTACGCGCACACTCGGTCAAGCACAAACAACAAACCAGCACAGTTGATTACACGTGGCAGGTAGTTGTTTGAACAAATGATAGCACAAAGGAGTACACCCAGTGAAAGATAAACAGAGCTAACTACAGATCAGAACAACAGACAAAAACAATAACAAATATAGAATGGGCTATAACAATATCCATGTTGGCTCCGTCCCTCAGAACCAGATGTGGAAAACATGTGGCATGCCTTTCCTGTCGTGCACGTAGTGCAGAGCTTTTTCCCTATGTCGGTGAGCGCTACGCATAAATCGCATTTACGGGATAGTGTCGTAGCAAAACATAAGGTAGGCTTCATGCGAAAAGTATTAGCCCTACGTACAGGAAGGCCTCAAGTGTGTGTGCCGTCCAAATGGGCCATGTGGAAAACAGCTGTTTTCACTCTCTGAGCTCCAGGCCTCATGTTGACTCTGCATTGTTGTGCATAAAAGTGCTGCATGTCAGGCCCCTTTTGATTCATGTCTTTCAACTGCTAATTAACATTTAATGTGTCTCCCTTATTCGTCGCCTTTGTACCGACAGCTTGACTCAGTTGTTCTGGAGTTGGAAGTCTTTTATTCTTTATTAGTTTTGTTTTGTTCCTCTTGTGTTTTGTCTTTCGATGGTGACCCTGGCTTTGACAGGCATTATCACTCCAGATGTGCCTTATCAGTGGCCCAAAACCAGAAATCAAAATTACCATTGTATTTGTACATGTGCACATTCAATCCGGCTCCTGATTTGGTTGGGACATACAATCAGGCCACGTCTCTGTCTGTCTCCCTTACAGGGGGTGATATCTCTCGAGCCTCTTGGAAAGAAAGGATACAGCATACCCAAAGCAGGGACCATCCAAGTGGTAGGTTCTCCTTTGGTTCATCTTTTTTTTATACTGGAAAAGGACCTCCATACTGGATACCTCATCTGTGCGACTGAGTCTTAACTGGATGGGATGTAATGTTCTGCTATCGTGACGTTAACGCTCTGCTCCCCCCCCCCCGCCCCATGTGTTTCCCAGACCTTATTTAATCCCAACAAAACTGTGGTGAAAATGTTCCTGGTGACCTACAACTTTGGCGACATGCCCGTCAATCACATGACCTTCCTGCGCCACCGCATCTTCCTGGTGCCCGTAGAGGAGGGGGTCGAAGGGAAGGGCGAGGCGGCGCCTCCGGGCGGCGCAGTGCTAGACAGGAAGAAGATCCTCTGCTACCTGATACATCTCAGGTAGGGCCGAGGGTCGGCTGGCATTTCAACGCTTCGATCTGTTTGACAATATCATGAGGTTGTTTGCACTGTATTTGCGCTCCCATTTTTTAACTTACCTTAAATATATTTTACGAAATTGTAGTTTCACTGTTATTTCTGGCTCACGTAAGTGGGTCAATAATGACTTCTCCCATGGAATTTCATGGGAACTCTTGTATGTAGACTAAACAGACTATGCATAGAATTATTCTTCTGTGGACCAACATATAATACAAAATGACAAAGGTCTCATAGAAATACATTTTTACATTGACCCACTTAAGGAAGAATGTAGGGTCCAGTCACTTTTGCCTCTCAGCATTGATCAATAAGAGCTTTCCTAACACGTGTCTTTTGGCTTCCTCAGATTCCAGAGCTCCAAATCTGGGAAGATCTACTTGCACAACGATATCCGGCTGCTATTCTCCCGCAAATCCATCGAAGTGGACACAGGGATACCTTATGAGCTGAAATCTTTCACCGAGGTGCCAAGAAACCCCAAATACTCTCCGCGGGTGTGACCCCAGCTTGTCCGACGCCAGCCCTGCCCCTCCTGTGCTTCCTGAAGAGAAGGGAGGGAAACAGACAGACTACTAAAATGATGAACACATGAGACTTTATTAGACACGCCACATGCACATAAGACACAGGCGCACATGTGAGACAGTGCTGGTGATGGGAAAAGCCCTGCTTTTGTGCACTCATTCACTTTAAACGGCAAAACAAACAAGTGAGAGAGAGAAAAAGAAACACTCGACCAAACATGGCATTCCTTGGAATTCCTTTCGTTGTCAGAAAACGTGAAGATATTAGAGACATGGAAAGCAGAAGCAGGACTTTTACACCACCTTCACCTGTACAAACACTGACAGACACACACAGACAGACACACGCACGCACGCACCACACTTTCTTCTGGTGGCGACTCTCTAAGTTCAGTGTTAACATGCATGCCTTGTGACTTAAGAACACCTGAATTTTCCTCTAGTGCCGTATCACACTGTCCTTCACTCTGCCTGCAGCTCCAACCGCCTCATCGGACCAAAATAAAATTTCCACCACTTTTTGACGCAAAGCCACAAAACCACAAAGCACATGCCTGATTGTGGGGTAGAATGAAAAGGTAACTCTCCCTCTCAAGAACGTCTCACACGCTCACACACTTTCTGACCCGCGGATTGGGGATTAGCAGAGACTCGAACACTCGTGAAAGCGATGGCTGAGATGGAGTCGGCCATCTTGAAAGTGGATGTCTTGTCATTAATACAACACACACACACAAAAACAGAAAAAACAAAGACTCGATTCGATCAAACTCAGGACATCAGCTGAAGAATACATTTTTCTTTTCACCATCTTCACCTTCGTGGTACAGGCCACTGTGTATGCTGCGGGCCAGGAGGGTCACACCATGTCATGAAAAACGGGAAACTAATTCATCCTATGTAGCCAGACTGAGGGACACTGTGCTGTTTCTTCTTCTTTTTTTTTCTTTCTTTTTTTCTTTTCAGAAGTTTCTTTTCTGGAGCCTGCTCAGAGCAGTCTGATGTTGGAGCCGATAATGGAGAAAGGAAAAAAAAGAAAACAACAACAAGCTGTAGTATTTTTAATTTATGTTTTTCGCAAATGTCTTAATAAGCAATATGCTGCACAAAGTAGAGTGTGTGTTTCAGCCGGACGAGCTTTCTCTCTGGAGTGGGGGGGTGTTGGGGAGAAAGTGGAGAACTGAGTGAGGGGAAAAGTGGGAGGAGGGAGGGACAATGGGGGAGGGAGGGAGGGGTGGTGGGGTATTTAATATGGGGAAAAAGTCTATGTATATTTAAAAGAATAAACTCTGCGACTGGCGGGTAGCACCTGTGTTTGTCTGCTGCTGTTTCTGATCGACAGTCATAGATGAGAATCCTCATTTCACTACATACTTGCTCTCCATACAATTAGGCGGTTTGGTGATCGACCAGACGAGACTCTTCCAGGTTGTATTCATTCAATATCATAAAATGTGTCAACTAGTATTCCACATGATGGGATACGTACTTATGTTTATATTTAACTCAATGGTAATCTGTTGATTACTCACATCTGATTTTGTGGTCCGAACTGACCAAAACATTTTATATTATCATGAATCTATCAAAAATACATTGTCATACATACAGGTCACACCTCATTTTTGTGACTAGAGCAGTTCTCAGTTTGTTTTGTGTATTGTCTGAACAAAGTCATGCAACCTCAGAGGAATTTACCAGCATTTGTTTTTCAGTGAGAGAACAGTTAAATCAGTCAGATTTGACCGAAACACAACAGGAGAGCTAAATGAAGTTGCACAACCTGGGAGAAACACATTTCCCAAAATCAGCAGTGGAAACTGGAGCAGCAGAGGCCAACAGCTTCTGATTCTAGTCTCTGTAGAGCTCAGCTCTCCCAGCATGCCATGCAGACTTTCTGTTATAAAGCACCAGTCAGAAAACCCTTTTTTTTTAATATAAATTCTCCTTTCCAGATGGAGGGAAGCAGCTGACTAACAGTCACAAACAAAAGCCTGAGAACAGAGATTCATTTTGACTTCCACTCTTACAGTAGTTCACAAATCTGCAGGAGAGCCTTTAAACTGAAAAATGTTTCCTCCTCCTGGTCTCTACTGCTCGGCCCAAACTGCCAAGTGGACGGTAGAGAGACAGACTTTGGTTGTTCTGGGCAGTTGTGCAAATATTGATGTCAAAGTGTGTTAATGCCTAGTGCGGCATCGCTGAAAAGACAAGCTATCCTCTGCAAATATTTCCCAGCTGAAAATACTGAGGAGCTGCTATATTTACCTCACACTCGCGACAAAACAGCCAGTCAGTCCTGCAGCATGCAGATTATAAACCTGGAACTATCTACTAAAAGCAGCTGTACAGTTTGAAAGACAGCTTATGACGTGGTGTTTTCATATCAGATCACATACTGATCACTTCTGGAGCTCTGTCTGGCACCTTGTATCGCTATGAAAACTTCTGTAAAGCTGCTGTTTGACATTTTTACACATACTTTTGCAGCAGTGTTACCAATATCAGAATCACCAGTGGCCAACATCTAAAAATGAATGAACCCACACAACTCCCAACCCCACCGGCCCACTTAAACACGCGGTTTCTCATTCACACAGCCATAGTTGTGTGTCTGCAGCAGCTGGACAAGCTTGGAGGGGAAGGGAGACCATCAGTGGGTGCTTGGGTGCCTGAGAGACTTGTGTTTACTGCAGAGACTGAAGAGTTGAGTAGGGGTGAGGGAACAGAGTTCATACTTTCCCTCTTCTGTATTCTGGTTATTATTATGCCTAAAAGTACCTTTGTCTGTAGTATCAACAGAAGGATCTGGGAAATTAATCAGGGTTGTCAGGGTTTTGTGACAGCAGCACTTCTTAGTCATTAATCCGAAATGCTGACTTGGCCCAAAGGTCTCGCAGCAGTTTCTGACACCTGGTGGCAAAAACTAGTACTGCAGTTTGGGCGAAATGCAAATGAAGCCCGATAATCGAGGCCTTGCAGGTTTTCAATGACGCACACGTCGTCATTTACATTTACTTCACTTGCAATTTCAGTCTCTCAGGAGCTCTCCCATTTACTCCACGTTGCTGTGAACACTTGCAAAAGGTTTCCAATGCCTGATTCCCTAAGCAACTAACACATACGTATAATGTCACCTAACTGCATTGCACCAAACCTTAACGTGACATAACGGCCATTACACCAGAGAGTGGTCTTGATGAATTCACATCTGCGTCACAAAGCCCACTGCTTCTGTCTTTCCTGGACAGACAGGCAGAGAGTCAGATTAAAAGAAAAAGGGTCTTGGAACATACACACTCACATAGATCTTGCCCAGGCAGAAACATGCTGCTCATTTGATCTTCAGATTCAGAGAAACATCATCGTATATCCATGTCAGTCCCCCGAACTGTAAATCATGGAAGAGGGAGACACAAAGAGATCAGAGAAAGCTCTCTGGACAGTATTCAGTTTTGCAAATGTATTTTTGAAAACATGATTCAGTTTGGCAACAATATAAAGCTGATTGAAACATAACTCTACAGATTCAGACAAGACTCCGACATTCCCCTGGAGGTATTTCAGCCATTCTGTCATCTCCTCAGTTTTGACGAGGAGCAGCTGCTTCATACTGCTCTCACTCTGCCACACAGATTGCGTGCAATCAGATGTCATGGGATAGCATTTCTCTGTATAATAACAACAAATTTAATGAGGCACTTCAATGAAAAAGATGCAACACATTTAAATATTTGCATTTCTTGACAGAGATAAGAGACACCATTTCAGCCATGAATAGTCTAAACCTATGAGTGCTCCCTGGCTGCAGTTTTTTCAAATGGGACCTAAAATGGTTCAATGGAGTATTAATCCTTGTTCTTTGGTGCTAACATGGAAGACATACAACACGGGTTCATCAGATGCTATTTTATGACCTCTTTTATGATCTTGTTCTAAAGGGAATTACAGGAGGAGTTGGAGGAATTACGTCTATCTAACAGTGAAATCATGTATTGCATTAAATAGTGTACTCTAGCGCCTCCCTGTTTCAAACAGGCACTGCAACTATGGTAGCCACCGTGTATCAAAAAACCCCTTGAGTTGACCTTCTCCTTCAGAGGAAAATGCGTTGGTGCTATTTGTCCTTTGCTGATGGCTGTAGTTTCAAGATGTAAGACTGTCATGGCGCTGCCCTGCAAGCTTATCCATCACATATATAGATAAATTTAAAATTATTAGATTATGATAATGTTTCAGATTATTAGCAGAAGTCATAATACACCATTGATGACATAAATGTAGATGCTGACATCAATTTAAAAGAAAAAAAACAACACATTGTCCCTTTGAGGTGTGGCAATATTATGGTGTGTTTCTGCACAGATACACACACACACACACACACATTTATTTAGAGAACATACCATACATCATAGAACAGTCGTTAATCAGCCAAGCCAAGGTAAAAGTGTTTTTTTATTTTAGGTCCCCTCCCCCCTCCTCTTCCTCCTCCTCCCTCCTTTGTCTCTGTCTATATGACGTCGACCAGCATACTGGCGGCGCCCTCGATGGCCTGGCTGAGGACTGACAGGTGGTAGTGCACTTTGTCCCAGTCGCCGGCCTCTCCCAGTGACTCAGCCTCAGCGTAGGCATCAGCCAGACCCGGGAAGGTTGCTTTGCCAGCACTGCTAGATGCCCAGATGACATGCCTGTGAACCATACAAGGAAATATATAAAGTTGCATCAATGATAGGCAGTTGATAAACTGCCAGATAGGTGCTGAGTCACACCGATAAATTTGATCCCTCTATCTGTAGATTGTATCTGAAGAGATGAGGAAATCGGGTATTAGAGGGACAGGAGGATGGAGAAGACGGCACAGATAAAAAACTAGCAGCCAATTTCCATCATCACAATATTAATCTGCTGATGTTAACCAAGTCCACCCTATGAATTTAGTATGTAAACTCAGATTTCTTCATTGACACTAAACACAAAGGGCAGCTGAAGTTCAGTGGAGCCATAGAGCACTGCCGACCTGATGTACTGGATTGAAAAGAAAATCCAAGGATTGCCAAAATTATTAGAAAATCGTTTCATTATCATAAACACTGCAATGGAGAAAATAAAGGTCTAAAGGAAAAGTAAACAAAAGCAGGAATATTATCATTTAAAGTCAAGTATCACTGTCATTTATTGCCAAAAAGGCAGCAATAAAGAATTTGCATTTATCTTGTGATTATCAAGCGTATCCACTCAAAATACAATACACATCTGTGGAGTTAAGTATCTTACCTAAAGCCGTATTTCTCTGGGAAGGCAAAAGGGTTCAGGAAAGATCGGTCCAGGAGCATGAGCTGATCATTGATTCGTCTGATTTTCAACGGCCTGAGAGAAGAGACATTTAGAGAGGGATTCACTGAAGTGTATTTCTATCCGGATGTAAAGGAAAATGACAAGTTGCGTGTGTATTCTCACGTCTCATTTGCTGCATCTAAACTGTGAATCACTTGTTCAAGGTGAGTGGCTGCGTTGCGAAAGTTTGCCACGGCTCGTTTTAGAGGCTCTGGAACAAGACAGAGTACAGCTGCATTCACCCACTGTAGTCCATTTTGCCAGCGAGTGGGAAAAACAGATGCTCCTCCTGTTGTTTGTTCTGTTCATAAGTGCAGCCTCGAGACAGTTTTAAGCTCTGAAACAGTATTTTCAGGGTCTGCTACAAACAGCATTTTGGTTCCTGCAGGTTGTGGATCAGAGATGTTATAGATCTCAGGCCCAACAACCAGAAGTAAAGCAACATGTGTGATTATTCTAGCTGTCTTGAAACACAACATCTGCAACACTAGAGTCTGGACAAATGTAAACTCTTGCGTCCTGTGCTTACCCATGGAGATTTTCTTGGCCTGCAGTTCTTGCTGATACAGGCTCAGTGATGTGTTGAGGTAGGCCTCCAGGCTCTCAGCATAGTCGCTGTATTTCAGTGGCAGCACCAGGCTGTCAGCCAGTCGAATCACAATGTTTCCTGCTGTCCTGGCAACGGCCTGGTGGCTGATGAACCCTAGGAGGAGGGATAGAAAAGACAGAATGCAAGAAATAAAGCAAAACATACAATAGAAGAAATTCCTTTAGAACAGCAGCTGAAGGAGTGAAATTGCTCACCGGGATCAATGAACTTTGAGGAATAGTCAAAAGTGTCGTACGCCGTGTGGTACGCAGGGTAAATCCGAGCCCTTGTTTTACTCTGTATGAAAGAAAAATATCCTAATGAGAGGAGCTGTGTGGCTGAATAGATGAGTTCGGTTGACATGTGACCTTTTCTGCCAGAACGAGATGGAAAAGCTTTCTGGGCTGACAGCTTGTTTCAAGAAATAAGACAACAGTCTGCAAAGAACAAATGTGATGTCTTGATGGCAAGGAAGAGGATAAAGTCTGGGAGGCAGTGATGAGAAACTAAATGACAGCAGCAGAATAAATAACAAGGGTTGAACAGCTTTGCAACACAGATTGAAGGGATTTGTTGAATTGAAATTAGAGTAGCATAACAGATTTTTACTCATTCACACATGTATCATCACATCTACCAGAGGAAGTGAAAGGCAGCTGGTTTAAGATTAAGGATTTCTTTCATACCCTGTCATATGTGTATGACATGTCCATGGAAGTGATTCCCAGGTAATGAACAAAGGCAGCATAGTCGCTCCCTGCTCCTGACAGGTATCCCACACTGTCAAAGGAGGAGAAACAGCAGAGGTTACACAACATATGTAAAATAAAACACAGCAATATCAATTCATGTTTCTTTCTACACACTATAAAAATGCATTGTTGTATAGATGCTTCAGAATCCTCTGGAGGATTTCTTACACAGGATGGATCTACACTTCCCTACAGAGGCCTTTCTGGTTAACATCAGTATCTGACAAACTGATGATTTCTGCAACTTTTCAAACACAGATGGGAAATGTGCAACAAAAATCTTGTTTTGATCAGTACCTGGGAATGACTCCATATGTTGGACTCGTCCTGTTGAAATATTTGATCCAGTTGTCATACACAGATGTGGAGTCCAGTCCAGCTGCATCGACCTGGAGGATAAGCACGTGTTTAGTGTCTTCCCGGTGTAGACAGACATTTTGGTGAACGAACATCAGAGCTCACCTGTTTTGCAGCCTGGAAAATGACATTCTGCATTGAGGGCATGGCTGACGCTCTGAGAGTAGCATTGGCTGAGAGAAAGAAGATGGAAAAGTCTTTTACTGTCACAGCTAGTTTACACAGGGATTGAAGGCAGTGATCCTGACCTCTGGTGGCAGCCATGAGAGGAATTCACAGCACAACATAATTCATATCTGTTGATAAGATAGTCTGGGAACATTCTCTCAAGCAAGATCGCCAGAAATAAATGTGCAAAATGTGGTTTGGGTCAATGTGTCCAGTTGGAATGGCAGCATCTGTCCAGACGAACTCAAAGACTGGGATAAAACAAGACCAAAAAATAAAAAATAAAACAGACAATGACAAATGGAACCGGCAGATGGCGCTCTTACCAAAAACTGCGATATCCACATTGATGTAAGCAACGGCCCGTTCACTAAGCTTGGTGAAGTATTGCTGGAGAAAAGACACAAAAGAGTCATATTTGTCTGTATAAAAAGGTTTCAGTCGATGTGGATTAATGGTGAATTTAGTGCATGAGTAGCACAACAACAGATGGGAACTTAGCTCATCTATACATCCATCTAAAATTAGTTATTACTGCCTCACTCGTGCCTCACATAGCATATTGCATCTCCATCATGCTATGTGGGTGTTGAAAAGTACTGAAAGTAATCCATCTTTTTTCCATCTTTTTTTTTTGGATCAGCTTTCAATCACCTCTGTGTATTCTGCAGACCCTATGAGTCCGAACTCCTCGGCTCCCCAGCTTCCGAAGATTATCGACCTGCGAGGCCTCCACTTGCCTGTCACACAGAGTAAAAGAGATTAACTCTTCATCCACCTCCATTAAAAACAAGCAAACAAACAAAACTAAAGAGCATTCATTCCACTGTCACCGCCCTCACCCTGTTTGACCATCCTGCCCAGCACTCTGGTCACTTCCAGCATGACCGACGTCCCACTGCTCGGGTCGATTGCGCCATGAACCCAACTGTCCCTGTGGTTCCCGTAGATCACGTACCTGTCTGTGGACGTAAGCACAAACACAGAGCTGCTGCTGAGTGATCAGACACGAAATCAGAGTGACTTTATTCTCCTTGCCTAACACAACATAACTTAGCAACTTTTCCCCCAAACTAATCGGCAACCGGAATGATATGCAGTGTGAACACATCCAGCCTTGTATATTTAAGCCAGAATCAGAGGAGGAATCATTATTTTGGGGGTCGTGACAGTGATGGTTTGCATCTCAGAAATTTGAGATGATGTTTTAAGCTGTTATTCCATAAAGCAGAAGGACAAATCTTTCCCTCATTTTAGACCTCCTTCTAGCGTGCAAATTGTGCTGCCGTTTGAGCAGTTTTTATTCAGTCAGGAAGATAATATTTTAATTCTATGCAAGAAAAACAGCAGATAATAAAAAAGTAAAGAGCAGAGGAAAGTCAGAAGGTGTCTTTCACCTGGTTCGACACTGCCTCTGATGACTCCCATCACATTAGACGAATTCTTCACTTCTTCGTAGTTGAAGATGTCCAGTTTCACATCACTGAGGATCAAACGTAAGGCAGGTGAGTGACATCCTTCAGCACAGAACGAACAGAAGACAAGAAAAACAAATGTTTGCGGTTTCATGTGTGTGAATTTGTCCTCAGTTCAATACCTGTTGTTGAAAGGTGATGTCGGTTTGAATCCTGGACCTCCAAAGTTGTAGGAGCAGTTAAACCCTCCCTGCCACTCAGCCGGTGCTGCGTCTCCATCTAAAGCACTGAAATCACCAATTATAACAAGCTCAATTTCAGTCATTTTTGGCTACATTGTTTCCTTAAGAACATTCAGAGTATGACTAACCAGATCAGTACATAAGCATCCTCAAATCCAATGGGTTGAATTGGGATGGGAGGAAGCCCTGTGATGTCCTCGACAGGAATTCTGTAGGTTCCCTCTGCAAAATAACATGATTTTATACAAAGGTTAAATATTACAGCATTTGAAAAGGATCTGGCTTTATCTTTATGGGCATGTAACCCTAAACCCCCCCTCAGGTAGAATTGGAGCCAAAGTACAGCAGCGGTAGCATAGACATACAATAAAAAAGAACAAGCACTGCCGTGTGTAACCCCTCGTGACCATTGTTTACTCAAGCTTCTGGTCACCTTTGGCAGCCAGGTAGGGTGTGAGCAGGTCTCCGAAATGTGTGTTGAAGGATCCTCTCTCCACGCCAGACGGCGGCATGTACCAAGAGTGAGGGTACGTCTCATTGATGTCCGACATGAGGCCGTCGTTGATGTCCAGCGGGTCTGTGTAGACCAGCACGCCGATCACACCGTACGGCGCCGCATTGATGGCCTGCGTGAGACGCGTGTTGTTTCAAACACAGAATACACAGATGTGTAGATCATGTGACATGTGTTTGGGCTTTGACACACCGCAGTGCAACTGTTTTTCCACTTTTTTTTTGACACTATGTGCATCACTTTTTTTTTTTAGTTAGTTATGTATTTTTATGATATCATATATATTTTATGTTGCTATATTTTATTGAATGTGTTTCACATGGTGAATGAAGGTATTGGCTCCTGCTGTGATAATAAAAGTGATTTTATGGACACTGAAGTCTGTAAATCTTAATCTTATCTCTTTATCTTGTTTATCTTTGTTCAGTTTATCCTCATCATACATCCACCTTGCTGTAAAATATGACCGTGAATAAAGATGTTAAGATATTGTAATACGTTTGTCCTTCACGACCACACAGCATCTCAATAAAAGGTCTTCTTCAGAGATAAGAGGCAATGGTTGTATTGATAACACTTTTCAAAACCCACATCTGCTCTAGTGGATTTATTTCTGTCTGTTTGCATGAGACATAACCAGTGGAAAGACTCACTTTGGCAGCTCTTCCTGCTCCACCGTATCTGGTGATCGCGATGGTTCCTCTGAGGTCCATTGTCTGGTTCAGTTGTTTGTAGTCACTTGGTTTGCCCTGGTTGGCGTACACCAGCTTTCCCTAAAACCGTTAGAAACATCACCCAACTGTCAACAACTGAATCTGTAGAGATGCACAAGGTTGTGGCTGGAAATTCACCAGACTATGTAACTTTGACTACAATATAAAACACCTAAAAAAATAAATCTTCTCTTCTACCTCTTAGAGGTATATAGACTACACCTTCAAACAGGCTTTGGATCTACTTTTGTGGCATCACTATTGTTTAAAGTTGGAGTTTCATCCTCCTTTTTTATACATTTGGAAGAATCAGTCAGGTTGTGGTTGTCAAACACAGCCTGGCAGTGTGCTGTAAAACTATGTAAGAAGGAAATGACTATGAATTATAGATAGATGTCTTTCATCATTGTCAGGAGATGTAAGAAGAAAAAAAGAGCCTCTAAGGTTATGAGAGGTGAGCTCATTCTGATGAAGGGAGATGTGACCATTAAATGGATTTTATGGTTTCTGTGAACTGCTCCCACAAATGATGTATGGAAAGAGGAAATTGCAGAAAGACAGACTGTCAGCCCTTTATATTTTACCTGTTCATCTACAGTGTGTACTGTATCTGTGCAGTAAAATCCAGGATTCCCCTACTGTTAAAGGCTGAAAATATCCTCATAAACCGTGTTCTCTGTTGTGTTCTCTCTTAGAGAGGAAATCAGATGTATGCTCTGAATTGATGTTCGTAAAACTTTTTTCAACCTCTTTCAACTTTACTTCTCAACTGTCCATGATGACTTACATTCAGCATGGAGCCCCATGTTGTGTTCATCTCATTATTTTCATAATTGGCATTTTCTCTCTATTCCTGTGCTGAATGTTAGACAGTAGCCTGGTATTAACAACGAAGCCACAGCTGTAAATGTACTAAAATGGATCATTTGACTTTTTCAATTAGGTAAGTGACCTAGAGTATAATATTATATAAATATTTTTCTGCCACCAAAACCAAGATCTGCTTCACAGACTTCAGTCGGAGAGCGTTTTAAGATTTGTCACAACTTTTGCATTTTTGCTTTTCCTTAGATGTGGCTTTTTACCTTTGGGTGTCCCGCAGGAGAGTACGCAGCATAAGGCTGAACCACATCGGGATCATCCTGGTCTGGAGTGTAGCTCTTCTCCTTTTCTCTGGCAGTGTGCAGCACAGCATCAGTAGGGCTCACTGAAACAAGCAGTTAATGGTGACTGATGTGCTAACAGGTGAGCAACATGAAATCCAGTGGTCTGTGGTGGGATGGAGGACTATGTTGTCACAGGAATGTCGTCAGACTGTTGCCCTGATTAGTTCCACTTTTCTGGGAGGCTTGGATTGTACATGGAATACAAATGTTATTTAAAGTAAAAAAAAAGTATTTTCTTGTAACATGGTATAAAACACGAGTTACATTTTAATGAGTGGCTTGATGATTTGAGATAATCACACAGAGATTTCCAATTAAATCTAGTTTTACTGCAGCAGTAAATTATACTGCGAGGGAAAGCCTGTTTGCTCATTCCTTCTTATATTATATGACTACTTTGGACTCACCTCTACTTCACTACTTAGACAACTACCATCTGTGCAGGTGATTTGACTCACCAACTGTGACTTTGTTGGGTTTCTTGGGGTCAGGGAATGACAGGTAAACCATGTACTCTTCTCTCCAGGCCTGGTCCAGGCCAGTTTCAGGGTCCTGCCATCTCTTAAGCATGAACTGCACTGTCTGCTCATCTCCAGCTGTGGTTGCCATGTGGGGCACTTTGGTCAACTCCCTGAGGAGGAAAACAGGGACAAAAGAATTATTGTTTGTGCACTGACTGAACTTGTTTCACATCTTGCATTGTAAGCCTTCAGCCTTGAAATTCTCCAGATAGAACGCACCTCAGTGTGAGAGCCACATGATGAAATTGTTTAATAGATGTAATCTGAACAAATATACAGAGAGAAAAGGCTAACTGAGAGATCATCAAAGTGTTATATTTGAAGGTTTTTACACTCACCGCAGGTTCTCTTGAATCTGTATGTTATCCACCTCAGACAAAAAATTCCTGATGAGGTTCTCGTCCACATCCTGCATCACATCTGTCGTCCAGGATGGTGTGGAGCTGCTGGGTTTTTTGATGCCAAAGTGGCCGATTAGAATACCCGCGGTCAGCACGACAGCACCACACACCGCTGAAATCAACACCTGCTTGATCATCCTGCTCGCAGCATTTACTCAGGGGTAAAAATTAAAATTAAAAGTTTGTCCTCTTCTTGGAGCTAAATATGCCTGCGAGGGAACACAGGTCACAGGAGTGGTAACGCTTTGCTTATCAGCTCAGGACTACGTAAGAGAAAATGCTTTCATCTGATTCCCAAGTGAGGAGTGTAACACCAGCACAGCTGACCACCAATAACGAAGAGGCATCCTCATTGTAAAGTTTACTCATTAATGTTTGCAGATGGGATGGACTTTATCCCTCTGTCTATGCATGTGTACAGGGTTTATTTTCAATGTTAACACACATTATGGGGTAGAAATCTGGATTTCAAATCCTATTCATTGTGTGTGAAAAGTGTGAAAAGTTGCCTTTATGGATGCAAACACTGTCTAAAAAGAGTTGCGTAGGTCTACAGGACGGCGGACTTGCTAAAAACCTAATTCATGACTTAAAAGCAATTATTGACCAAATTCTTTCATCTTTTTAAAATAACTCTTCGAGCTAATGCTTTACTGAGTTTGAAACCAGATAAACAGTTCAACAGTTTTCATGCCAGACCTTAAATCATGGGACGAACATGCAAACTTGTGACAGACAGTGTGTGTCAGAGGGCCTCTGTCAGACGGGCATCCCTCTTATTGTTCAGCAACAGGGACCCACCATTTATGAAAACTAAGACATATGTATACAACATGTACATTTTACAACATAAGTTGTAGATCTTGGGACACATGGCAGTGCAGTGGTTAGTGCTTTTGCCTCACAGCAAGAATCTTAAAAATCAAAGCAACTGGACTTTTGTTATGTTCTTAATAATGTTTTACCTCTCATCTAAAAAGCTTCTTCAGATCTGATTTAGCTGTTCTCCAGGATTTAGGTCCCCTCATTGCTGTTTTGCATACCAGTCCTGGCCGGTGAAGTTTACATGTTCTCCCAATGTGTGCTTGGATTTTCTCCATGCGTTCTGTGGGTTTTCTTCCCACAGTCCAAAAACTTGCTTTAAGGTCGATTTGAGACTCTCTTCTTGGTGTGACTGGTTAAGTTAAAGACCCCTGCTACATCATTGGGTACAATGCAGCTCAAGGGATGGACAGTATCAAGCAATATCCCATAGATTGATAAGAACTGTCTGAGTATAAACATCGTGTCTGCTCGTGCTTTGGGCGTATGCTTGCAATACACATGACACTATTTTGTCTATAGAACAAATTTAATGGGACACTTTCAGAGTTGAGTTGAGTACTGTCGAACCCTAGTGGCGAGATGCAGAATTACAGCCCCGCAGCAGCACGGAACTTCCTGTTCTACAGAGTGTGTTTCCCCCTCTGGTTCCTACGTAAATAAACTGCAATGCATGGCTTGGCTCATGTCAGTTACCTTGCATAAATACAGTTGATATTTAATAGCACACAGACCCCGAAAACGGCACTGAAATGAAAGCTGAAAAAAATTGTATAGTCGTGTTGTCACAGACCGCAGGTCCAAACTACCGACGTACATCTCCGTCGTCTCTTTCACTTTCACTCTTGGATTGTCTGTGCTGAAACTGCGCACAGAGAACTACACGGTAAGACGAACAGTTATGGCAAACCTATAGCTCCTGAATGTGCAGTGTTTTCTTGTTAGATAGTCGCAGTACTAGTAGAGCAGCTTCGCTTATGCTATAAAGCGAGATTCTGTCAACAAGGTTTCGTTTCGTAAATGAATGGCAATTTGCGTGAAAACGAAAATGTGTGCGCTTCCTGCACCTCTGCCTCGTTTGTGCGTTGTCATTGTCACAAATGTTGTGCTTTCTCTCTGTAGTGGTGAGGTTTACTACCCAGAATTCACATTAATTGAGAAAACTAATGAACGAGATGGACTTGAAGAAAGTCTCACATTGTGTTCCCTTGGAGGACAGTTAGGTCATGTTGGGTTATTCTTTAAGGGACAGCTGTGACCTTCAACAACTCAAAGGAGGTTGTGAAAAGTGTAGAAAATGCATAAGTGTAAGGACTTTAGAGCATAGTTTTATGTGGGTGAGGAATGTTAGGTGTTCAGGTGGGAATCACCTGCCTAACCTGTGAGAACTCTCGAAAAAACCTTCATACCTAAATCTCCTACCTAAAAGTTCACGGTCTACTGTAAATTTGTCAGCTGTCTGCAAAAACACAACTATACTGTTGACTATTCTGAAGGTCCCCCACTAAAAACAAAAACAGAACTAAAACAGCTTAGAATAGCTTAGTCGATTAGTCGCTTAGCTAAGTTGATTTTAGCTGGTTCAATGATGGTTTAGCAAGGTTTTGGTCTGTTGGTCTTAGTTGGTCAGGCTGATCTTAGCTGGTCATGTCAAGCTGGTTTAGCTGGTGTGTGGGCCCTGCGATGGACTCATGACCAGCTAAGACCACCTCCCCAGTTAAGACCAGCCTCACCAGCCTGAGGTGACCAGCTAAGACCAGCCTGATCAGCTCCCCAGTTAAGATCAGCCAGTTGGCATAAACATGCACATTTTGGACTGTGGGAAGAATGTGCAAACTCTGCAAATAAAGGCCCTTGGTTTGACCTGAAGCCTCACTGGGGACCTTCTTGCTCTGAAGTGACGGCGCAAACCACTGTTTTGTATTCGTGTTAAAGTTGGAGAGTTGAGTGTACTTGTACCCAACTGCCCGTTCAAAGGTAGCGTGTGAGTAACTCCCCTTTGTGTGACCTTTTGCATTGCAGGTGAGTGGACTGTCACCATGCTTGCAGCCCCTCTCTTGTTGGTGCTGCTCTCTTCCTTGCCTTGTACATCAGGTGCGCAGCTACCACATCATGGCCAAGCCCAGGATGTTCCCATAGCCACCAATGGCCAACCGTTCCCCTGGAACCGCATGAGACTTCCTAAAACGGTCTTCCCTCTCCACTACGACCTGACCATCCACCCCAACCTCACCACGCTGGACTTCAGTGGCGTGGCTCGTATCCAGCTGGACGTGCAGGAAGACACCTCCGTCATCATTCTCCATTCTAACCACCTGCAGATATCTGATGCTCTGCTCTTGGGGCCTGAAGGTGCCAGACATCTCCAGGTTCTGGAGTATCCTCCTTTCCACCAGCTCGCACTGGTGTCAGACTCTGTGCTGACCAGAGGAAGGAAGTATGAGGTTCAGCTGGGCTTCGCCGCCAACTTGTCCGACAGCTTCCACGGTTTCTACAAGGGCAGCTACCGCACCCGTGCTGGGGAGGTCCGGTAAGGCAGCAAGGAACCTCTGTTTCCTATGGGGAGCTCTGTGAAGCAGTTTCACAAAACGTTGGAATTTTTATGTGGTGTTTTTAGGGTCTGGGACTAGCCCCATTTCTGGATAAATTTTCCTGAAAATGCTTGAAATTTGATTGTTTTATATTGACTCAGCCAGGTTAGTTGGAAATCAAAAAAGAGTCCTATAATGCTCAAACCTATTGCTGTCATGTCATTCGAGTATATTTATGTAATTTATCACAGCACGAAAAGCTTTAAAATTGACATTTAAAGTATTTGACAAGTGCTTTATTTTGTCCTTGCAAAAAGTATATGAACCTTGAACATGTCTGAATCCATTTTATATCACTATAAATATTAGAGTGTTTTATTGAAATACAGCTGACAATGGTGAAAATCTAAAAAGCTAGATTAGATAAATAAGCTGCTCTATCTTGAGAATTGTAAAAGAAGAGGATGCAGAGGGCCCCGTTGGATGGAGGCAGATGTTTTGTTGTGGTGAGTCCTGAAAGGAGCGGCCCAAAGCAAATGAAGAGCTTTAGTTCATCAGCTCCGCAGAGAAGGTTTCCCATTTTTATGGTTTATAGCTCGATACATGAAAAGTAATACCGTCCATTTACATCGGCAGGGTTATGGCCTCTACGCAGTTTGAAGCCACCTTTGCTCGCCTGGCCTTCCCCTGTTTCGACGAGCCAGCCTTCAAAGCCAACTTCACCATTACGATCATAAGAGAGCCACGGCACATTGCCATCTCCAACATGCCAAAGGTACACACCGTCACTTCACGTCGTTTTCAGGCATGAGAGAACGCCACACGTCAAGGCTTTTAAAGAGCTGCGTTTACCTTCTCCTTTCTTCGATCTGTTTCTTTCAACACGCACACACACCTGTGTTTCTCAGGTGAAAACTGTGGACTTGCCTGGTGGTCTGCTGGAGGATCACTTCGACACCACAGTGAAAATGAGCACCTACCTGGTGGCCTACATCGTGTCCGACTTCCTGTCTGTTAGCAGGACCACCCAGCACGGTGTCAAGGTGAGGAGGCCAGTGGAGGGCCGCTCATCGTTTCTAAGCCTTTGAAACTTTAATATGAACACGTGTCTTCCTATCTGTGACCCACCCTCAGATTTCCATCTACTCCGTACCAGAGAAGATTGACCAGACGGCCTTTGCTCTGGATGCCGCTGTCAAGCTGTTGGACTTCTACGATGACTATTTTGATATTCCATACCCACTTCCTAAACAGGGTGAGTGGAAACACATGTTATCGCCTCTCTATGAGGGCTCTGAGGAAGCAGCAGCTGCTGTTTTGACTGTCACAGAACTGTAAACGGCTGTACTTAAAATGACTACCCCATCTCTCTTGATAACCATGAGCAACCACAGTTCTTTTCATTCATCCATCAGCATCTAACAGTTTTTACATTTCTCCTCTGGTGTAGACAATCCAAAGAGATCAGGTTCAGCTTTGATATGTAACTGGGATGTTTAGAAAGACATAGTTGTGTTAGCGAATACGGAAAATTGTAAAATCTTTGCAACAAAGGTAGATAGTGGAGACACCTGTCTTATAATAAATAATAAATTTGTATTTCCTGATGTTTGCCATTGCTCCATGCAGACCTGGCCGCTATCCCTGACTTCCAGTCTGGAGCGATGGAGAACTGGGGTTTAACCACCTACAGAGAGTCGGCCCTGCTCTTCGACCCTGTCAAGTCCTCGGCTTCAGACAAACTGGGCCTCGTCAAGGTCATCGCCCACGAGCTGGCACACCAGGTGAATAGATGGATGGATGGATGGATGGATGGATGGATGGATGGATGGATGGATGGATGGATGGATGGATAGATAGATAGATGGATAGATAGATAGATAGATAGATAGATAGATAGATAGATAGATAGATAGATAGATAGATAGATAGATAGATAGATAGATAGATAGATAGATAGATAGATAGATAGATAGATAGATAGATAGATAGATAGATAGATAGATAGATAGTTGGGTGGATGATCGAAGCTGGTCGAATGTTGAACACGTTTCTCCTGTCCAGTGGTTTGGGAACCTGGTGACGATGGAGTGGTGGAATGACCTCTGGCTCAACGAGGGCTTTGCCAAGTTCATGGAGTTTATTTCTGTCGACGTCACCTACCCGGAGCTGCAAGTGGTGAGTCGGCCACACAGTTCAGTGCATGTATTTCTGTCTGACTCCACCTACTTCAGAGAGAACATTGAGAATGATAGTACCGGTAAAGTCTTGTATAAATACTCTACATGCACTGAAAACGTAAACTGGTCTATCTGTCCTTTATTTCGACTCTGTGTCCTCCAGGATGACTTCTTCTTGGGGAAATGTTTCGAGGCCATGGAGGTGGACTCCCTCACCTCCTCTCACCCAGTCTCCACCCACGTGGAAAACCCCACCCAGATCCAGGAGATGTTTGATGACGTGTCCTATGACAAGGTCGGCCACTTTCTGTCAGCCCACTCAAATGACCACACACACAACACAAATGTGTATAAAGGTGTAACTGTGCAACTTTTCTCCTACCAACATATTTCTGTTTTATGTCGTAGGGAGCGTGTATCCTGAACATGCTGCGTGACTTCCTGTCTCCTGAGGCCTTTGAGATCGGCATCATCCGATACCTGAAGCGCTACAGCTACCAGAACACTGTCAACAGCCACCTGTGGGCCAGCCTGACCAACGTGAGTGTGTGTTTCTCTCTGCGTCATGCCAGACGCGGTGCCCCCGGCTCAGTCCCACATCCTCCGACATGAATTGTACCCTGATGTTTAATCAGATTTGGTAGCTTTTATAGTTTGTGTTTATATTTCAGACTGTCTACCATGCTTTCTACATATCGATGTCAGTTGTTTTTTGCACTGGATATTTTACTGCTGCAACACTTTGCGTACACTTTTTTTAGCTGCTTGTTTCGTAATTCACTACCCAGACTGTTTTGGGGAGTGAATTAGTTCATTGTCTTGGTTGGGATCCCTCGCTAACGGTTCGTGCTTGCCCACCAGGTCTGCCACTCAGCCGGTCTGGACGACCTGCACACGAGACACAGGGAATTCTGCTCCACGGGCCGCAGCAAGTCTGGAGCTGCTGTACGTCCTCGCCACAGTCCCCAGACAGCCCTGAGCGCTGAAGCCGTTGTAGGATTATTATTCAATGTCCCATATCTGTTTGTCTTTGTGAGCAGAAATGGTACTCGGATGACGAGCTGGACGTCAAGGCCCTCATGGACTCCTGGACGCTTCAGGAGGGCTTCCCATTGGTCACCGTGGAGGTCAGAGGTCGCGAGGTTAGACTCAGTCAAGAGCGATACCTGAAGACAGACGACCCTTCCCTCACCAAAGGGTAAAATATTCATCGTAGTGGACAAATTCATTCCTCAAATTAGGATCCTTTAATCGTGTTTGTGTGTGTTGGCAGGTTCCTGTGGCAGATCCCTCTGACCTACGTGACCAGTGCCTCCAGCACCGTCCACCGCTTCCTGCTCAAGACTCACACGGGTGAGTCTGCTTCGAGTCTGATTCGGAACAATCTCTGAAAGTCGTCTCCACCTAACAGCCAGCCTCTATTCCTCCTCTGTGCAGACGTGCTGTACCTGCCCGAGGAAGTGGACTGGGTGAAGTTCAACGTGGACATGAGCGGCTACTACATGGTGCACTATGCAGGCGAGGGGTGGGACTCCATCATCAAGGTGCTGCACCACAACCACACAGCCCTGACCAGCAACGACCGTGCCAGCCTCATCCAGAACGTCTTCTCTCTGGTCAGGTACATGCATATCTCCATCTCCGATGAAGGCTTCCATAATAGCGCAACACTACATGTCCTCCAAAAGTGCAAACTGGATCAGTGTTTTTTTTTGTGTATCTTGTTTCAGATCAGACCAAGGCCACTTTCATATGTGGTCCTAAATGGGACGTTTCTGAAAAGAGCCCACTCACTCGCTGATCACGTTGGCAGCTTAGATTGCGCAACAGCTTCAGAATCGATACATGCACAGTGTCAGCATCCGTATTGACATCCATAAACACGTCTCATCTTCTGCTGCGCATGCGGATCACATGAGGGCAATAGACCTTTCACACTGGAGTCTGATGAGTTCTGAAAAAAAATCACATCTCAGCCATAAATTGGAATTTAACATTAGGACCTGCAGTGTGAGTGTAGTATGAGAAAGGCTAAGAGACGGCTGTGAGAAAACTTGCCAACATAAAGTGACAACCGATTGCTAATTATTTTCGTGATGGGTATTTTGTGTTGAGGTGGAGGTGTTCTATCAGCCGAATGTAATGAATGAATGTAAAGTAAAGGAAATGCAAGGTGTACATGTTGATTTGCAGTGTGGGGAAAGTGAGGCTGGACACAGCTCTGGAGCTGTCTCTGTACCTGTCCAAAGAGACCGAGATCATGGCCGTGACGCAGGGCTTCAGCGAGCTGGTGCCGCTCTACAAGCTGATGGAGAAGAGGGACATGGCCACTCTGGAGAACCAGATGAAGGTGACTTAGAGCGGCCTTTACACGACTCTGTGCCAAAAAGCAGAATGCACGTTGAGCAGAGAATGAAATTGAACCAAGAACCAAGACCTTGGTGCAGGTCTTGGTTTAGTAAAGCTAAACTGAAGAAAGTGGAACTGAAATGGGTTGATTTAAATTTGAACAATGAAATTTATCATGTCAGTATGATTTATGATTTATGCTTATTACAGCTTTTTAATGGTCAGTAACTAAACTTTTTCATCCAGTTGAATTCAAATTCTGTGTCGTGGAGTGAATGGAGGCTAGTTATAGATAGATAGATAGATAGATAGATAGATAGATAGATAGATAGATAGATAGATAGACAGACAGACAGACAGACAGACAGACAGACAGACAGACAGACAGACAGACAGACAGACAGACAGACAGACAGACATACATATATACATACATACATACATACATACATACATGCATACATACATACATGATCTGACCTGCTTTTCAAGTCAGCTTTATCATCAATTGGTCACACGTAGCACAAACGGTGCAACATGCAAGAGGTAGTTAGAAAAACTATAGAATAGAGTAACGACATCAGAACAACAACAAATAAGTAGTAAAACGACCAAAGAGTAATGAGAGACTTCCGTGTTTCTCAGGACTACATCGTGCACCTGTTCCGGAACCTGATGGACCGCCAGGAGTGGACCGACTCTGGATCGGTGTCGCAGCGCATGCAGAGGAGCTACCTGCTGCTGTTCGGCACCGTCAGGAACTACGGCCCCTGTGTGACCAAAGCCACGCAGCTCTTCAACATGTGGAGGGAGTCGGACGGCACCATGAGGTCGGGAGAGGCAGTCCGGGAGGGGGTAGGGGGGGTAGCTCCGTCGCTGCTGGATCGAGACTAAAGCCTCTTTCCGTTTCCAGCCTCCCCGTCGACGTCACCCTCGCCGTGTTCATGATCGGCGGCCGCACGGCGGAGGGGTGGGACTTCCTGTTCGAGAGGTACCGCCACTCGATGCAGACGTCCGTGAAGAGCCGGCTGAAGTCTGCGATGGCGTTCAGCCCCCTGCGGGACAAGCTGCAGTGGTGGGTACCCACGTGACCTCACAGCATCCAGTCGTCCAGTGTGTCACTGCTTGTGAGAAGGCGGTAGTTAACGTAGAGACGGAGCTTCTAGATCACATAGAGAAGATAGACAATGGTGAAAACTTCAACTGGACCAGATTTTCTTCCCCTCCAGTTACTGCTGCTGAAACCTCTGTTGGTCTCTAGGTAGAATATAGACGGCAAAATGTCCAGAATGGTGGTTTACAGCCATAAATTGAATACTAGAGATTATAAAAGTACCATGTGATGAGAAAGTACTTCAAAAATGACCTTTCATCACATCCCCTGTTTGTAACAATGGTCAGCATGGCATGACCCATTACTTTTCCAGTATGTTGGTGTCTGTCCAGTAACAGTAGTGCTGTTTACAGGATGATGGAGCAGAGCCTCAGCGGGGAGGTGATGAAGACCCAGGACCTCCCTGACGTGGTTTCTGCTGTTGGCCGGAACCCCCATGGCTACAAGCTGGCCTGGGACTTCCTGCGAGCCCACTGGCCCACCCTGATCAAGAAGTCAGTCTTTTGACTCCCCTTTCACCCTGAAAAAACGCCACACAATACATATGTGTCCTGCAGGGGACGATCAAAACCTCCATGTTTTGACTTTTTAAGTGTTTAAGTGCGGTGCGGTGTGATCTGAACTTCCCACAACTGTCTCTTCCCGCAGGTTTGAGCTTGGCTCCAGCAGCATGGCATATATGGTGAATGGCGTCACCAGCCAGTACTCCACCAGGGAGATGCTAGATGAGGTGAGCAACATGCCTACTATTAATGCACTACATGCACGTAAATCAGCGGAGGTTCATGTTTTAGTCTTTTTTTCAGCTCAACGAAATGCTGATACACTTGGATACATTGATTATACAATTACTGCCCGGTGTCACGTGCTGTTTTGCGACTGCGTGTCACCTCTCTGCTCAGGTGAGAAGCTTCTTCGGCTCGCTGACCGAGGAGCTGGGCTCAGAGATGAGGTGCATCCGGCAGGCCTACGAGACCATCGAGGATAACATCCGCTGGATGGACACAAACCTTCCCCGGCTGGAGGCCTGGCTGAACAAGCGCAGCACCAGAGTGGTGCACGACGACTTGTAGCTGCCAGAGAGACAGGAACGGTCACATTAAACGATTGCGTCCGCTAAACGAGGCCCAGGCTACGCGATGAGTCTGCTGTATCCGGGTCAAACAATCTCTTGGATTATCTCTTGGATTAGAATCTCTCTCCCCTAAAGATTAACTAAACAAACCGAATAAGAGCTTCTTAGGAAATCACAAATCAAATCACTGACCACGGGTTTAAGTCAACCAAAAGAAGAGACGAAGAGGATTTTCTCAGGTTCGGATAAGTAAATTTTAGAACAGATTTGCTTAACGAGGAGGTTTCATGGAGCTGTCTGTGTTGTGTGCGTTTTGTGTGTGTGTGTGTGTGTGTGTTTTCTGGGATGTGTGTTGAGAGGGCGTTGAGTGTTTTTTTTTTTTATTTCACGCTGTTTCTTTTTATAGACTGTAAGAGAAATCTTGTATTGTTGCGTTGTTCGATTAGGAAATAGTTTTTCTGGTGTGTTGAACGACCCAGGTAGGGCCACTCATTCTCTTTTTAGACAAAAAAGACAAAAGACAAACCTGAAGAATAAGGATTTGGTGCCTTCAGCGAAAATGCTGCAAGATGTGAGAATGTGGTGTGAAAAACTTCTCCGTAAGTTCCACTGACACAAAGATTCTTGCACTGTGTAATGGTTGCTGAAGGTTGAAAAAAAAACTGATGGTGAAACAGTTTTAACTTCACACACTTTTTTGTACTGTTCAGCTTGAGTTTCCGAAAACTTGGAACATGAATGTACTGCATTGCTGGTCATTCTTGGTTACTTTTGCAACTGAAATGAAAAAAAAAAGTTCAGATGAAAAAGAGAACAGTTCTTGTAAGGAATGACAACAGATATTTAATTCGCTCTTCTGTATCTTTATGTCACCATAATGTCCTTCTATTGTAGGACGGGGTCCAAAGCAGCTTCAGTTTTGGATTAAAGTTGAACCAATAAAATACATTTGAGACGATTGCCCTTTTTCCTTTTCCATGCTAGGAATGATATGTATCAAACCTTTGACCCCTTTCTTTCCAGTCTGTGCGTTCCAGTCTCTTCCCGCAATATTGATTACAATTCCTGGATTGAGGTGTAGTGTGTGTGTGTATTTCCTTGTCACATGGTCACACAGAGACTGTGTCTGTCCCAGCCTGTTTCAGCAGTTGCGTAATGTGCGCTGGTGATCTTGAGGACCTTTTCCCCACCTGAGAATAACCTGCAGGGATGTCATCGGGGGTTGTCTCGGCTTGGATTTGAGGACAAACAGATGGTGTGCGGAGCTGCGATGACCTAATGCAGGAAGGCAGATATCCTGCAATGGCAGCGTGTTTATAAGAGGGACAAATCCTATCATTCAGGAGAAAGGAAAATCAGGTCTATCCAGGTCTTCTTCCCAGTTGGCAGAAACGTCAAACAAATGGTTCCGATTTCACGTCAACTCTTCCTCTGAATTACAGGAGGAAGGACAAGGTGTTTCAGCAGCTGCCTGTGATTAAACCTGTGTCTTCACCTGCCGCTTTGACACTGGAGCACCTGTATTGACTCTCTGCTCGTGTAAACACTGAGAAACCTCAATAAAGGTGATCCTGTCGTAGGCGGCAGGCTTGTCTCATTCCCTTTTCCATCCTGCCTCCCTTGTACTTGTGTCTGTAGAGCTGACATGCTCTTCTTCGTCCCATGAAGTTTCTAAGCGGTGTCTTGGCCGAGGCCACGTAGACACAGGTAGCTGTTACTTTAAATCCTCTGACGTTGCCATAAATTCTACTGACAGACCTTTGGCACGATCTCATAAAACCTGTCCAGCTGATAAAACAAATGCAAATGAGTACGTATATCTACGGAGATCCAACTAGAACACACCCCTACTGAAATACACATGCTGACGTAACAAAGACATCATTTTCCAGTGGTCTCTCAGGGATGTATGTGCTCGACATGGTGGGATCCACACTCACTTAGATACATATACACACTGACACACACACACACATACACACACCTCCCCCTCATCAGCACACCCACAATAGAAACTGCACTCTGCTCCAGTGAGTTCCTTCTTGCTGTACACCTGAGGAGTGAGTGGCGTCCCTGGACTGGAGGTAAGAGCCCTCTGATGATCTTTCTGCTTCTCTCAATGCACAAATTATGAGACCAGCTAAACTGTTTACCACTGTTCACCACATGTGGTAAGCTGTGATCTCATCGACTTCCCCTGTGATTTTTCTGCTCTTTTGTTCAATTCTGTAGCAATCTATTTAGCGTGTTTAAACTGAAAAGATCCTGGTGGTTTTGGTTTCCCTGTGAATGAGGGTTGAACATCTCTTGAGGACTTGATTCAGGTTGAGAGTTCAGGCTGGAAAGATAGAAGCATTAATTAATTTAGTTATAAATATTAAAGTCAAAGGAAACAAACATACCTACAGTGCGTCAGCACTGAAAACCTGTCAGCAATTATTTAGTTGTACCACTGGTCAGAGGTACCTGGGACAAAGCTACTTACTATAAGTTGTGAGGATGAAGTCTCATGCTCCATTACTGCACTGCTATTGTTGATCCAAGGGATATTGTGCAGTGTGTGGCAGTGTTTCTTGAACCAAGAACATCCATCTGCTTAGATTTTTGAAAATGCTTATTTCCAGGTAATATAATAGGTTTTTACATGATCTTCAAAGTTTTAACAGAGGAAGAATCTTGTAAGTCTAGTTCATCTTAAAATATGAAAAATACAATGGATGTTAAAATGTTAAATTTGAATTCAACTTTTTTGAGAAATATCAAACCATCAGATAAACAAAAAAGCAGAAAAACCCACTTTATGTCACATCCGCTGTTGTGTCTCAACCTGAAATAATTTAACCACAGTTTTTCTGTCGATCACCTGATTGCAAAAATCACCAATCTCTCGATCTTTGCACAATAACACTAGTGGTGAAAGTGGACTGATCAGATAAACAGTTTACCACAGGGCAAACTGTTTTCCCGGTGAGAGATGTTCTATCTCTAGGTCTGTTATCTCCGCAAAGAGACTAGCAATAAAGCACTCCTGGGTTATGGTGTCTTGGACGAAACATTTATAGGTCTTCTGTTCAAAGTATGCTTCCTGGAAGAGAAAAAACAAATTGCTAGTTAATAGACGTCAGCAGATAGAGAAGAATGGAAAAAGTATTTCCGCAATGCCAGGATCAATATCCAACACCTTGCTTGTTCCTCCTTCAGCTTCGCTCTGCGGCGTCTGATCCGACGAGCATTTTGGGCCACCAAGAGTTCATCTCAGCTCTGAGAATGTCACTGCCGTATCTGGAGTAAGAAGCTTTTCCTTTCATCTACAATTTCGGTAACACATTGAACCCTTTTGGTTAATCAGTTCATGAGTAAGCAGCCACACCCGACTGTGACTGTGCAAGACTGACCGTGCCTCTGACCTTGTGTTGACCTGCCCTCAGCAGTAAACCAAGCCTGAGCTATTGCTCAAGGTGTCAACAGTGAATGACACTACGTTATTTTCCATGTGCTGCTGCTTCTTCTTAAGAACCAACCAAACTAGGATTCCAACAAATTTGGTTTAGTATTTGTGCTTTTGTTTTACTTTAACTATTTTTATGTTACGTTTTTAATGTTTTACTTTGTCCTCTGTCTTTGTCCCACTTCCTGCTTTTTGCTCCATCTCTCCCCTGATACCCAATCCTGATCTTCTTTCACCTCCTCCTCCACCTCAAGGTTCTTTATGGGCATTCTGGGCTTCGGCTTTTCCATCTTGTGCTGCATGACCTTCTGCAAGTTGTGCACCCACTACAGACGGGAGCACTTGCAGGCCAGCGAACAGGACGGGCGTCCCTCCCCCATCTATGTCATCCCCTTCCCCAGGAGTCTGTCTCAGGACAGCGAGGAAAACTTCAGGGTGCCTCGATACAGCGAGGCCTTGCAGGCTCCTCCGCCACCACAGTTTAGTGCCTCTGTCTACTCTGAGCCCCCGCCGGCCTACAGCGAGGTGATTATTTAACACACTAATGACTGATAAAAAATGTATATATATTTGACAAGTTGACAATTTGACATTGAATCATTCCATTAGAGGTGATTCTGATGCTGTGTGTTAAAACGACCCTGAAACGTACCTGTTTACTGAGAGCCATCATCAGTCCAACACAGAAGATGTCATCAAACATTAACAGTTCTGCTGGGGGAATGAGAGCAGGTCTAGCTTTTGTAAATGACGGACCGGGAAGTGACTTTTATTAATAATAAAAAGAAATGGCAAAAAAAAAAAACATGACGCTAGGTGTTGATTATGATATCATGTATGACATATGTCATATTACATATCATCGCTGTCGGGTGGAGACCATGTCAAAAATGGCTATTTTTCAGGAAACACCAAAAACTTTGTAAAAAACTTTGTAAAAAAAATGCTATGTCATCAGAATATAAATATGCTGCTGATACTTTTCATGGGTTAATACCATATGAATTTTATGAACCCACTTGGGTGACCAATAGTATCGTTTTATGGAAAAAAGCAACTTCTCTCTACCGTATTAAACTGTATTATACATCATGATGCTGAATGGATTTGAGTTAGACATAACGTGTGCTGAGAAACAAAGCAGATAAAGGTCAGGGACACAAACACAAGTTCTGTTCATTAACAAGTGTAGGGATGCATGTCCTCCACTATCCATTACAAACATAGAAATGCTGCAGCTACATCTATCTAGCTAGATTGCCTGCTAGCTAGCTATCCTCTACTGCTTAAACACTGTTAGTTGACCATTTTGCATAGCAACCAGTTTGTTTCAGTACCTAAATGGACATACTCTGATCTATTTTGGAATCAAAAGTTAAGGATTCCTCTGCCTCTCAGCCTGAGTTATCTGGTTTACTTCTCAATCCTCTTTCGTAAACAGGCCTCTGGATGCATCAGATCAAATGTGTGTTTTCTTTCTGTCTGTTTCAGCTCGGATTTAAGCCTGATGACGTTCCCCCGGCTTACACAGAGTATGGAGTGCCTGTATATACCATAACACCCCTGCCTGGCACAGACTCAGTTCAACCACAGGCACAGTCACACCAATGAGCCAGGAGCGACCCTGAGAGGGTGATGACCACTGGACTGACTCATGTACTTGAGCCTACAATGCTGAAAAGAGTATTTTTTATTCTGAATGTTTGTGTTATTTTTGTAGCAGAAATGAATGTGATATCAGCACAGACAGGACTACTAGGTCACTAGGTTTGAAGTCTCTGTGCTATTGATAAGATTTTTTTTTTTAAGAATTTATTACTAAGCTTATGACTGTGGAAATGGACTCTATGGAAATGGAAATGTTCAGCATTTCAACACTGATATCACCCCGAACATGGAGGTGGTAACACTTTTTTGCAGGTCTGTCTTTTCATTTGCATATCTCAAACAACTGTGTTTAACTTTCAGTGAACAGTACAGTGCAGGTGTGCTGTGACTCCAGTGGCGCCACCGTGTGGCAAGTTACCGAGCACTTTGTCCCGGCTCATGTCTGCTTTAAATGGGCCATTTTTGTAAAGCTCCTCTTTTAAATACGCATCTCAGTACATATTTTCTCACCAGTTCATCAGATCTTCACAAAAGCAGGTGCCTTAAAAATCTATGTGATCTGTAATTGTAGCACCTGATGATAAATTGCATGGCGCACTTTCGACCAAATTTTTAAACGACACGTATGAATTGTGTTGTGATCCAAGAAAGTACTGTTTCATAGCGTGATCAAACATGTCCTCTGTTTGTGCACACACATAAATAGAGAGAGAGAGAGAGAGAGAGAGAGAGAGAGAGAGAGAGAGAGAGAGCAGAGAGGACGTCGGCTCAGTGTGTGAGTGAACGTGCTCTCCACCTTAAAGGGACAATTTGTTTTCGTTTTTTTATTTCCCATAATTGATGTCAGCATCAATTCCACCCGCTAGTACACTCGGTACCCCCAGGTAGTGTAATGTCCTCCTTTTTGGAAATCAAGTTATGGTCACCCCACTGTATCACCACATAGCTGTGATACAGCAAGCCTGCGTTTCTTTGCTTAATTTGTAACCGTACAAATCCAAATATTTGTGCAGTATTAGCAACAGGAATAGGGCCATTGTCATGTTTATAAAATTGTACAGCATCATAGAGGTTTAATATGTATATTTGTAATATATGATGCTGAACAATGTGGCCGCTATGAGCCAAAAGCAGAGACACAAAGATACGTGTGTGCATGTAACAGTTGTTTTCAGAGGCATAAGAACAACTTTCTCACGATGAACTTGATTGCATTTATTTGTAATTTATTGTAATTGTACACTTGTGTTGATTTGTGATTACATTCTGCACAGATTTTTGATTTTTATCTCTCTGGTTCCTTATTTTCTTGGTACAATTGGTACATTTAACACTAATGTTGACTGCAGTATTTTAAGTTCAGAGATGAGCTTAATATAAGGCCTGATGAAAAACTAATGTCAAAAAGACCCCATCTGGAACTGAGAGCTGCTTTTGTCAGATGTTCATTCCAAGCTCTATGGAGTCATGATTATTCTGACAGTGAAATGAGCAAATGGCAAATGACAAAATGTTTACGCCTGTGTGGACACACAGACAGTGTAGCTGGACCACAGACAGAATGACCATTGACTCCCTCAGTAATATCATAATAAATCAGAAATATCAACGAGAGTACAGCTTTACCTTCAGGTCTATATATTAAATTTCTATGGAGTATAAGATGTTCACAATGATGATATTATTGCACATGCTCATTGTGTTCTTCAACAAACAAGGGAGTGGAATCAAAGGTGTTTATGTTTCACACAGAAGGTTGAAGTTGGAAACTGTTTTGCACTGACATTTACTTCGTCTGTATGTATGTTGGAGCTGTGTGAGAACCACGTCCAGCTGAGTGACAGCACAGACGTATGGGTGTGGTGGTGGCTCGACATAGTTAGACACGACTGGCTGGTCTTTATTTGGAGGTCTGGGATCATCCTGATCATATTTGTAACTGATCGTCAGTGATGTGCCATCCTTGTTGACTGTTTCACAGTCTTACCATTTTCACTCAGTCCAGCAGAGTTCACTCTTATACCACTAGACACTCACAAGGTGCCATTCCACTGAAATTCTGTCAAACCTGATTGTACAGCACCATAACTTGTACTGAGTTTTTCCTCCTTTGTCACTTTCTTATCAAACATGACAGGAAAGGCCTAGTTCTTAACTGGGGATACATGAATCATTAGCAATAAAGCAGTTTGATTTTTTTTTTTATGAGGCCTTGGTTAAATATCAATCTCACTTACTGCTCAACTCACTGATCGAGCTCGATTAGCATCTAATCCTGGAACTCATAAATCCTCTCTCCCTCATGTGTTCCAGCCAAAGAGGGTGTGGGATAGTGGCTCGTCTATGACGAGCCGTGCTGTGGCGACACACTGATGTACGGCCACATATGGAGACAAACGTGTCTCGAGCGTGTGTGTTACATGTGATCTGTAATCGTATACATGCCAAGTGTGCTTGGGCATGTTTGCCCCTCATCTGCGCCAACTAGTTTTATATGTTGTTGAATTGAAATCCGTCTCATCTTATACGTGCATAATGTGCGTGCAACAACATATCAATGTAATTTATTTTCTGTTTCTGATTGTCCACCACTCCTCACATATTACAGCAAGCTCAGCCAGAGAGTGAGGCCCCGTGTGTCTCAGCACCCCGGATCATAATAACCCAAGTGTCTTAATCGTTTCACTGATTAAGAACACAACACTAATATATTAGCACAGGGAAGACAATCTGACCTTCTTGGCAGCAGCTATAGCACAAACCAACAAGCCATAAATGGAAATCTCTTGCTGTGTTTTGGAGCTCTGTGCTGTCCTGACTTTTCACTTTGGCTTTTCCCATCTGCCTCCCTCATTGTCCTATGCACACACACACATACACACACACAGACACACACACACACACAAATGCATTGGACGGCTACCACAAAAGTCTATAGGTGCTGTGGGGTATTTTTACAGTACATATTCAACACTAGGAGGCAGTACAGGTGGGAAAAAGAGGCCTACTATTAATCATTTATGGTATGTCCATGCAGCTGTTGTTCATGACCATTTCTCCAGTGCTCAGCACAATTTTAGGAAAGAAAATCCAGTTGAAGATCTGTCAATAACTTACTGAAAAAGAGGTCATGTATGCAGGTCATAAAAAAGCCCAGACCATTATTATTACTGATGATTATTACGTTTTGGCTACTCAGAAAGTAATTGACAATAAGTAAGTGATACGATCTTAATTGAGATGAATAAGTTCAAGGTTCAGGTGGCCAAGCGCGACTGTGTGTCATTAAGTTGCACTCTCCAACTCACCTTTTCTCTCCTTAGCACCACCGTGTGGACCTAATTACAACCTGGCAGCAATGTGTTGGCAAATATGCCATATCTACAGACTGGTTTCCCTCAAGAAATGAACTCTGAGAACTAGTTCTACGCTGACACGTGGAGATGATTTATGCAACTAGAGCAATAAATCCAGATTTAATGCATAACCACTTACGCTGACATAGTTTTGTGCCAGAGAGCGACACATTGACTCAATGAATAGCACTATCACCTCACAGTAAGAAGGTCCCAGGTTTGATCAAACCAAAGGTCGTTCTGCACATGTCACAGGTACAAAACAGTGAACTGCAGATTACATTTCACCAGAAAGTCCATAGCAGTGATAGATAGAAAAGTGCTGGTTATGATAAATAAGGTATATCGTGCTGCAATATACATTGGTCTATATTATATACGCATTATATAGCATATAGCTAAATTAGGAGTAAATATGGACAGGATATTGCATGTCTGCATGGGTTTTGTCCTGTTTACCCCCACAGTCTTAAACATGCATGATGATCATTTGGAGACTCCAAATCAGAATGGATAGACCCCCACTAGACCAAAGCAGTTAAGCTGATGCATGGATTGTTTTAGGCTTAATTTTTACTCCACTGTCAACTTTTTCTCAAACAGAGAGTTGCAGGATGTAGGCGTGAGGGTCGGGCATTCCGCTGTTTCTGCGAGGCATTTTTCACAACAGGAAGTGTTTGGGCCTGTAACCTCTGAAATCAAAAACCCCAGGCTCTCTTGCTGCTACACTATGTGCTCTGTCTCTCATTTCGTTTCCCTCGTCCTTCCCTCCGCTCACTCTGGCTCCACTTACATTCATTTCCTTTGCTCCTCGCCGTCACTGCCTCACTCAGTCTCTCAGATTTTCATTCGCTTTAACATTTTGGCAAACTCCCCAGCCCCTCTCCTTTTGCGCACACATGCATGTCATGATACATTTCACAGTTATAATCAAAGATGTATAGAACTCACAACATAAAAGTGCCTCAAATGTTTCATCAGGTGTGCTAGTCCAGTTTGGCTGCACTCTCATCAATAATGAACAGGAATATTCAAACTGCTATTTCCTTATCAAATGTAGATGTTGTCTCCACCATTGAGTCTTTTCATTGTTGTTGAGCAGGATTTGTCATCTGACAACAACTGAAAACATTGTTCTGTATTTGAATGGGGCGCAAACTTGACTTTCGAGTCTTTGTATCAAGTGCCCTCATGTGGGCACTTGAGCTCACTCTGCATAACACGAAGAAATCTGTTTTCGTGGAAGTAAAAACATTTTCTGAGCAACAGTCGAGGAAAACAGTAGGAGACCAGCGCAGGACTAAAATGTTGGTTTTGCAGAGTTTTTCCACTCATGAGAAGGAAGTGGATCTCTTGAGCCCTGTGCTGAGTATGAGTCTGCATACTGGAAGAGAGAGACGTGCGATCCTGGAATAGATTTAGAGGGAGAGAGCCCCCGGGGGCTGCTCAGACACAGAGAGGAGCAGAGATAATACAGAGAGGAATGGACGGGATGCATGTGAGCATGTCAGTCAAAGGAAAGAGCAGGGATCCAAAGTGTTTGTTGGCCTTTCTGTGTGTATACATGTGTATGTGTGTGTGAATGCCTGTTCTCTGCTGAATGACAGCTGAGAGCAGTTGCTTTAATTACCAGGATGAATCCCCCCCCAGTGCCTTCATTCACTCATCCCCCACGGCTTTTGTAAGATGAATGCACACTAGAGTGTCTCTGGTTTTACACTGCGACAAGGCTCTTAGTGCTCAGCCACGCAGTTATCTTTGTCAGACCTTCATCACCACCGTGACTCCTCATTGACACACAATAGCCTGCAGCGACCGCCACAAACTAGTCCTGGAACAGACTGTGAACAGCGATGGTGGTATAGTGGTGAGCATAGCTGCCTTCCAAGCAGTTGACCCGGGTTTGATTCCCGGCCATCGCAGAGGTTTTAGGCCTATGCAGGCCAGAGCCTCTGACTGTAAACTGTACTCACACATCTGTTCATGTGTGTGTGAATGAAGGGACATGAGAGCAGTGAAATGTCTCCTGGTCCCTCTGATTGTGGCTCGAATGCAGAGCTAGATGTGGATGTTGGTTGCTCAAAGACAGCATAAAGTGTTATCCTCTAAGTGGTACAGAGAGTTACATGAGCTATGGATGCAAGAGACTAGCGGAGCAAGACATTTTAATGCAATCTTCAGCCACCATGTCAGGGGTCAGGTAAGTAAGCGGCCATTTCAAAAGATTTCTGTAAACACATGTTGTTGAGATTTAGGACTAGTGCTCCCCAAATAGCAGATGCCTCCATCTACAAGAAGTTAGCACAAACAGTGATCATGTTAGCCACGGAACAGGGTGACACATAAGACGATGAGTTAGCTCCTCCAGGGAAAACGTGCAACCTTTAAGACACAGGTATGGCGTTCTATATGGGATGCTCCAAGTCATGGTTCACACAGGGGGATCATAAATATTTCTGTTGCAGAGACTGTAGTATCCCATTCAACTACTCTAAGTCCCTTTTAATATGAATTTTATTTGAATGAATTCAACCCCCAAAGCTCTTGTTTCGACAATATTCATCCACTGTGCAGTGAGTCTCACCTCACTGTGGTTTTATCATCAGGTCACTGAACACAGAGGACTGATTTGTCATGGTTAGAAGCAAAGTTAATGTCTCTCTACTTCCTTAATAGAGACTCCCAATAGATTGTTGGACAATTTCCTCGTTTCTGATCCCATGTCTATCTCCCCTCGATTTGACCCCAACCCTTGGTAACCATGACCTGGATAACCATGAATCCTCTCAGATCTCCTCTTTAAGTACCCCATGTCTCCTGCCAAGAAAGGTTTGCTTAGCGTATTGCAAATGTTATTTATTTAGCTCCCACAGCAGTGTTGGAAAGTATGTGCCCCCTCCCCTGTCAACCAACAATAACATTTGAGAATTTGAACATAATCACAAAGTTTGATGAGGAGAAACAAGATACCAGAAACAAGAGTGAGGAAATACAGTGAGAAAACCACGCAATACAGGACAAAAGTAACTCAACTTCTGTGCTTCAAGACGTTTTCACCTCTCAGCCAAAAGTCTTTAGGTCTTTTGGGTTCGAGACCAAAAGGTCTTGGTTGAAGACAGATGGCTTGAGAGAAGACCAAAGGAAGCCATCATGAATGGCCATTCAATGGACGTAGATTTATTTATCACCAACTTACAATGCTGTTTTGATGGCCTTCCGCAAACAACCCCCCCCACCACCATTCACACCTTGACAGAGTTGTCACATCTTGGGTGTTAGGACAAAAAGTGCCTCCTAGGGTTTCAAAACAAGGCGACTCCCACACCAAAACAGAACTGAAGACGTCTTCTGAATGAGAGGTGACGAGAAGTCCAGTTGCTTTTGTTTTCTATCAGCTGAACTACCATGACCTGGATGACTGAGAACCTTCACAAGCATAATACAGAACCCTATCTTCCCTGCTATGGTTAATACACCATGTTACTTAAATACATCGTTTAATGGAATGCTACTCCCAGTGAAATAAGATTCACGCAGACTATGTTTCAGTAAAATAATTCCTAACAAGTCCTGAAACTGTCCTATTGTTTCAGATGTGTGTGTGTGTGTTTGCACTGCATACAAGCCTGGGTAGAGGTGTTTGTTGATGAACAACATTCCAGAGTGTGAGGTAGATAAACATCACGAATCTATTTAAAGACAGTGATTCTCCTCAGAACAGCTGACGTGTGTTTACACATAGAGGCCTCAGTATTATTCTGCCTGGATACTGGTCAGAAAACCCCAGCAAACACACAGACACACACACACACTTTGGGAAAACTACAAGTGTTGAAGATGTGTCATCTTGCTCTTTTTCTGCAGTTGCTCAACATTCTCTTTTGATCGTGAAACAACCAGTTTTTCTCATTTGCATCAAGTCCTGTTTGGCCACTGTTCACACTAATCAACTGTCAGGCTGCAGGCAGATCCAACTTGTTTGTTAAATCCATCTCCCACAGTTCCCTCTCCATTCGTAAACACAGAAAGATAGCTGTGTCCTTAACTGTGTCACATCCCCCACTGAACTGTTTGATTGTACTGTATTCTGGGGCAAGGACAATCAATTACCTTTTTTTAAAAAAAAGACAAAAAAACACTTGCTTTTTAACTGACAGCATAATGACGCCTCAAGCTACAGTATGTGACTGGATAAACCTGCCTGCCTGACTTGATTCTAGAAGTGACGCCACCTATACAGACAAACTCGTGTTCTCAGAAGTCAAATTACCTTTTTAACAGGAGTCACATTCTGAGAAGGTCCCAAATGTGTTTACGCAGCTAAGGAAAGATAATTGCTCATCGTAAATCATTAATATGACTGAGTGCATACTTTCAGTGTCAAAACTTCCCTATTGATCCAGTCATCAGTGTTCTACTCTATATAACATCATAGACTTTGAAGAAGATTCAACATAGAAGCCACAACCGTCACACAGGTTGCGAGCAAAGTGTTTTTCCTGCTTCAAATGCATTGTGGTTGAACAGGTCTCAGCCATTTGGCTGCAAGTTGATTCACTCAGTCAAATGCAAATGCAGAGCAGTGTGTGATTATTATTGACGGCTCCACCTGTGATTAGCAGTTGAAAGGAAGGAGGGGAACAAATGTCACATCACACGTCTCTCAGTACACACCTGAGCTTGGATGGACCAGACATTGATTAGATCAGCGCTTCGCATGGCAAAGTCACAGACCAGCAGCTGTTTGAACAAGTTCTTGTGGATATGGGTGGAGGGAGGGAGGTTTGATTTACGAAGTTTGCTTGTAGCGGCACAAACTCAGTATGTAAATCACACAGAGGTATGGAATAGGCAACAAACACGAAAAGTGAAACTGACTTGGTAAATAGTGCTGTTGCCTCACAACAAAAAGGTAGAAAGTTTCCTTGCGTAGGTTTTACTACAGGTACCCTGAATCCCACTGTCCAAAAGTATGCACGTTTAAGTCTGAGATCTCAGCCTTACAGTGATGAGTGCGAGAGTAAATAAGTTATGTAAGCACATTTAAAAACAGCTTTCACTGACCAAAGCGCCGTAGAGTGACTAAGAATAGAGATAAAATGCGAAGCATAAACATAAAACAACAACCAGAGAGGCGAGCACAGAGATTAACAACAGACAAAGCACAAAAAGTAGGCTTGCACAGAACAACAGATGAATGACAACAATGGAAGAGATAAGAGAAAGAGATAAGTAGACGGCTAAGAAGCAGCAAAAACAGCAAAAGTAAAGGTGAGTATTAAGCCTAGATCTAAACAAGGAGATAGATGGGGCGAGTCTAATGTCTGGGGGGCAAACTGTTCCACAGACGTGGGGCCTCTCCCGCCAAGGCTCTGTGGCCTTTTTCTTTGAGGCAAGTCCGACTGTTTCTAAGTCTTTGACGGACAGAGTTTAACGTGGGAAATCATTCTCAGCTGTAAGAATCTGTTCTTAATAACAGAGCTAATTTGCCTTTTTAAGCAGAGCTCTTCTTCAAGAATGACAACTATGTCAGGATTTGGGAGGACAGAAAATGATGACCTCAGTTTTGTCATTGATTAGCTGGAGGAAGTTGTTGATCATCCAGTAAAAAGGTTAACAGGATTAGAGAGCCAGAGAGGTGCAGAATGTATTGCTTGCCTCCACTCTCTGTGTACTAGAGATAAACTCCAGCAGACTGCTGTGACACCATTAGGTACAGTAGTGGTAAGATAACGGATTAAAGGACAACAAAGTGGCAGAGGGAGAAGCCAGATTTAGAGCAGAAGCCATGGGAGGATTCGTGTTTTATTAAGAAATCAAGGCAGGCCGGTAGTTCTAGGAAACAAAAGCAACAAGTGGGGGTGACAATGAGCAGGTTAAAATAACTTCAAAGCAAAGTGACAGCTGAACAAAACAGAAACAAGGTCTTTGCCTACATTGACGTCACTCAGGTTGTTGATCCCTCAGTTGTGATCAGGTGTGACAGCATTGCTGAAACCTGTGATGGAACCAGAGATAAATAAAGATTTTTGAATCTGAATCTATTTCATCTGAATCACTGAACAGAATCACTGATGAATCACAATCAGATGAGGGGCTTTTTGTGTGGACTGTCTGTGTCTGCATGGATTTTATTGAGGAAACCCACGGTTTCCTGTGGGTTTCCTCCCACAGTTAAAAAAAATGTTTAGAATGATTTGAGACCCCATAGGTCAAACTGCCCCTAGGTGTTAGAGTGGGAGTGAATGATGTGTGTCTTGCAATGGACGAGCAACCTGTCCAGGATTTTTACCCTGCCGCAGTTGGGTATAACTAACAATTCCCTACATATTTCTCCCATATCCTGCTTTGCAAAGTATCTGGTGTAATAGGATTGAGAAGAATGTTAGTGGGCCACACATTAATGGTTGTTTAAATGGCTGTGTATGCCCCTCTTGTGAAAAGCGTCAGTAGTTATTATGAGATAACCCTAAGGCACAACAAGGCACAACAGGGCACAACAAGACGCTACACACATATCTGGTCGATGAGCCACTGTAAGTACTGTTTCCAGGGCAAGAGCATTCCACTTAAATCCCCCCTGCTCCACCTCTGTGAACTCCCCTCTGCAGTGGCCTCGCCGCTGTGCACGCTGTTATGTAATATAAGTAAGGTAACAACTAGCGAACTTCATGTAGCCAGGAACAGAGTGGCAGAAACACACTCACAACACAACATTCATACAAACCCAAAGTGCAACGTGTGTTTTTTTTTGTTTTGTTTTTTTGGAATCTGGTCCACACATTTATGGACCCAAGACCCTTATGAATCACATGGCACCAGCATTTCCAAATTTCCGGATGTGCAGCTTCTCGGTCATATCCTGTAACTACATAACAAAATTGTGTGAATGGTTACAGATAGTGGCTAAGGAGACAGACCGTGAATATATGGGAGCGAACGTGACCTTAAAGACTGGAAAAGCGCTATTTATAAGAAGCAGTCTGTTTACTATTTACCAGAATAACTCATCTCCTCCATACCTTTGTTTTATCAGCTGTACATCAAGATTAAAGCATTCAAATGAGCACATTTGCTTTTAACAATGTAAATTCCCTCTGAGCAGCTTCCGCAGGGCTCAGTGAAGGTGACTTCCACGTAATATTTTGGCTCGCAGTTTCAGCTAGGCTGCGTTGCGACTTAGCGACTACAGTAAGCGAAAGGTCAGCTTTTCTTGGGTTACAGTGATGGAAAGATCAGCAGTTCAACATGGACATGCTGATGACATGTAGAAGCTCTTACACGTATGTAATCCATCTGCGCTCACACCGTAGCGCGATGAATCTCAAGTTGCGAGCCTCAGGGCCAAACTGCCACAGTTGTATAACAGAACATCGCCGCATCAACAGCGAAGCCCCTCCCTCCTAAAGAGGAAGAAGAAGAGGAAGAAGAAAAACTCAATGTGTTCAGTGCTTCTTTCATATGATTTGAACAACAAGTGACAACAGTGCACACACGTCTACTGTTCTGTAATTATGTATGAGCCCAGCTGTGCCCACGGAGTGGCAGACAATAGCTGCTCACAGCACACACAGAGCAGGGGGGTGTGGGGGAGTGAAGGACAGGGGGGTGTGTGCACGTGTGTGCGTAAACACGTGCGTGTATTTTCTGTCCCCCTCTTCCTCACATGACACACACAAACAATGAATACTATTCACAGCTACACTCTAATCTACAATAACATAGTAGTACAACTATATTATACCTTACTATGCTGTGCATTGTACTGGTCCAGACTACTCAAAACTACACTATGCTTTACTGTACTGCACAAACTATGCTTAACTATGCTGTAGTAAACTGCCCAGTATCATACCACACTACACTGTAATATACTGCACAATACTAAACTGTACTTTACCATACTATACCATACTGTATTGTACTCCACTATTCTAAACTGTCTAGTACTGTACTGTATATCTATATTGTGCTTCAGTAAGATGTATTTTACCACAGTACAGTGCAGTATTCAACTCCACTCTACTCTACTCTACTCTACTCTACTATGGACCGTACAGTACTATAGGGCACTATACTGTACCGTAGGAAACAATACTAATACCATTTTTTATCCTTACTCCTGAGTTGATGTGCAACTGCTCGATGTGGGACAAATAAGTGTGTGTGTATGTGTTTCTCTTATTGGAGGAAGACCTGGGTTGCATCGTGGCTTTATGCTGAGTGTGCTGCAAAAAATAGAGAATTTCAGGGGGGCGTGCCGGGCTGTTGCCATGTGCTCCAGTCAAAAAAGCATTTCTAACTGATCCCAGAGAAGGGGGGCAGGGGCTCTCTCTCTCTCTCTCTCTCTCTCTCTCTTTTCTTTGATGAACTGCTGGTTGCATAATCTGCAGCCAGCATCCAGCCAATAGGTAGCCCGACGCAGATCACAATCTGAGCTGTGCATGTGCGTCTCCACGCCCACCTCAGTCCTCCTGCATCCCCGTACTCCCATAGGCCCCGTGCGAAGGTAGCGCCTCTTTAAAGCCTGTATAAAGATCCACTTAGTCCGCTCTTCTCGTTTCATTTCTGTCTGGTCTGCAGCAGCGCACAGAAGCAACATGCCCAGCAAGAGGAAGAAGAACAAGCGCCGCATGAGGAGGGTGGTAAGTGGTGGAAGGCGCTCTTTTTTTATTTTTGATTTACATCCTCAGTCATGTCTTAAGTCCATCATTAGTGGAACTCAAGTCTGTCCGAAAGTGCCAGTTTTTTTGTGCTTTTTTTTTCAATCTTTGAAGCGTAGTTTTTATTTCTAAGTCGTGGTTAATGAGGATGCGCAAAGACCTGCACGCAATTTTGTCGAATATTTAGGCAAAATCGATGTTTTGCTGCCGGGATTTGAGAAAAATACGAGCACGCAAGAGTTATTTAATTCTGGGTCCGTTCGTTTTAGAATTTTATTTTTATTTTGTTTTTCGCTTTTTGCGCCCATTTGCGCTTTACTGGTGAGTCCGAGGTGCGCTCCAAGCTCCGTGCGTAAAGATGGACGGCTGCATCCAAAATGTATTCACATGTACATTAAATTATCGTCGAAATGATCGACCCTCTAAGCAACTGCAGTGAAAATGCCCCCCTTTTTGGTTTTTGTTCGTTTGTTTTGTTTTGTTTTTTTTTAGATGCGCCACTCAAACTTCTTGGCTCAAATCCCGCACTCCACGTGCGCATTGTGTGGCACATAAATGGCTTGTTTCAAAGTTCTCCTGAAAGTGCGAAAGGCAACACCATAGCTGTTTTTTTAAATACTTAATACTTAATTCAGGTCCATGTGCTGAAGCGCGAGCACGTTTGAGTCCTCAGTCTTTGGTAAGTGGGAGAAAATTTCACTTCTGAACATTCAGTGCCCACAGAGAAGAAGTAGGTGTGGCAGCCAAGAGGAGGAGAAGGGGTCCGCTCACAGGGAGAAAGAGAGCGCTCACACATGAACAACACTCCGAGTACAGAGGTTACACCATCACTAAACACTGCACCCATAATGAGTTACCAACGCCAACATAGAAACACAGAAATGAGCGAAGACATCAGGGAGACCGGTTATTGTGGAGTTTGTAGCATGATTTCCCCTTAACCCCCCCCCCCCCCCCCCCCACTCCACGATTCCTCTTGCCTTAAGCATCTCCCTCTGGCCACTCCGCTTCTCCTCAACGCCACACAGCTGTATTTGGTAGTGATTGGAACGGAGGAATGCCTTGCCTCCGTTTTGCCAGAGTCTGCACAATCTCTCCAATTCTCTCACTCTTGCCAGTGACACGCAGACCCCCGGAAACACTTCACAGCTCGGCGTTATCTCGCATTTCTCCCGGAGCTATCAGGGGAGTGGGAAGGGAAGGAGCCAGACACTTGAAGAAGTCAGGCCGAGTGTTCCTCTCTGGCTGCACATACCTGTGTGTGTGTGTGTGTGAGAGAGAGAGAGACAGAGAGAGAGAGAGAGCGAGAGTTGTGATAAAGCTGTCTGCGCTACGACAAGCCCGTGGAGCACAATGAGCAGCTTCAGTTAGATGGAGTTTATACATCACCCTGTGGGAGTGAGGTTTGGATTTCTAGACAGCGAGCTATTCGTGGGCAAAGACAAGGGAGGGGTTGTTTTGACGGTGGCTGGATGGACTGGCATAGACATACGAGCTTGCGCACACACACACACACACACGCCTCGCTGGCTTACAGCATCGGTCCAGCGCTGCGAATGCCGAACTGGCTGCCGGCCTAACAAAAGCATTTTCAGGGAGTGATTGTAACCTGATTATGATGTGATTAGGCCCACTGTCTGGCCCCCAGGGCACCCTGCAGTGCTGCTGACTCGCACGGTTTCCATTCCCGCTTCACCAGACCTGTCAGGACGGCTCTGATTCAACTAATTAGCTCCCATTATCTAACTAGCTCTGCTGGGTCCACTCCCAGTTACCCTACCCCTCCCTCGGGTAGTCCGTGCGCCCAAAACCTCCATTAAAGTCCGAAAAGGGGGGTGGATGGGGGGGTCCGGAGTTGAAAAACACATTGGGTCTGGCTGGGATGGCATGCCTGGTATTCCTGCAGACAGAAATGGGCCAGAACGACAGGCCAGACTGAAAACAACATACAACATCAATATCTGCACACAAAGAGGCAGGGACTGGCATTCACACCCCTGCAACTCCAATTAGGATCTGTTTTTGTTGTGTTCCACCATCAATATTTAGCTGCAAACCAAACAGACCCAATGCTTCTTTGTTGCCACTAGTTGTTTTTTTATCCACTAAAGTAAATACACAAGAGGATAAAAGTAACGTATAGAACAGCAGAATGTATTACAACTAGTAAACAATCCAAGGAAACTGGCTTGCACAGTTATGACTAGCAGCAATCATTAACTCAAATGTTTTTTTGGTGTGTTTTCCATCTTGCAGCAGGCCCAGAGGAGAGCCCTCGAAGAGCAACATGCAGCCAACCCACCGGTCAAAGCCAGCCCTGGGATTGCAGTGAGTGCGCCCCCTGCAGCAACACCAAAGAAAGTGAAAACTCCCGCACCGGCTCCACAGAAGATCCCAGAGGTGGTTCCCATCGCGGTCCCTATTGTGGAGAAGGTGGAACCAAAGCCAGTGGTGGAAGAACCTGTCGTCGTAGCACCTGTTGCTGAGCCCGTCCCAGTCGAGGTAGAAGCACCAGAGCCCGAGGCTGTGGTGCTGGAACAGACTCCAGCAGAGGTCCAGGTTGAAGTCCCAGCACCGGTCATTGAAGAAGCACCTGTCGTTGAGATTCCACCAGTGGAGGCCACGACTGCAGTTGAAGCTGAGATCAAAGAGGAGGTCAAACCCATCATTCCCGAAACAGAACCAGTAACAGAGGTAAGGTTCCACTCGTGCCTCTGAATCTCTTCAGGTTGGATGTTAACAGCCCTTTGAAGCAAACAGGTCTTGGACAATTGCTGTTGTGTCCATTACAAAGTGTCCTAAGGGGGAATTTGATTTAAGACATTGAGCTACACTGGGTTCAGTCTGAACACACATTGCATCCTTGTCAGTTGCTGATTGAGCAGAAATATCAAGATTGGAAAATCTTCAGTTCAGGCTTTCATGAAAAATGCACTTTTCACACACCGTGTCCACTTATAGAATATCGATGTATGTTTAGGTTAAACAGAGGACCAGTTTAGAAGCAGTTTGGTTTCATGGTGTTCTGTGCGGTTCAGTCCTTATGGGAGTAGGGAGGTGGAACTGGTGGGGGGTGGAAGGCAGAGGGAACAGTGTGTTCCAGTTTGCAAAGAGGTAGAAAGCAGGAGAGAGATGGTGTGGTTTGCTTCATCAGTGGATACAAGGCAAAGGGTTCTTATCATTTGTCATATTAGATTACTGTATTAGATTACCATTACTTATCAGCAAACTATGAAGTTTATCGGACCATGCAACCAGATGTGACCATGCAGTTCAGTTGCTGTGCTGCAAGAGGTTGACTGAATTTATAAATAACATACCTTTTTAAGGCTGTTTTTTCTTAAGTTTTGAAGTTCATGAAAATAAAAGTTGGGATTGAATAGGCTTTCTGTCTGTTTTGCATAGTTGAAACCTGAACAATTGATTGATTACGCATTGAGCTGTGTGCCTTAAATGCCCATTTGCTATGGTTTGTGCAGTTTTGAAGGATTCAAAAATGCTCCATTTTGTCCACATTTAAGTGACATTATCAATCGCTGTGCATATGAACGAAGCCTCACATGAAGCTGAAGCTTGAATCTTTGGCTCAAATACCTTGAATGTGGCTGAAGTTAACTCTGAAAAAAAGTTGCACGGACCCCAATTACTGAAATAACAGTGTTTACGGCTGTAATCTATACAGTTTACGAACCAGTTAAAGAATCACGCCGTCTTTGTGCCAGGGAGCCTTGTACACATTTGGGAACAGAATGTTCTGTTTCAGCCAGGATACTGACAGCTATGTGCAAATGCACACACACACACACACACATGCACACGCTGTACATTCACACTGTACATGTGTATCCATGTGCCTAGACCCTGGCCTGATACTGCACACGTGCGCGCCCACAGACTTCTCTGTCTTTGTTGGCAGTGACTGACTTATGACCACATACTGGGCACACACGTGTGCTGTTTGTGAGTGCGTGATGGTTGTGCATAAGAGGAACCACTAATGAATCATCCCGTCCAATGCTGACATAAGCTAGATTGGAGGGTTTGATTGTAGGCTCTAAGTGCTCCGCTCGATGGGCTACGTGGGACTAATAAAGGTGTTCCCACCGGAGGTGGCCTGCCCCCCTCACCCTCCTCCCCTCTCTTTCCGTCCACTGTCCCTACCTCCGTTCTCTCCCCTCTCCTCCCTCCCCTTTTCCTCCCTCTCTAACTGCTCAGTCCAGATGCTCAGAGACTCGCTTTAGCGAAACTGAAAAGCACTCCTTGCAGCTTTAACTGCGCACAACAACATTTAGTTTTTTTTACACCAGCTTTTACAAACTTTTCTCAGCTCTGACTTGACCAGACTTTGCCCGCTTTGGCAACTTTGTGCGCTCGAGGCCGCAGCTCTTTCTCAGGCCCGGTTTGGATCTTGGGGGCGACTAGTTTGTTAGGCCGTGGGGATCAGAAGCAGGTGTAAAATGGGGCTCGTGTTCAGCTGGCTCATGAAGCAGAGAGAGGCGGCCCCGCCGCTTCTCAATGTCGCCACGGAGACTCAGGTGAGTGAGAACCCACCTCCGCCTCCTGAATCCACCTCGACCTGCCGAATGTGTTTCATCTCCTCGAGGCCTGCAGTGACAGTGGGTGTGGCTCCTGCTGAGACTGAACATTTTGTACCAGCTTGCTCCCTCTGTTCTCCTGCGGCCATCCATTCCTCCTCCCCTCTCTGTCCCTCACCCCTCACTCTTCCCTCTTCACCCTCCCTCCTCCTCCTTCTTCCAACCTCCCTCTTCCTTGTCTCTCCTGTCCTTTAGCAACCAATGTGCCCCCCCTCAAGAGAAAAAAAATCGACTGCATGTGCGTTTCTCAGTGGGGAGGACTGTGGAAGGTTGGATATTATTGGGTTGAGGGGGTGTGTGCCTGTGTGTTTGTGGCTTAGCCTCCGTGATGTGGAGTGTTGAAGAGGAGCTGACAGACAGCTGTCACAACCTTTTTATCAGACGGATTCTTGGTGAAGGGCTGACCTGGGGAACATTTGCTTTCACTTTGCTCAGCAAAGCAAGCCTACAAATGATTATGAAGCATATCTCCCCTTATTTTAGCCAAAGAGTTAAAAAAAAAAGAAAAAAGCAGGCAATTCAGAAGTGCAGAGCGATTTTTCTTGGCTGGAAAAGTTATCACCTCTCTCAGTGTCCAGCCCCTCTCTTCATGCATGTGCACATGGTCATGCACATGCAGCCCCTTCCTCTCCCCTTCCCCCAAACATTTACAGCCAACTTTTATGGGTTTGTTTTTGGAAACACTGAAGGGCTTTGTTTGTTGAAGCATAAATCTTTGCACTGAGAAGAGTCAGAATGGGCAGCTTTTTGGTTCCAAGCTTTTGCTCTGCATCCATTTGAGAACTCGTCATGTGCATTAGGATTAATTAAACAACACAATTTATAATTATAAGACGTTGCTTTATGGTTGTAGAGGTAAATAAGGGCAAATTAAGCCTCACAAGATTGCAGAGGAGTTTCTCTAAGCTCTAAGCTATAAGTGTGAACGTGTGAATTTGGCAATGACTCAGAGATTGTTGCGCTGCGGGCACATTATGTCTCTCTCTGGAAGTTTAACTGCAAAAAGTGGCCGTTCCTACACTAACTTTGATTTGTGCTGAAGTTGTCTCTTAGCAGGACTGTGGTTAGACTATCTGTGTGCAGATCGGTTTGGTACACAGTGTTCTGGTGCAGGGGCAGCATGGATATGTGAGTGTGTCTGTGTGCATGAAGGGGGTGTGTGTTTTCCTGTGAGGACCTATAGTCCACCTCCCTCCCTTTTTCCTTACCTCCTCCTTTCTCTCCCCTATACCCCCCCCCCCCCCCCCCCCCTTCCTCAGGCTATAGAACTGCAGCATATATTTACCCTTATACAGTTACAAGACTGTGTTTTCCTGTTTGGCTTTTGTTCAGACTTTGTTCAGATCCAGGAGGATGGGATTCCTTACCTCCCTGTCACAGAGCACAAAGAAGGAGGTGGAGGTGGAGGTTGGCAAGTCAGTCAGTTCAGTGTAGCCACGAGCCTTCGAGCTGCTCTGTGTGAGCTTTCAGTCTGCTCTGCCAGAGTCGGACTCGCTGTTGGAGATTTTGGCCGGCAGCTGCATGCGTGCAACCAGCGTGTCCTACATTGGCCAATACAAGACAGATTAAATAATTCACCGTCAGACTTAAGAGATCTGCAATATTTATGCGTCGCTCTCTGTAGGTTATTACTACGGCTCAGTGCGCTCGGATGCACAGCGGGGCACAGCCACCGGCGGCCATTTAGACTGCCCGACATCTGTCATCATCTTTTCACATTATCATGAGTAATACTAATAGTATTATGGCTTAAACAGGGAAAACAGGAGGTTGAAGAAGCAGTGTTGATCTCAAAGCTTTGATATTCTTAAAGGAAAAAGTGACAAAAGATAAACGTTTTTATATTCAGGGCTTTGGATAAGGGACCCAATGATAAATTAAACAAGGTGAATAGTATGCTTTTCTAAATTGGAGCAGGATTGTACAAAAAGGGATGAGAAGTGGGTGTAGTATCCCCTTACATAATTGGTTGTTAAATTCCCTATGTGGAGTACAACACTCCACCCTTTCTCCTGAACCAGAGCTACGCGCCCATGCAACATACTCTAATGACAAGTGGGCGTGTTTTCCTGTTTGTGTGTTTGAAGACCACCGTCCCAGATTTATGATTTATGCTCAAGGATATTTTCTTTTGGACACAGTACAGCTGTGGGCTTTTTATCACAGCCATGTTTTGGCAGAGAAACTGTTGAGTCGAAGATCATTTTGCTCTGGGCACATTTTTAGGACCAGTTTTAGTGTGTGTGTGTGTGTGTGTACGCCCCTCCCAAAGCTCGACCTTTCACCAGAAAATGATATATAAAAGAGAGCGACAGCAGGGTTACATCATGTTAATTGCCTGTTAATGCTCATTGATATACTCCCTGGCAAAGTTTTTAAATACACTGCGCTCTCTGCCATCTCAGATCTGTTTCACCGGATCATTTTTCTCATTCTGATGTTTTTTTCCCCATAGGTCATACCCCCAGCTGAGGCTCCAGTGGAGGCTCCCGCTGAGACTGAGGTAAAACAAATCTGCACTTCATTTTCACACACACACACACACACACACACACACACACACACACACACACGCACACACACACAGGCACACACACACACACACGCACACACACACAGGCACACACACTCACCCAGATACCCTGAACTTCTATAACCTCAACCTGTTCAGGCAGTTTATCTCTACTGTATGAGCTCGAGGCCAGTTGCGCAGGTGTGAATGGATTTGAAAGTTATCCAACATGGCATGTTTCAAGTGAGGCTTGCTTTGACATTTGAGATGCTTATTAAGGAGGCAGCTTTAAATGTCCTTAAAGGGCTTAACCTACAAGTTTGAGCAGAGCCAGAGGACTGGTGTATGTTCGCATTCTGCTGGTTTTGACGACACGGCTTAGAGAAATAATTAATAAAATTGTGGCTTCTTTGGTCCTGAGACTATAAGCCACCTGCACCTCTCATACGTTAACCACAGTACATTAACTTTATACAAAGAGCTGCCTGTGAGGGGACATATTCCTGTCTGGCTGTAGAAAAGACTAACACACAGCAGGCGAGATAAACTCACACTTTTCCCCATGTGTTTTTTAAGTTTATAGCAGCACTAACACCTCACTTGGAAACATTGCTGTTGCCTAATCGTCACACCTTGCAAAATGTGAGGTACGTTTTGCCTCAGGTCTGTTCTCTTATACAAATCAGCACTCGGATCACAACATGTCCGCCAGACCATGCCAGAAAATGGAGCCTTGGGTTCAGATCACATTTTCTTTCTGAAGCTCTACCTATTTGAAAACAGTGAATTATAACTCATAACTATCATGAATGTTTTCATTATGTTTCAAAACCGAGAATGTGAGGAGAAAAACCAGGACCCCCAAACTATTGTATGTTTTTATTAAATTACATTTTAAAATGTGATGTCGATTTTTAAACACTCAATCAAAAGCACTTTCGCTGTCTAGAAAGATCCAAAATGACTCCTCCGTGTATCTTTCGATCTTTTGACTAATCTATCATTTGCACCATTTAAGTGATTTTATTTTCTTATTCTCCAGGTCCAGACAGAGGAGACACCAGTCGTAATCACAGAGACTGAACAGGTAGGACCCAGACTCAGTTTTGATGCTTCACGTTTCCGTCATTACAGTCTCGACACTTTTGATAATGCATGACATCATAGCCATCCTAACAAGTTATTGTCCGTTTGTTGCTGTGTTGCACGTTGCATGATCTCTCACTGTGTGCCGTGTTGACTCTGCACGTGCAGACGCATGATGTCTGCGAGCCGGAGACTGAAGTGGAGGCTGTGGCAGAGGACAAGGAAGAGGAGGCGGCCGCTGAGGCTGAGGTGGAGGAGGCCGTCACAGAGGCCACAGTGGTAGAAGCACAGACTGTCGAGGCCGAGCTAGAGGTCACAGAAACAGCGGAGGAGACGGTGGAAGCGGCCGTGGAAGAGGCTGTGGAGGAGGCAGTGGTGGAGACGGTGGAGGAGGCCGTCACAGAGCTGCCCGCAGCCCCTGAAGAAGAAGTGTTGGCTGAAGAAGAGGCACCCGAAGAGATGACGGCGACAGAGGTGCCACATTAATTAGAAAAAAAGGCTCTCCTCCGCTCTTTAGAACTCTTTTTTTAATTTTGTGCAGTGTTGACATCTTTATTTTGTCATCTTCTGTTGATTGCTGTGTGCAGCATGTGGTGTGGATCTGTAGATATTGTGGGTGTTTTCTTGTTCATCATTCAGTAGAATCTCTTCTGGGCAGGTGTTGGAAGGGATAACCTTTGGATTATATTCCACTACAGATTACAAATAAACCTAAAATTTAATTTATGACACAATCTGTTAGAGTATATTTCAAAATACCCCCAAATTTGTCTCACACTTCACAACCAGTATGAATAGGACACTCATTATCACTATTTGCGACTTCCAATTATTTTTTTCTCAATAGATATTCTCAATAGATAATAACCAAAGCAGAGTAGTCCATGTATTCTCATTCCTATCCATTTAAATTGGCTATTACTTGGATTTTTCACTCTAAATGCGTAACTTTGTTATATCCCGTCCCTCCCCGATGATGAGATAGGAGTGATGTGCTGCATTTCATAGAGTCTCATTGCATTTCTGTTGTCTCTCCAGGTGCCAGTCACCGAGGCTCCAGTAGAAGAGGTGGTAGCTGAGGTCACGGAGGTAAAACTCCTAAAACACTTTGTGACAGTTGAGCCCGACTGCGTCATCTGCTTAGATCCTGGTGAAATCAGAAATGCTATTAATACATCCCGCACAGTCTCTCCTGAGATTCACGCTAATTAACTCCCCCTCGTTCATTTTGGTAATATCAGACGCAGATAGAAATTAATTTTCCCTTATTCATTGCCATCCCCGTCCGTGTCTTCTTCCTCCCTTGTCTCAGCTGTAATGTGAAAAAAAAATGTTCCTTTCCCCAGGCTCCTGTCACAGCCGACGTCACCGACGGCCTGGTCGACGACTTCGTTGTCACGGAGTCTGCCTCAGCGGTGGAGGTCGCCATCGCAGCTGCTGTCCAGCCGGTGAGAGCGGGTTGTCACGCAGCAGAGAGGCACACGGTCTCCAAAGTTCTTACAAAAACAAAACAAAAAAAATACCATTCGGCCCGTTTAGTCTTTTCGCAGATGCTTTTTATCCACAGAGACTCGCGTAGCAGCCAAAAACGTCCAAGCTAAATCACAAAAGAGAGCATAGTGTAACAATGAACAGCACTCTACACTCTGCAGAGTGCCAAGGGATGAGAGTGCGGTAGTGTGAGAGTTCACTGGTGTTCATAAAAAATTGAAGGCCGCGCTGCATTGAAGTGAACCACTTTAGTTCACGTTTTATTGTTAGACATTGTGAGGGGATGCTATGTGGCAAGCTAGCGTTTCGCATCTTACAGTATTTATCGGTGCAGTAGTCAAAGTTTTTCGGCTCATCGAAACATTTCTTCCTGCTGCATTCAGGAAATGAGCGAAACCATCATCACCCAGACAGAAATTACGGATGTGGCGCCTGTCGAGCCTGAGCCCGAGGTTGAGCCTAAGGTTGAGCCTGTGGTGGTGCCTGAGCCTGCGCCTGTAGCTGAGCCTGAAGTTAAACCTGAAGCTGAGCCCGTGCCAGAGCTCACTCCTGCTCCAGTCGAGCAAATGGCCATTGTGAGTCATATTATCTTCCTTCAGTCGATAAAATCTTACAGCTTTAATCTCATATTGGGCTATAAATGTGATGATAGGTACAAGATATATTTTGCATGGAACCCCCACTATGCAAAGATGTTGTATCCTGACCTCCTCTCCTCCTCTTTTTTCTCCCCAGGATGCCACTGTTGAGCAGACGTGTCTGGATGTGCTGTCAGAACAGCCAAAGTCAGAAATCTGTGAGATGCCGTGCCAGATGCAGCTGGCCGTGGAGTCTGTGGAGATGACAATGGAGGCATCGATGAATGGACACATTGTCCCAGAAGTCTCCATCGAGGGCTAGATACACAGCTTGGACGACCATTTTTTATCCTTGTAAGTCACAGAAAACTTCAAATCAGCACTTTTAAACCAATGTCACATTTACTTATCAGGTCCCCTGCCTTCTTCTTTGTCTCTTTCAGATTCCCCTTTGGTCACTTGGAGGACTCGACTCTTTGCAGGGAGTTCCCCAGCTGACTTTTTTATTTTATTTTTTATTTTTATTTTCTATTTTTTACGGCTTACAGCAGAACAGCCAGGAAATCGAAGGGACCTCCACACTCTGAAGTGCCTTTCTGGCTCGTACTGCTCGTCAAAACTCCAAACCAGACGTCAACGTGCCAAACCGGCTGCAGCCGTGGCAGCCCAGCAGACTGTCATAGTCATGCCGACACAGAACCATCAACACATTGAGACTCCTTTTTTTCTTCTTCTGTATTTCTACGCCAAAGCACGTACAGTAAATTTACTCGAGTGGCGTAGGCAGATGCACCGGAGAGATGGACGTCCCTGTAACGATATAAATGGCAGTGCCAGATATTTGTTTGGCATGTTCCCATCTCTCCAGAACATGTGCCACCGCTCCCACATACACACTAATGCATGTGAATACTGTAGCATTGGCCGAGAGGTGCTAGCGTTTTTGCTCTTGAGCCCTTGTTTATGAGAGTGGGAGGAACAGCTCTGCTCTGTTTTCTCCTGTTTTTCGTTTCACATCTCAAAACCACAGATTTTGCACGCATGGCCCCATTCACTCTCCAAGAGACACGTCTACAAACTTGCCCCTTTGTCTTCCTTTCTGTCCTCTTCTCTCATCCCCTCCCGCTCTCCTCTCTGCCTCATTTAGGCGCCAAATGCGACATCGGTGAGAGGCTGAAACACATTGTTTCAGAGCAGGTAGCGAGAGGTTATTTTTCGTTGATTTTTTTTTTCTTTTCCTGTCTCTTTTTTAACGCATTTTGTATGGACCACATGATGTGCTACAGTTTTGTGTTCCAAGTCTGTGCTCTGGAGGGGAAATGTAATGTGATCCGGTCATGTGGGCTGACTCGATCCTCCTTTGAAATAAAGCTGTAACTCATTGTGATAAAGGAGTCTTGTGGACTTTTTGTACACTATGTCACCCATGAAACAACATGAATCAGACAGGATTCATTTTCAGAAGATAAACTCTTAAGACATATGCAGCCTTCATAATAATATACTTCATGGCAGAATAACCGTAATAACAGCCATCATATAATTTTAGAACTTTTCTTTGATATAGTTATCTTTAAATTTTCCTATATTATGCAGTATATTTTTGTGTATTGTATATCATTCAATAACGATTGCAGTTACATGTTGAATCACTTTGATTCTGGCATTACTTTATTGGGTTAGAAAAATAACCATATGAGGAGCAGGCCACATGATTTGGGAAAACCACAACATATCAGAAGTAAATTTTTAATTGATAACGGTTTCTGGGTCACTCCATAAATATATATAACAAAGGTTAAGAAAAAGATAAGACAAACAAAAGATAAGAATCTAATGGGCATTTCTCAAGAGAAATTGGAAATGAGTTTTTAGATTTTTTTTCCCATTCTCTAAATAATAAATGGCTCTTTCTTCAGTGAACAATGATTGCATTTGTGGAAACATAAACCATCAACACACAATTTTTTTTTTTCTTCCAAGAAAGACATTTAAAATGTGTCCCATGGATGTAAGAAGTCCAAACATGGTCTTAATGCCCATACAGTAACATAGCAGAGCAAGGCACCTCATTCCTATTGCTCCACCCAAGTTGCCTCTCTAAACAATGGCAGGATTAAATGTTAGTCGTTTCGAATTTCCCATTCATGGCATGAATAAAGGCATAGTCTATTCTATTCTTAATATGTTGACCTGAAAGAAGCAAGGAATAAACTGGTAGAGTAAAAAGCTACAAAAATACACAGACAGGCTCAACTATGTGACTTCCTATGGACACGGGCCTGTTAACTTTGACGATTGGTGGAGAGCAAAATAAGCTGGGTTTCGTGTTGTAATGAAATAAAGGTTCAGCAGTATTATGAAAAATGGGGTTGTGACTATGAAGCCACCATTGATGAACAATAACGACAATGAAACAGATCAAAATATTTTTTATTACGTTTTTGCACTGAAATCTACATTCATATTAGTATGATGTCATTTGGTACAGTAAACACTGCCGATGTGGTTTTGCGATCCCCTTTACACTATGATCATAATGTCAAAGAGAGTTTCAACTGAATTTCAAGCATCAGTTCATTTACTCATTTATTTTTTCTCCTACTTCAGTTTACTGGCCCCTCAGGTTGGAATCGTAACGAAACGTCGGAAGGCAAAACAGAAGCGAACAGCAACTCCCGTTCAGCGTTAAGAGGAAAATAGAAACGAAAAAGTAAGAACGAAAGGACAGAACAAATGATAAACACATACCACTTAACAACAGAGAGGATATATATATATTTGTAAAAGCACATTCGTATTAATAATAATAGATGCTTTGGAATGAAAACAGCAACTGTGATCAACCACCAACTGTCCCAACGCGCACTCAGCACATTCCACTTATATATTATCTGAAACTTTGCATTTGTGTCATTAATATGCATGAATACATGTCTTTATGACCCCGAAAAACCCTCCCCGAGAAACATAAACCTACAATAAATAAGAAAAAACAAAAACAGGTGATTTGATTGGTCCATGAGGTAAAATGTGAAACAATAAAAAGACAACAAAGGAGCAAAAAAAAAAGAAAAGTTGAAAAGACAAAGTAGGAAAATTAAATAACGAGGGGACAGATTGTGAATGCAGACGAGAACGCATGATGTTTAAGAAGGTTTTGTTTATTTACCCCAGGAATAAACTCACACGCACACGCACGCACACGCACTCGCACTCGCACACACATTCACAACAAATCATTGTTCGTCCCGACAGCTTTCTCTCCTTCTTTCTTTCTTGGATGGTGATATTTGTATATTTACACCGCAGTGATGGTCGAACGACGACAAAGTCCCCCAAAACAAGACGGGATCATCGCATCTTTTTTTCCTGCTTTCACTTCTTCAATCTCCTTCAATGCACTGAAGCCCCAAAGGAGGGCGCTGGGGTGGTGGGAGGGGCTTACGTAGACGAAGAGTGGGGGGGGGGGGGGGGGATTAATAACGACAGTGATGAGGTTTGTGTCAGTGTCCACAGGCCGGTAAACTCATCCCGGGTTTCTGCTGCTACAACAACAAGAACAACAAGAGCACTTCAACAAAAGAGCCCGCCGCCCGTTTTTGGACTAACTCTGGTTTGGAAAACAAATCAGACACACTGTAGGTGTGTGTGTGTGTGTGTGTGTGTGTGTGTATGTGAGAGAGAGAGAGAGAGAGAGAGTGAGAGAGAGCGAGAGAGTGAGAGGGGGAGGGAGAGAGAGAGAGAGAGAGAAAGAGTGAGAGAGAGCATGCAGTCAGCTACACAGTAAAAGCCTGAGAGGGTGGAATTAAAAGAGCACTTCAAAATAAAAAAACGAGAAGAAAAATAACAATATACAGAGGCTCCAGAAGAATTTCAGTTCCTTATGTTGGGAGATTTGAGATGAGGAGGAGGTGTGTGGGGAGTGTGGGTGAGCGATGGTGGGAGCAGCACTGTTAGTGTTCAGGCAGGCGAGAAGTCTGGACTCGGTGGACAGGAGGTGGAGGTGGAGGTGGAGGGGGAGGTGGAGGGGGAGGTGGTGTGTCGAGGGGGAAAAAGGAAAGGGGTGCGGCGGTGGCACTTGAGAGCTTCGCTTCAGCAGATCGACCTCGGTTTGAAATCCACAAGCGCAAGTTTGCCTTTATTTGTTTGTTTTTAAATTTTCCCTCCATTTTTTTTTCTTCCTCGTTATTGGTCGCTGAGCTCTGAATGACATTCGAACATGCTGAACAAGACGCGTTCTGCCGTAGCTGTTTCCCAGCACGTTTTTTAGCGTGTTTTTTTTTTTTTGGTGGAACACTGTTGACATGATTTATCACACCATGGGCATTTTTTTTAAGTCTTATTTTTCTCCTCCTCCTCCTCCTCTTCCTCCTCCTGTGATTGTCGCCCGTTCCTCCCCCCTGATGTTTGCAGCACCACTCAGGCAGTCGTACAGGTAGGCAGTGAGTTTAAGACCCATCACAATGTTTATTATCTGGAGGTTTTCCCACTACAGCGTCCCTGCAGGACTGTAGAAAGAGGACAGTGTAGAAGGGCGAAGGGGAATGAGGGGGGGGGGTCGGTAGAGGGGAAACCTCTCAGAGGCTCTGCGTAACCCCCCCCCCTACACTAAAGGCCCAATGTGGGCTCAGTCCTGTCCAACCTGGCCCAGTCTGACCCTCCTTTTGGTTTTGGGGCCAAGTCTAGTCCAGTCCGATCTGGTCCAGGTCAAGCTGGGATCCTGACCAGATTTTTATTCTATATTTTCCTTTGTCGTCTTTAGAAGAGTGCTTTCGACCCCTGGTTCTCGAACTCTGACCAGGCGTCGTTCAGTTCCATGAAGATCATCTTGGCATAATCTTCGTACGGTTTTCCTGTGGCCTGCAGGGGAACACACGGGAGAGTCGAGGATTTATTCTTGTTCTGTGTAGTCCTTCTTACAGTTTAGTCCTTTTTAGAAATCTTCATTAAGTTCCTCATCATCCTATGATTGACACTTACAATCATTGCATCTACATTTCAATGGCAATAACCTTTTATAGTGTGTTACAGATTACAAAAACAACCAATCCATTTATGTAATATTTGATAAATTAGGCTATGGTTATTATTGTACATACTTGTCACAGGTTGTTCCTGTTATTGTTAACATATTGTTAGTAATGTATAGATAGTGATCTATACTGGACTCATCTGAACTATTCTGGACCTGATGCTTATTTTTCCTTTACACCAACATGGAAGTCATGTTACACTGGTTTCATCAGCTTCCATGTTACAAACCCTAAGGTACGAATAGACACATATAATATAGACACATAAAGTCATATTAGGTCACATAAAGTCAGTATGGTCACACAGAGGATTATGTGTCAGGTCCCCCAGGGTCAGAATAACACTGATGTGAGGAGCTTTCGGTTTCTCCTCGTCCGAGCAGCGTGTTGCATCCTACCTTGTCCGGGTGGACGATCAGCACGGCCTTCCTGTAGTACTTCTTCACCTGCTCGGGCGTCACCAGGTCGGCCATGCTCACAGGCTTCCAGCGGGTTTCTCCCTCCCACAGCACAGTGTTGAGGGTCGACAGCAGCGCGCGGATGTTCCGCTCCTTCCCTTCGATCCAGTCCAAAATCTGCAGGCGGCCAGACAAGAAGAACAACCGTCAGCTGTCTGGGTGACCTGCCAAAAGGTGCCAGGCTGGGTCTCTCTAAGCGGCTCAGGTTCTCCTTCTGTTGTAGGTGTAACACCCTGGTGTAACCCTGGGAAGCTTCCAGGAGAGCTGTTTTTTTTTCCTTTTCTTCCTCAACTGCTGATTGACAGGAATCTTTAGCAACGAATGTGCACGGATGGGTTACCTGTAGTTTTAGAGGATCTATGTCTTTTGTGATCTCCTGTCTCCTCATTTCTGCGATGGTCCGTGGTCCCTTCTTATCAGGCCGAGAGGCGAAACCCTGAGTCGACAGCAGGTCCTCAAAGTCATCCTCCTTCACCTTTGGCTTGGGACCTAAGTTACAGCAGCACAGAGACATAGTGAATAAACAATGTGTAATCCTGTTGTCATGACCAAATCTCAGTTTTTGGCCCTCATCTAATCCTATCTTATCTCGACTCCACGCCTCTTACCAAATCCAGGCCCGCGGACTCCTCTCTCTTCTCGTCCACCGATGACACTGGAGAAGTTGAGGTTGTAGTTGGGTTTGCTGGGCTGGGAGGCCGAGGGCTGAGCAGCAGGTTTGGGTGCAGATGCTGCTCCGGGCATCCACGGTTTGTTCTGGGCTGACGCCGGCCGACCAGACTGCCACTGGTGGGCTTGGGGCTTCGCAGAGGACGAGGAGGAGGAGGAGGGAGGAGCCTTCGTGTTGAAAGACGGACCGGAGGAACCTGCACAAGAAAGAAGAGGTCCGATCAGGGCTGGTGGCAAGTTGATGAGCGACGGTGTCATAGCAGATGTCTGAGTAGACCCTCACCCTCACCTGACAGACTGGATCCCAGGTTACCAAGGTCGGCGAATGGATCGAAGGTCTGAGACTTGGCCTTCGACATCGATGACGATCCAGATGCTGCAGATGCAGGGATGGTGTCAGTCAGCATTTCGTGAGATCATGGTTTCCAAGTCATGTCATGACATATGAAGCCATGCAGTGTAAGCAAAGTCAAGTCACTTTTAGACTAATAATAATAAATGATAACAAAACATTTTATTTGGAAGTGCCTATCTAAATAATGCTATTGTATCATATTGTTCTATTGTGCTACTCAGTGCAACTGGAAATGTAAATTTCCCGGAGGGAGCCATCCCAAAGTGATAAATAAAAGAAAAAGTCTAAGTCTAAACCTTTCAAAACACTCAAGGACACTATACAACATTAAAACAAAGAAACAGTATTTAAAAGCAATAAAAGCAAGGCTAGACTAGTTAAGTTATACAGAGTCACACATAATTAAAGTCACATGGTCATGTAAAATCATATCACGTATGTATATACAGTCATGTGAAGTCATATAGAGTCATGTTTAGACATGTGAAGTAATATAGTCATGTATACCCACAGTCATTTAAAGTCATGTAAAGTCACCTTAAGTCAAATATGGTTACATACAGTCATGTGAAGTCACCTTAAGTCAAATATGGTTACATACAGTCATGTGAAGTCACCTCAAGTCGAATATGGTCACATATAGTCATGTAAAGTCAATTTAAGTCACATGAAGTCACGCACAGTCACATATAGTCATATAAAGTTACATCAAGCTGTATAAATTTGCATTAAGTCAAATGCAGTCACTCGTTTTTGAGAGTCCCGGTCCATAGCCAGCCAGAGACATCCAGCCAGCCGTTCAGAGAGCCTGACACCTTGTCCCTCCTCCTACCTGTGTTGGTGTAGCTGGGCTTGCTGGTGGCGGCGCTCATTCCGGCCGTGCTGCTGGCCGCCCAGCTGTCCCAGCCTCCCAGCAGGTCCGGGTGGCTGGCCGACGACGTCATCTTAGGGGTGTCGTTCACGATCTTGTCTGTGGAGGGAGCCACAACCGGCGTGTCAGCAAATCGACCTCGTCCAGTCACGGCTGGATTGGAGTGAATGAAAAGGTGCGGCGAGGTTGCTCACTGAGGTTGAAGAGGCTGGTGTTGGAGGCGGGCGGGGCGTTGCTATGCGCCGAGCTGAAGCCGCTGGTGGCTGAGCTGTCGGAGCCCAGCAGGTCTCCGAAGAGGTCCGGACCGGACGCCTGCCGGGACGAGCCCACGCTGGAGCCCACGCCGGAGCCGGATCCCATCCCGAACGGGTCAAACAGGTCGCCCATGGCTGCCGCGGACAAACACACGCACAGAAACTTCATTCAGGCACCGTAACGTAGATAAAACACACATTAAGGAAGGGTAGGAAACTGATACAGTGCCATGCTGCTCCTACTACAACCACCAGTGCTACTGCTTCTATTAATAATTATAACAGTAGTTACAGGTATCATTGCTGACTTCCATCCTTCTCTCATAGCTACGTATAGTTCTGATCCTGGTCACGTCATTAATAGTAGTGTTTGGCTACATTAAGTCTCATGAGGTCATGTAAGGTCCTGTGTAATTTCATATAGTCACATTATGTCAGCTGTGGTCACTTTAAGTCACGTGTAGCAACAAACAAAGTCGTGCTGCTACTGTTGCGTTTTACCTCGGTCACGTAAAATGATAAGAAATTGAAATATTCTGTGAAGAAAAGTAATATAACATAGGCAGTACCATGGGAAGCCTTACGTTTAGAGTCTGGCGTCGCTCCGCTGGGCGCTCCCCCGAAGAACAGGTCTTCCTGTGCTGCTCCTGTCTGGGCAGCAGGGGGCGCAAACAGGTCGTTGAGGAGGTCACTGTTGCTGGACGCAGCCTTCATCCCTCCCTGCGAGGCCGCAGCGGCGGCGGAGGAGGAGGAGGAGTTGGAGGACGCGGGTGGAGGCTGAGGGTCGGAGTTCAAGCCCAGGAGGTCGGCCGTGTCAGCCACGGGGGCCTCCTGGGCAGCAGGGCTGGAGGTCTGGTGCGGTGGAACAGAGGTAGGGGGAGAGAAATGAGCATTTAGGCTCAGCTTCACAGGCTTGAGCTACGTGGAGCCCGCTATTGTAACAAAACAACAAAGTGCAGTGGAGTGGAAAAAACGTTTGGGAATTTCATCTCTTGCCCTCCTTGCCATAGGTCAGAGCACTCTCTGCCATGCTGTTGGTCAGTGTCAATAAGCGTGGCACAGTTTCCTCACCTGGAAGTCGGCATCGAACAGCTGCTCGCTGGGGTCCCGGGACAGCGGCTCTGCGCTGGGGGCAGAGTAGGAGTAGGACTCGCCCTCTGACTGATCGCTCAGGTCCTCCTGCTCGTTCATGGAGCCCCCTCCCTGACTGTCTGAGGCGTCCGGGGCGCCACCACGCACGTCTGCCAAGAGCAAGGAGCCGGTCAGGGGGAGACTCTCTGAGACCCGTGTCTCCATCACGGCGTTTTGTCAAATCAACATCTCTTAAAGTTTCAACAACATGCTGCCTGCAGGTGCTTCCACCGAAGGGGGTTTCCAGGACGAGCTGTAATTCTCCTAAAGTCTCATGACATCCCATACTGCCAGCAACACGTCGTCCCACGGGACTCCAGTTTAAGGGTTTGCGTTTGCGTGGTTTTATTAGATACTTTAATTTGATTTCGAAAAAGTTCAGCCTCCTCCTCTGTCCACACAAAGGCGTGAGCTGGTCATGTGACCCGCCTACTTCACGTCCTTCGATGTGTAAATGCCAAACAAATATTAACATGAGACTTTTGTGAGATACTACTATATCCACGTGTCTGAAAGACTGCCTCATAACAGCCTGAAAATGAGGTTTTATTGTGATGTGTCTGGGGTAATAGAAAGGCACCTTGTCAGAGGTCAGACAATAATCTAAAACTTGTCTTAAGAGCAAGAGGGGGGCCAGCTTCAAAAACGGTTTCGGAAATGCGAACAATAAACAGAAATCTGAGGCTGAGCGAGGCTGAGCGAGGCTGAGCGAGGCTGGTGAGGTACCTTCCCAGTCCAGCGTCTGGAAGAAGTTGTTGGCGTTGCTGTCGGTGCTCACGGGAGATTCTGGCTCGGTGGCGTTGGAGCCCTCGGGGGTCTGAGCCGGCTGGGGCGACTCCGAGTCGTAAAAAGCCGAGGAGCCGGGCTGGCGAGGCAGCTCGGGCTTCCCTGTAACGACATATACATCTGGCTCAGGCAAACGCATGGGCTTGAGAGTCTGCCCTAACTGAGAGACGGAGGGACAGAAGGAACTGGAACGCCACCTACCGAATTTGCTGAGGATCTCCTGCTGTTCGTCTCGGGAGGAGAAGAGGATTTTGGGGTTGAGGCCCTTGGTTTGGAAGCCGTCCCAAGGAGGGCTCTTGGTGCTGGGTCGGTCCCGGGGCTCCACCTCGATGTCCAGGTTGACCTGGAACAGGTCGGGGTACTTCTCCTGGATGTCACAGGCATCCAAGTCGTACCTGAGGCCGGAGTGGATGAAGAGGCGCAAAGAACGTTAACGACGGAACGAACCTTTGAGCTTTGGTTACGGAAATGATTTAGGATCACATTACGTACTTGGCAAACTTGACAGTAGTCGCATTTCGGGGGACAAATCCTGTGTGGAACTGGATCTGGAACATCTTCATGGAAGCCATCTGGAACACAACAGATATGTCAGACTGCTTCCATGTGTTCTCTACCTGCTAGATATCCATAACTCTGGTGTTTAGGCCAGTGCTCATGGTCACCTTGGCTTGCAGACGTCCTCCCAGCGTAGATCTGGCATGGTAGATCACCACCAGAACGTCCCCCTGGACCGTCACATTGAGGGGGATCTCCGCCCTCCCGTCCTCCATTCTAAAATCCCTGGAAAGACGAGGAGAAAAAAAACAGAGAACGAAAACCTTTTAAAAAACCCACTTTTTTTTTGTACGTTGAGAGGTTTCCAGCGCGTGTCGGCGTACTTCATCTTGTCGTACTCCTGCGACGTGGTGAGGACTCGCTCGTCTCCGACGTACACCTCGCAGAAGGGCCGGCACCCGTTGCGCTGCTTGTTGAACAGCGGCACGGGCGTCATGGCGATGGAGCGGATCACCATGGGCTTGCTGTGGGGGACGATGGGCTCCTCGGCCATCATGTCGCACATGTACTCGATGTACCTGCCGCAATCCAGAGGCCAAAGAGGTCAGAGAGGCAGAAGGCGGGAAGCCACCTCGTCTCTTGCTTTCCTGCTCTGCTCGTACCTCTTGTGCGAGGGCGCGATGCCGGGCGGGCAGCGCTTCATGGAGAACATGTAGACGGCGGCCTCGGCTGTGGTGAACAGGCGGCAGAAGCACAGGAAGGAGCAGACCGCCACGGCCGACGCCGCTCTGCCGTCCTGCAGGGGGGGGGGGCACACGTGATTGACGGGTGTCCTCATCTATTCGTGCCAGCGGCTGGGTGTCCATCACCCCCAGACATGCACTGAACCGAGACGCCGCAACACGAAACTGGTGCCGGTTAACACCGACAGGTCAAGAAAACCATGACTGCCGCGGGGGAAACTGAACCTGGGACCTCTGGGGTAACAAATTCAGGTCCATATAGTATTGTAGAGTTATACGTGATGCAGCACATACTAGTAATGCTGGATAACCTGTTTCAGTAGGCGCACATGATAAGACAACAGCTCAACCTGGAGTAAGACTCTCCACTAAACCCCTTCAATGGAACCAGCTGCAAGTCGCAGGTGTAGTTTGCGTAAATCTGAAGAAATATTCCCTTTATTTTCTGTAGAGAAACCGCCAGGGAAAGGCCACTAGCTGTCGTTACTTGCCCTCCCGTAGCCTAGTCGCAGCCGGAGCTTCCTTACCAGACAGTGAACTATGCAGATGTTCCTCTGGTCCTGTTTGAGCCATAGGTGCATGTTCTTGCACACGCTGTACAGACTGCGCAGGTTGGGGGCGCGACGCACCTGCCAGTTACACTCCGAAACCTGCACGCACAAGCACGCACGCACACACACACACGCACGCACACACAGAGAAAGACACACACGTGAATATAATGAGACTCGTCGATGGCTTTGTATGGCTCAAATAATAGCTCTGCAGCAAACAGTGCAGCAATAAAAATCTGTGCTCTACAGGGAGTAAACAGGACTGTTATTGCCATGCTATCTCTCTCACACACACACACACACACACACACACACACACACACACACACACACACACACACACACACACACACACACACACACACACACACACACACACACACACACACACACACACACACACACACACACACAGAGTTCATACCCTGTTGTGGAATCGAGAAGGCCTGTATGATCGTTTGGAGAGGTTATAGACAGCGTAGTGGCCAGCGTGACGGGAATCTAGAAACAGACGGACGTCCTCTATATTGTTCTTTATCGCTGACTCCACGCCCTCTGCTGGAAAGGACATGACTACACACACACACACATAGAAAAGAACGTGTGACCATCACATCACCAGGTTTTATGATTTTCTTTGGGCATCCAACTGGAAGTGAGAGCAATAACAGAAGATCACCAGTTCAGATGCTGAGCGTGCCCCTACCTGCTATTCTGGAGGTGATGTATGAAATATCAAGGTCTCCCTTGGCGTAGCTGTGAGAGAAATCACAAGTGGGTTTATGAACGCAGCTGGCGCATAACGCGGTAGAGAGTGAAAGCTGGGAGAGGAGCGGAGGATGGAGGGGTTGCTAATCAACACGTAAAGAGATATTTCCACACGATAGAAAAGATCTGAGGATTTACAGCACCCATTTCTCTCAAGTCTTCTCAAACACACTTCTTGCGTCTATTTACTGTGCAGCAATGTAAGTTCATTTGAATGGTGACAATGGATAGTCAATAAATAGTGAATAAAGTTCCAAACAACAAGGCAAAGAAAAGTACAGAAAAAACTACAGGTTTCTGAGAATTCCATGTGTGCGGTGATGTCAGGACAGACAAGTTAGGACAAAAAATAGACACAAACGTCGCTAAAATGGTGATTTTAGTAAGCAGTGGAGCCATATACCAGTCCCGTAAGGGACCATATTCACTAATTCATTCAGTCACTCATTCATTCATATAGGAGTATAGCTCCCCACTGTGGGACAATTAAAGGTATTCATATTCTCATAATAAAAAAAAGAGAATTGCAATAATTGCAAGTAAAGTTAGTGAATGGAGAGACGCTAAAATAGTTGAAAGATAAATTAATTGCGATACAACGGAGGTTACACATGACGTTGTTGTGATAACGAGGCGGACGTTAGGTGTGGGTTCTCCTGCTTTAATTGTTAAAATTATTCAGATTTCCAAATGATTCGTCCCATCCACTCGCACGCAAAAACGACACCCATCGATCCACTCAGCTCACACTGTGCAGTCATTCAATAGAATTATTGAATGCGTGATGTTAGGGTCAGCAAGCTGTGATGACGGACACAACACAGCAAGTGGCTTAGTAGGGTTTTCCTCTCTCTCTCTCTCTCTCTCTCTCTCTAAGTCAAACACAAACTACTGGAGCACACAGAGCAACGAATGAGCTGACGCACGTCACCGACCCGTATTTACCTTGGGTTGCTAGGTGATGGACACATAGTGGGGACCATGAGGGGAAGGGACAAGAGAAAAGAAACAGCAAAAAATAAACAAAAGGACCAAACAAATGGAACAAAGTGATGATACAGTAGCCGCACCGAGCACCGAAACTCAAACGGATGCGGATCGTTTCGCTATAAAAGGAACTCTTTGCTCATCTTGAGGACGTCAAGCTGAGGTCGCTTCGTTCTAGCGGATCAGTCGCGACTGTACGCGACTTGCGCTGGTGTGACGGCCTGATTCTTTACGAGCAAAATGTTCCTTTTATGGGGGGGGGGTCTGGGGCCAGAGTTGGGATGAGTATGAACAGCTGTATCTAGCTGTGGTGGACCACGATGACTGAGGACCGACAAACATAACGTTTATGAGAACTGTTCGGACATTCGGAGGACGCTTTCAGACCAAAACCGTAACAATGATAACCGAAGCAAATGGGGAAAAAAAACAGGTGCAGGCATATGTGAAGCTACAGTAGCTGGTGCCATATGTGAAAGGTTTAACTGAATGTTCAGCTTCGGCCAAATAAAACAAAAAAAAGTGGAAGTTAGGACAATTTGAGACTATGAATGGCATCGCAGGGTAGGAGACCTTACCTGGCTACTGACTGGATGACCTTAGAGGAGGTGTCCTTTATGTTGGTCAGGAAGCGCTCGGTGCCTCCTCGTAAGATGTCCAGGAGGCCGCTGCCCGCCTGGTCTGGGTCGTACACACCTGGAGAGGAAATGATGCATCCACTGACATGGTGGCGGCTGAAGGACCCTGCTCAGCTCGTCCTAGGCCTGGACGGTCTGCGGTTTGATCCCTGCTCGCTGAATCCTACATAGTCAAGTGTCCTTGGGCGAGATGCTGAACCCCTGACTGCCTCCGATACTGCATCCTCGGAGCATGAATGCGTGCGAATAGTTAAAGATACTTAAAAAAAAGTCTTAAAATAGTCTCTACCACGAATGTATAAACGCATATAAATAGCACTTTCAAGGCACCTGAAACGTGGAAAATCGCTACATGAGAAGCAGTCTGTGTGTCTCAGATTGGCTGGACATGACTTATTATGCAGGCCCCGGCAGCATGAAGGGCCAGGAGGATGCAGCCACCCCTCAAGGGAAAGAGCGGACCCGTTTTGCCTTTGGACAGATGGCAGACTGGCCGTGCAGAAATCCTCTTAATAGACTGTACTCACGCCTGAGCGTGTGCCTGTTTGTGTACGAGGTTTGGACCGCGTTAAGCCCATTACGCTTGTGTGGAGAAAAGGCTCCAACTGCCCAAAGAACCACGATTTTACGTCTGCAAGCGCCTCGACACGGGGCCATCGGGCACAGACTGCACACTCCGCCTCGGCCTGCTCCAGACATACTGCAGGGCGTGAAAGCACCAGCAGTGGCGGCGCCAAACGCCAATATGTGCTCTGAGGCTGTTTTCTCAAAGTTTGTTTTCCCTGGCCCCCTCCATTCTGGCAGGAAACCCGTGGCGCGACTGCTCCTTGCCATTCCGCGTCAGGCTGATAGTAAAAGCAAACTCGGGCGCAGCGGCTGCGCCGGCCCCGCTGGCTTACATCTCGAAGCCGCACCTGCATGTGTGACAGGAGTGACCGGGCTGGAGCGGAGCCAGGTGGGACAAAGGATCCGGCTCCAGCAGAACCATGTAAGGAGGACGGCCGGTCGTAAACGAGCACCGTGTTGAGATGGTTATGTCCCTGGTTATCATGGGTTGATAAATGACCATTGAAACACCCTCACATCAGAGCCACCGAATGCACAGCAGGTGGAACCACGTACTTATAATGCAACTATCAGGTTATAAGACTTTTATATATAGTCCAAAATTCCTTATACAGTTTTACTACATTTTGTAATCTGTTTATTTTAACTACTTTAGGACCAATAGTTTCCCACAGGTGTGGTAGATCACCTGTGCTCGTAACATTTAGTATTTGCATTTATTTTCTGACTGATATTTCCATGTTCCAGGTGCACTCTGGGCTTTTAAGATGCATCCAGGACTCTACACTCAGAGTTTTGCCAGCATGACCGAAACTACTCGGCGAATGTGAACATCTGCTCCCGACTGATGAGGAACTAGCTCCCAGTTATTTAAAGGTCCGTCTCATGTCCACCTGAAAAAAAGCTCAGTTTGCAGACACTGTGTGCCTTGAGTGCAGCATTAACATCTACGCTTTGGAGTTTTCACTGACGAAATAGCGAGACATGGTGGACTGGTTTCTGGAGACGATCTCGACCTGAATTCTTCCCGAGAGCAATGTTGAATCCAAACTGAAGTGTTACCTGCGTTGTTGTGGACGTTGTGGATCTGCATGGGCGGCTGGGCCCCGTTGTTGCCGAAGCCTCCGTTCTGCTCCAGCAGCTGCAGACATTCATAGCCGTCAAACATGGGACGCCAGCAGTAGTATGTGCTCAGCATTGTGACCGATCGGAGGTCAGACACCGGGCTCGGATGAAAATCAGATATGCAACGGCCGAAAAAAAAAAAAAAATCCCTTCGATCCCAGCACAAAGAGAGGAATAAACGGACGGGAATGAAGCGCGGAGCAACAGATCTCGGCCCTCGAGTGCGCTCAAATGATAAATTGCTGGATATCGCTCGCGTCGGACATGCCGGGTCGGACGGTAACAGGGCAGTCTGGGTCTGGCTTCCCCTTCGAGACGTCTACTGTATTTCCCTAGTCAGTGTTTCACTTCCATCTCTGCTGCGCCTTTCCTCTCCCCTCTCCATCTCTCAGCCTGCCTCTCCATATGTCTGTGTGGCAAAACAGCCACAAGACGAGGAGGAGGAGGAGGAGGAGGAGCAGGAGGAGCGGGAGGATTACACACTCCTTATGTCCAGCAGAGAAACCCCTTCTTAGCTCTAATCAGATCAGCAAATCTGCCCTCGCTCTGCACCCATTCAGCGGCATCATCAGGGCTCGTTTCGAGAGGGAAACGGTGGAGATGTGGCGGCTCTCGGAGCCTCAGCACGTTCATCTGGTGCGAGAGTACCAAACAGTGGCTACTAATGTATTACTTCCCAAAAGAGGAAGGGAGAAAAAAAATGAAATAAAGAGCATTTGAAATGTGATAGAAGTAGGCCTCACAACTACACGGGTGCCGCCATAAGTGAAACATGATCAATACCGCATTCAGAGAGCCATGAGGAAAGCATGCTGGCCAGAGACTTTTGACACCAAAATCAGCTTTACATACTATAAATCACAACTGTGCCAGGGGATTTGGTGGTAAGTAGCCGGATTTGTGGATTTGTGGTAAGAATCATTAGAGGCTGTGGCTGATTAGACGGTCCTGGCGGCTGCCGCGCAGACTGAAATGCTTTTCTGCTCCAAAACGATGGCTAAAGTCTTAAATCTGATTGGGCTGCATTAGCTACTGTATGTGTGCGGGGTAGAGAAAACAATGAGGGGTTCTGCGTCTACAGCTGCAGTACAACGTCACCCGGAGTACAGCTTTGCTGCTGAGGGGCTGGCAGCTTTTAATGACCGTTTATGGTTCAAGCTTCGCCCGTTCTCCTCCTCCTCCAAGTCTCTGTTTCAAGCCTGGGAAAGAGAAGAGAGCCTTCCACTGTACTGTATGTGTGTGTGTGTAGATTGTGCGTGAGGCAGAACGACACACACACACACACACACACACCAGAAGAAACCCCGCGGTCACCCATCAATAGCCTCTCCACGGGAAGCCAGACACCGAGGAAGCACTCAAGACGATCGACTCGTTTGTGCCAAAGTCGACAACGTGCTCGCCTCATCAAGACCGATACCTGACCCGGTGACCTACGTAAATCAATAAATGATCGATTATCAGTGACTGTTCCCCTCCGAGCATGGGTTGAAGACGGCAGCAGACGTGTCTCGGCCTTAGTGGAGGTGATAGTACTCTCACTGTACAATCACCTCCTCAACGTCACGCTGTGCTGTGTGTATTTGGCAGACGAGCGGCCGTCCCGCTCACACCCACCTCTGTGATGGGAGACTTGGGGTTGACGTTGCGTGCGGCCGCTATCTCCTGGAGCTGGTTGACCAGCTCTGTGATGGACAGACGCTCCTCGGGGTTCACCTTTAACATGGAACCTGGAGGAGGAGGAGGAGGAGGAGGAGGAAGAGGATAAGATGGTTGCAGAGACCTGGCATGTAAAAAAAAAAGGAGCAGGATGCCAAAAAGATTGCACAATTACAGGCAAGTACTAACTTACAAAAACGTGGATGCTTTTCAGAGGTTACTAATTACATTGCGGTACCCCAGTTTGTAAGAAATCAGCATTTGATGTGACCACCAGGTGGAGCTGCTTCACCTGTCTCGCTGATGAGCTTCAAATAACACCTCTACTCATAGTTTTTCCTCTCACAGGTACTTGACATTCACAGGTCAGATCTGAAACTTGGAGGTGAGCGGCGGAGAGAAGAAGCACGGTGCAAAGGTACGTACGTATGAGGTCGTGATACACAGTGTACTTGGTGTCGTTCTGGGGGATGGCGTATTTGCCGTTGACGATCTGCAGCTTGGCTCCGTCCTCGAACGGATGCTGCTTGAAACACAACAGGTAGAGGATGCATCCCAGGGCCTGGAGGCGAGAGAGGGAATCAGGATGAGACGAGACGCGAGGGGGAGAGAGAGAGAGAGAGAGAGAGAGAGAGAGAAAACTACAAAAAAAGAGAACAGCTCTGACCCAGATGTCCTGTTTCTCATTGATGGGGAAGTTTGAGTACAGATCGATCATCTCCGGCGTCCTGTACGCCGGGGTGGTGTTCCTTGTGATCTGCACAGAGACAGAAAACAAACCATCTGAGCGCGCAGAGATGTGCACATGGAGACATAAAATGCAGAGAATGCTTCTTTCTCATCTTATGACGGAGATCATTTCCCGAGAGAGACGAGCATTCATTCATAAACAAATGACTCCTGTCAGGACCTAAGGGCCGTCCCGTGGGTTATTACGGCCACAAACGAGCATCTCTGGAGGATCTACATACTGAGGTCATCTATGATGAAGCTCCTGGGTCTGTCTCTGTGTGTGTGTGTGTGCGTGTGGTTATGATATAATCATAATTAACCGGATTGATCAGTGCTTCCTGTAGCTGTTAATTCAATCAGAGGTTTCTGGTTTCTGCTCCACACAATGACGCCAGTAATGCCACTGATCCAGTTGAAACGTAAATCCGACATCTTTTCACATTTCCATAAAAAAAAAAAAAAGACTGAAATTGTTAGAAGTAGAGAGTCTACCATGGACGCAAGGAAATGGCGTTTAAAAAGTAAGGATGCATTGTCTGTGATATTCTGGGCCGATACCAACGTTGAAAATGGAGATTTGGCTGGTGCTGGTACAGATGGTTTTTCTCTTGTATTTATTCCTCTTTTGTGTAGAGATAATGAAATACTCTTAGAAACTGACATCTTATTTGAATAATTTGAACATGTTCACACCCTACTGCATCTAGACAGAGACAGATTCCCACCAAAAAAATAATAACAGACAGACAAATAAACACATGACTTGACAGTTAAACACTGACGACAGTCAGCGATTTAATGAGCTAATGAGGCGAAAATGTTTACATTGCCCGGCCATATTCACAAAACCCCTTGTTGTTGTTTTTCACATCTCTCATTTATAAATGCTCTATTATACAAAGGATATAAGATGGAACCTGGGTGTGTGTGTGTGTGTGTGTGTGTGTGTGTGTGTGTGTGTGTGTGTGTGTGTGTTGTGTGTGTGCGCGTGTGCGTGTGTGTGTGTGTACCTCGTCCTCCACCATGGACCTCTTCTGCGCCGACCAGCTGTAGTCGGGGTAATGCGACACTGTGGTGGAGCTGCCAAAGTCGCACAGCTTGATAGTGCCCTGGTTACTAATCAAGAGGTTCTCAATCTGCACAGAATGAGGAGAGCGGCGGGTCAGCACGTCGGCCCGCACGCAGCACATTTACCATTTGCGCCCCCCCCCCCCCCCCCCCCCCCCGCCCGGCCACCGACCACCGACCTTGAGGTCCCTGTGTATGATGGGAGGCTTCTGCTTGTGCATGTGCTGCACGGCGCGACACGTCTGGTAGAGGATCTTCAGCACGGTGTCGCAGGACAGGGGAGCCCTCTGCTCCACGCGCTTGATGAACTCCACCAGCTGACCTGAGGAGCGCGCACACAGACACACACACACACAGGGAGGTGAACTCCGAGAGGACGCAACCGATGGAGGCGTTCTATGCTGCCACA